>VKOC01000001.1:57930547-57972174 GCA_009364415.1 Spea multiplicata | reverse complement strand
AATTTTTCCCTAACAGGTCTTCACAGCTTCTTATAAATTTTATTAAACTGCGCAACACCCTCAGGCAACAGCTGTATATATAGCCTTATTTTGTTTTATTTCCCTCTGTTGCTACCGTAAACTCACCTATCATGAATATGACCCCACCCATGCTGTCACTCACCCCGTCCTCCTAGGGTCAAGCAAAGGCCAAAACAACTCCCCCTCCCATCTGGGGTCACCCAAAGGGCAGCCTGTGTCCCATACCAAAACCCAGGCCTGATCATGCCGCCCTTCCTCTTATATTGAATTATCCAGGGCTTTCTTTCTAGTCCTACCCGAGTGGAAAATATCATCTAAAGATACTAAAACAAAATCCATAAGCAGCAGGGCTCAATGAGAAATACATATTTTATTTTGAAGAAAATAAGATTAAAAGGAGTAAAGGATTGATTAAGAGTAACAGCCACAAAGTGAGACTAAAAAGGAAGGAGAGTTATTAACATTCATTGTATACAACAATGTCATATAATGTTAAAAAAAAAAGTTCAAAAGTTATGGGCATATAATTGATATATTATTGACCGAGGTAAACAGTAAGGGAAATTATATACAGGTCTATTTTTCCATATTTTGAGGAATAATCCTTCCTTGCATGCAGAAAAAATAGAGTGATATATCAATTTTGTCACGCTATACTTTCCTGAGATATATTATATGGGTTAAATTCCAGCAAGCAGTAGACAGCTTGAAAAAATACAGATTTTATTACGAGTGCTCTGTTCATCCGTTCAATTAGATAAATGTGTTATACAGGAGGAGTCACATCTTCTGTTTTTGACCTGCTATATGTTTGCATTATATTTTCCTCTTAAAAAATGAGAATTATTTGTTTAATCATACAAACAATAACTGTAACTAGTACTTTGGTACTATTTTTATTTCAAAGCAATACATCAAAATGGCTTATGGTGGTACCCTTGTGTTCAGACCTGATCTGGGCAAATGCCAACTGGTACCTGACAATTCCTACAGTTCATCTCCATCTTTTTGTGTAGCCGGTGCACTCTTATGCCAGTGACTACATGCTAAAAAGGTAGCATGTGGCCATGTATGTTCAGGAGGCTGTCTCACACTTGCGATTTATCAATCACTACCAGGGCTGCCAGTCGTCCAAAATACTGGAATGTTTATGTTCTCTCGCTATTCCTGCGAAAAGATAATTGAATAGAGACATGAGTTAACAGGGTATTCTTACCAAATCGTTGAAACCTTACATTTCACTGCCTAAAGGGACTATAAACCTCATCAGAGAGGGCATACATTGGCCATGCATAATGTATGGTGAAATCAGTAACCTGAGAAGCCACTAATTTAACTAGGCCATTATTTACGGTCAAGGTAGCCTTTCTTGCTGGAAAAATTGATAAATTGATACATAAAGCATAGTTACATTGGTAAGATCAAATGTTTCTTCTGCCGTTTCATGTGTGTTGAGGAAAACACTGAGTTCTCAATATAATTAAAATTACTGCTAGCTTTGCTAGTTCTAAAGATGTGCTCCAAACAGCCTAGCAAAATTCATCCTTTCGAGAATGGTGTGTCAGTATCAAGTGGTCATCTTGTGAAGCCAACAGTACCTTTCATGCACAAGGCCCTAATCAAAGAGTACAATGCGGGAATGGGTCTGAAACACCTAATTAATTCAGCTGACTTGGTAAAAGACATTTTAATGCCACACGAAATTAAGGTTTTTTTCTGCCGTTTGAGATTTACCATCTTGTTCAATAATGTATGTTTCTAAAATCTTTTCTTGTGCCCTAGTTGTCCCTCAGACATCATTTTGTTCTTAAGCATTTGTGCAAATTATTGCTGTGATTTTAAGATAATTCAGTTTTTATCGCTTCTGGTTTTACTTTTTTGTTGTGTTTAACCTATTGAGGACAATGCTTTGTGAGCCCTTACATGTACGGACTTTGTCGTGAAGTGGTTAATTTGAGACAACTGTGACATAGTCCTATATATATGTATCTATATAAATATTTTTGATTCTTTATCTTTCCTACTCATTTATATGTATATATCTACACTTGGTTGCTCCAGTTTGACCTTGTTTACCGGATGTATTTTTTTGGTTGACAGAAATTTCTATGCCTAATGGGGACTAAAGCCCGTAAGGGTCATGTTTTTTCCCTCTGGGCACATCCATAATAGACGGAGGATATTTGCATTTGTTCTCATACACCCAAGAAACACCTCGGGGCACATCAATCTAGACAGAGAACATTTGCACTTATTTATCATACACCTAAGAACTACCCAACAACACACCATCTAAATTAGTGGTTAACTTGCATTTTACCAATAAATGCAGAATCTTGTGGGTTTCGTTTGCAAACAGTAGTAGGAAATGTTTTTCTTACCTCATTTCTCTTTTACAAAATAAGCTAAATTTTACGGTATGTAGTGGAAATTGAACTTGGCAGGCATACCATTACATTGCACAAAATGACATGACACAGACAATTTAACACAGGGAAAGTGGCTGTTCAGCAATGTGAAATCTTTAAAAGGTGCAGTTCCTCCCAAAAGCTTATCGAGAAAGTCAGTGGGACATGAATTGTTTATAGTAATAGCTTTTTATTATTCTTATAACTTTTAACATATCCTGCTTATAAATCAATCTATAAATGTAGCTTTTGGTGAGATTATATATATATATATAATATATATATAATATATATATATATATATATAGTAAAAATTTCTGAGTTTGTGATGATCCTAAAGTTGTGGGACACTACTTTAATTCAGATTAGTCCTAGCCTTTTTTAGAATGTTCTTTGTGGAATTTTAAATTGAGCACATAGGGTGCTCAGAGAATTTCAGGCCATTTCTTTCAGGTGCCGGCTTGTTGTAAAAAAAAATGCAGTTGAAAGTCTCAGTGGCTGAATGTTAACAGCTTCATATCTATTCATATGAGTTTTTCTCAACTGGACAACTTTGCATCTAAATAATGATTATTTAACATGTTTTACCTTAATAGCACAGTTAGAATCTACAATATTTAAGCAAACTTCACTTTTTATTCATTCATTTTGTCTTCTAGGTAAAGGAGAACATGGCAAACCATATCCTCTTACTGAAGTAGATCAAGATGATACAGTTTATAGAGAAAATGGTTTCAATATATTTGTCAGCAATAACATTGCTTTGGAGAGATCCTTGCCTGACATACGACATCCTAAGTAAGTAGACTTTCTTATTAAAACACCTCTTAACTCTATAATTTCAAGAGACATGCAATGTATTCTATTGAATTAAAAGTGTTAAGGGTCCAAGAAATTTGACAAAGTTATTTAGGTGAATTTAATGTGTGACTTATATGTGTGTATATATATATATATATATATATATATATTATATGTTTACAGTAAATGAAGTAGTTTGGAATAATCTTAATAATATCCAGTCACTTAGCACTTTTACCATACTTTCACACTTATAAAGATGTTCTTTCAACAGAACAATGGTAGCAATAATCGAAGAGAATGATTACATTTTACAAATATTTATAGTTTATATTATTGTCATAAGTGAAAATCCTTTCAGAAGAGAAAGTAGGAATAAATGTGTATGATTATTATCATATATTTGAACCTTACAAAAAAGGTTTGAGATTAACTCACCAATGGCGGACAGCTGCTTAATATCCTATCCTACAGTACATACCTGCTTGAGAGCATCTCAAATGTTAGCACTTTTGTGCCATTACGGAGGAAAAATCTCCGCCTACATATCAGTCTAATCTTGCTACAAGGGCAGTCCAGAACCAGAATGTGAGGCAAATTTCCTCTGCACAAGGGAACCAACAATCCTATGACGTCCATTTCAGCCTTCTTTTGCCTTGTCGATTGGGATCGGTTGGTATTCTTCTAGGTAAGGAATGTCTGTACTCGCCTTTACATCTGGGTTTGCCCCAAAAAGGTCCCCCAAAGTTCAAAGTACCATATAAAAAAAAGTTTGAACTTAACTCACCGAGCATGATAGGAAGGTTCATTCCAAACCATTTATGATATATTTGAACCTCAGCTGCTACGTAATTATTGTTTAAACACCAATGTATAGTTAAGTAGGAATATCTATAAAGAACATATTATATATCATGGGAAAAAAACCTTAGCTCTGATTTTGGAGCCTACAAAACTGCACTTTTTATCTGGGTCACTCCATGTTTCATCCCAGTGATTAGGCCACATAATTACTAAAGAAGACTGAACATGTTTCAAAACTTGATTCTCTATAAAAGGAAATGCATAATAAAATCTCAATATCATCAATGTTCCATATTAAACTTACAATTTTACTGTATTATTACTTATGTTAAATTAGCGTGTAGTAAAAATAGGTCTGGATTTCCTGGAATTAAACTTAATAAGGAGGGCTGTGTGTATGAATATGATCAGTTAAGCTAATAGACCTAAGGCAATTTTATAATTTTACAAAAGCAATGAAAACCTGAATTGTGAAGTTATTTTTATTTTTTTATTATTATCATATTACCCATTACCTAAAATCAGATTTAATTTAATTTACATTACTGTTTCAAAATTAAGTTAAAATAATTAAAATTGATAAAATAACTGTATTCTGTGTAATTTACAAGGGGAGGTAATCATTTGCTATTCAAAATGGCTGCTTGATGTCCTTCGAACATCCTGTTTTTGACACATTAGTGTTGTAGCCAGTATGGGAAAATAAATCAAAGCTGTCAGGTTTTACAAAAAACATCCTGAGTCTGGGCAGCATTTTTTCCCAGGTTCTGCTTGAAAAATAGAAGCAACTTTGCCAACAGACTCCGGCTAACCCCGATGACCCAAAAGGAAGGGTCCCTGTCCCGCAAATTGGAGACACATTTTATAATATACAAATACAGGGAAACTTCTTCAGCTACACTGTCAGGTTTGCACAGAGATTATAGCAGATTAGAGCAGTTTGTAGGACAACATCCACAGGGTTGATGACTGACAACATTTTGGAGGACAAGATGCCTAACATGCTAAATGTACAACTACCTACCCAAGCCTTGCAATCATGGGAATTGCAGAGGCCTGTTGAAGATCTAAATAATTTCGGATGATGTAATAATATAAAGGTCCATTGACAGACAGGACCCTTGAGAAAGGCGGGAGAAACAGATAAAAATAGCTCCCAAATAATGTATAAAACACAGTGTAAGTAAAAATAATCATAGACAAAACCGATAATACAGGCAATAAATAATAAATAATGACTACAAGGAGATGAGGGGGTAAATAAAGGCTCCAGGCACTCAAGAGTTCCAGCGTCAGGCAGATTGATTGAGACAAAAAACAACGTTTCGACCTCACAATGAGGTCTTTTTCAAGTACAAGGAGACGAGAACCGAACAACATTGCCATTTCAAAGATATACAGTACTTGCTCGATGACTCTGATTATAAGACGACCCCCAAATCTGAATATTAATTTAGAAAAAAAGAAAAATATAAGATGATCCTATAGGAAAAAAAAGTTTTTACCAGTAAATGATAATTCATGTAAACTATTTTTTTTAAATAAAAGCTGTGGTTGAGAAAAAAAAATCGTTTTTATTTCCTTTTTTTTCAACCTGCCCCCCTCAGTTATGCACATCTGCCCCCTGGCTTGCCAATCTGCCCCAGAAATACCTTATACCCCCTATATGCCATTGTGCCCCATGATATGCCTTTTAACCCTCTAAATGCCACTGTGCCCCATTTTTTAACCCTCTATATGACACTGTGCACCATGATATGCCTTTTGACCCCCTATGTGCCACTGTCTCCAGAATTGCCTTATACCCCTATATGCCACTCTGACATTTAGGGGGTTAAAAGGCTTATTATGGGGCAGAGTGGCATATAGGAAGGTATAAGGCATTTCAGGAGGCAGAGTGGTGTATAGAGGGTTAAAAGGCATTTCTGGAGGCAGAGTGGCATTAAGGGGGTTAAAGGCATTTCACAGAGCACTCTGCCTCCAGAAATGCCTTATGCCCCCCATTTAACACTCCCTCCCCCTCCTCAAAACTTACCGGACCTTCTGAGTCCCCAGTGCGTAGTCCGGGCAGCATGTAGAGCTCTACGCAAATCGCGTAGAGGTCTAGACGCTGCCCTTACTAAGCACCGGGGACTCAGAAGTACCAGTAAGTGGGGGTGGGGGGGGAGACAGGTGGACCCAGCGTCCTCTGCATCGGTGCGGGGCATCTGGATCTTAGTCACATAGTCAGAGATCTAGTTGAGGTCTGATTATAAGACAACTCCGATTATAAGACTAGGGGATATCATCTTATAATTGAGCAAATACGGTGTTATTCCCCATTTAATATTTTTACCTCACTAAATTGGGACTTAATAATGGCTAGAATACAGGGGTAGAAATTTAGCATACTCAGATATATATATATATATTATTATATATATTATATATATATATATGATTCGTTACAGATTAATAATGTTGACAGAATTCTGCAACATTTTCTCATAGTCACCAAAAACAAGAATTGAACAGGGGAATGAATGTAAGTGCAGTGATTCTTTGGTCACCCCGAGAATCCTATCAGAGCAACAACTTGCCATTCAGAAGCAGGACATGAGCAAACACAATTTAAGGGTTAAACAAGGAGGGTTATTCACTAAATGGAGAGTCTGCAGGAGAGCTGTGAGTTTAACTATTTATTATGTAGGACCAAAACTAGAGAAGTTCTCCAACAAGTGCTGGCCCTGTATAATGCATAACTCAAGGTGTAAAGAGACTAAGTGCATGTTTGAAAATATACCTACACGTGATCCAGGGCCAGACAAGTTCTATCTTCAGTAGAAGCTCACTGGGGATGAGTCTTGGTAATGTATAGCGAAGTCAAGTAGCTGAAACACAACTCTGCCCTTAGTGAATAAACTTCACTAATGTATATACCCTGAAATATAAGACTTGTTGGAATAACATCTACTGATGGCCGCATCAAGAAGCAGCCCAGGTAGATGGGTTGTATACTTCTACCAACAGAATGGATAATTAACCAACAGGCAATACTTATGATTTAAGATGAAAGCTTGTGGTGCGCCCCTTTGGCATTGAGAATGCGGTACATGCAGCGAGACAGTTCTCTTCAACAAATAATCTGAAGGTTAAATGTGCTGCTTAAGCAACTTGTGGAACATTTGCACAAAAGCTTCAAGAATCTGAAAAGAAAGCTTGGCTATTTGGCCAAGGCAGCCACTCTGTGAAAACAGCAGCTAGATCTGGCATTTAACTATGATGAAAGAACCAACACGCTACGAAAACCACTAGGCCGTAAGGGGTCCTGATGCGCAGCTTTACTATTTGGATGCCATGGCATAAGAAACTGGGCATGCTTTTGGCACAAAACATTTAAGAGTCCTTAATAAATTAAAGGCCACTTGAGTGCCACTCATTCAAAAAATAAATAAATAAAACTGAAACCTGTTAGATTGGAACGCAGTTCATACCATACATTTTATCCCCGATTACTGCTCAAGAGAAGGCCTGATGCGACCCATAAAAGTTTTTCATTCAAGGCACTCATCGTGTCTTGAATAAACCTGAAAGGATTTACTATATCATCATTTTTTAAGCATCCACCCTCAGCCAAAGCCTCTAACTTCAAGCGGAAAATCTGGAGATAGGCAATGCGTTAATCCAACAGAAAGTGTGCCCACGTTACTACTCCCAATGCCCTCAGCCATCAAGCTTGCATGTGCATGACAGAAGTCGAAGTCCAAACAAATTAGAAATTCACATTCTGCTACTAGTCTACCCGTCAATAGTAATATCTAACTAATCTACAGAAAAGGCTTTCAGAGACATCAAGTCAATATGTTAATTAGTATACAATTTAATTGTGTTTTAAATACGGTTTATCTTACAGAAACATTTGTAGTTTGTATGACTAGCTCTGCCGACCTTCGATCTAAGGTAAGCAATTAGGACATATTTTGTAATAAAGTTATCAAACACTGTTCAGTTCATATCTAATCCAATATATGCACAGGTTCTAACAGTCCAGCTGGATGATTATATATATATATATATATACATACACTCAAGCCATTCAACAGGATAAATGTGAATTACATACACGATAATGTAGTGAAGTGTGTCCATGATATATATATATATATATCTGTGTGTGTATATATACATATTTGCATATTGTCACCTTTTATTCTGCAGAGGGTCAACAAATTGCACTGCAATACATTAGAGGTCTCTGACAGCAAGGTGGCTTCGTTCATTTCCATCTAATTTCAGATAGATATGTTAAGTAAAGTATCTGTATCCGAGGGATCACCAATATATCCTTGATTATTTGTTTTTTTCTATAGCGCCAAAGGCTGCCGACACATTTCATAAGCTATATATTACATGGTTTAAAAAGGCCCCTTACCCCCAACCTGCGCAAAAGCTCATCCTGGATTTCATGGACTGCTTTCTGTGCAAACTATTTCATACAATACTGGCATTATTTAAGAAAAAAAAGGGAGATGTTCATGCTGCTAGGGCCTTTATCAGATTACCTAGCGTGCAACTAGTAATATATATATAAGGGATATATCATAATACAATAAATTAGTTTTCAAATGACGGATTGTCTTTTTTTCTCATGGAATGTGCAAAACTCTGTCCTAGCATTATCCCCAAGAGCCCCCCGCTGCAATGCGTTATTGTGGTACGGCTCAGAAAGGGTTTGCCAGATCAGACCTCAATTTCAGACTATGATGAAGGGGAATAATGAAAATCAGATTTAAGACATGTACTAGCGTTGTATCAAACCAGGAGGAAGTGATATCGTTTCCAATCAATCGATGATGACCAAATGGAAAAGAAAATGTGTTTTAGTTCCATACAGGGCTACAGCAAAGCAGTGGCTACAAGATAAACCCCATGGGTGCCAGATGGCTGGGGCTCTATCCACCCCTACGGCAGTCAGTAGGTTACACACACAGATATGCTAAGAGAGGTTATGGAGGGGTTAAGCCTTCTAGACAAAGTCCAACAAACATCCACCGATCATCCAAGTAGTGTTTTGAGAATACATCACAGGGTGCTTTGTCCCTGAGGTGCCCGTCCGGCCTGGCAGATCATTACTGTCAGGAAGGGACATGCGGGAAATACCTATTTATAACATACAGTTCACGTACAAGGCATTAGAAGAGTTAAGTGAATCAGCATCTCCTCGAAATATCCTTGGGGATTCGGGAGTCATTATGTACAGAGGAACGGCAGGCATTTCAATGCTTGGCTCTTGCATACGTAGCTATCCAAAAGCATGATTGCCTGTACTGTCTGAAACCATTACGTCTGATGATTCAATGTCCTTCAGGTACAAGGAACAAAATAAGGAGTCGTCTCCAGACGCAGTGCATAAAGCGGGTTTGCGCAGGGACACGATGGAAGGGGAGCTCCTCTCTTTGCTGGCCGATGAGCCAGACAAAGTCCATTGATATTCAGTCCGCCATTGAAATCTTGGGGTCAGGATTCACCTTCTGTGTCGATTATTGGCTGCTTTGGAGGAACAGCAAGGAGAGCTTCTGCTTCTTCATGCATCTAGATGTAATTTTTTAAAAAAATATGTGTTTATAATAAATTGGACACCACAGTAAAATGTAAAAAACCAACTTGGTTCTTGAATAATAAAAAAAAAATTGCTGAATTGATCATGTTCTGGAAAATTACTCATCACTCATTCCTTAAAAACAGATTTGTAGAAAAATATTGCTTAAAACAATATATTAAATATATTTACATTGTCGAGAGGTAAATATTGCAGTTATGAGCCAAAAACTGAATAAAATGGTTAATAAAAAGTTGAAAACACACCATATTACCGATATATTATTTTCTGGCATATAAGGCATTTTATTTTATATTACAAACACACGCTTGTCCCCCACCCCCCTAAATATTTGTTTTAAAAATTCTGACGTTTCTTATAATTCTAAAGTTACAGAACGTACTGTATTTGCACAATGATTATGATTAATCAAAGGCTGATTGGTCATTTAATTTTAACAGCAATTCCTCTTCCAATCATGGAAGAGATAAGCGGACGGCAATAAAACGGACTTCTAGTGAATAATGCATCCATTCGTCCACGAAGGACATTTTGTTAAAGCTTCTGGTAACAACGTATTAATGTCATAAGACGGGGATCTGCAGATACTCACGAGCTGAAACTGTACATCTTGAAAGAGCTCTTGAATGAACCTCCGAGAAGGCAGTCGAAACGTGCAATGAGCCAACAGGTAGGAGACCTCAGAATACAGGCAGATGTCATCAAACGCCTGAGGAAACTTTTCTTTAATCCTTACGAAAAAGGACAAAAGTATAATAAGACATTAAATTCAACAGGGTGTAAAAAGAAGCAACATAAAGGCGAAGCCCCGTAGAAAAAGATTTCCTCCTTGAGCATAAAATCTAGCGCTGTATACAGTAATGCAGGTCAACAAAACCTGGTTTTATCTCCTTTTGTTGCAATAAACTCCCTTTGCTGACACAGATGCTGTAATATTTTCTCCAAACACCACTCTGCGAAGATTCTTTATGGTGATGCTAATGAAGTCCCCCCCCCCATAGACTTTCATTAATCAGACTGCATGGTGATTACGACCATTAATCCCAAACTGGGATTTTTATGAGTTGGTGAGGTTCCCCCTACTCTGCTGGACCTAACACTTTTATAACTAAACGTGTCATTAGAAACATCATTCCTTCCCGCAAATTATTATTTCATCATGGGAAATTCTGCCAATTTCATCATTTTCCATGGAACACGTAATGGTCATGTGACCCAGAAGCAGCCAGTGACAGCAGAAATATTAAATTAGAGATTGCGATGGCCACCACCTTTAACATCCGCTGAAAATCAATGTTTGCGTAAGGTGCAAACCTTTCTGCTCTCATGTTGTTGGGCATTGAAAAATGACCATCTCAAAAGTTATTTTAGATTTCATTGCTTGGAGATATATCTCCCTGACTGTCTCAATAATCAGCGGGTACCAAGGGCTGTGAGATAAACTTAAGTGACAGCACAGCTTAGAGGCGATGCTTCCATAAACCTGTCAGGAAGAATTACTTCATTTTTGGAGGGAAACGTCTCCATCTCTGCCCTGCGAACAACAATGTTCAGGGAAGGTTTTGGGCATTCAGCAGTACAAGGAATTGGGATTTCAATGTACTTTAGTGAAGTAGAACAGCAACTTTATGAAAAGGGGAACTGAAAAATGTAACTAGCCACTTTTACTGTGATATTTCGGTGGAGGAGCTGGCCCTGTACAATGCATAGCTAATGGTGTGGATCCACCTATTCTTCTCAATTTAACACGGCATTAACTAGATGCACATTAGAAAATCATCATTACTGGTATTAGTGAATGGCTACAACCTTCCCAGAAGAAAAAATAAAAATCTATACTCGAGTTAAATAGATAACTAATTAAAAATATGGCACATTATGTTAGAAAATCAATGTAAGAATGTTTCAATAAGCAGAAGTCTTCTGTCACTATAAGTAAGGAAATCTAGGTGGTTAGATAATTACGCCCGTTCCGTACAAACACTAAAGAAAAAAAAATATTAAAAAATGCATAAGTTTCTTACGTTAAAAGCCCAGTTTCGTGTCCTTTTGTTCCCACCGAGCTACTTAAATTAATAACCAGCCGTAAGACCTCTTTTCTCAGCAAAATTCGGCACACAGGTGTATCTTCAGGAATGGGTTTTCCACCTAGGAAAAAAAAAGCAAGGGAGTCACACAGACACAACACAGGCAGGTGGGGGACACGCCACGTGTCCAGAAGCCAAAGGAAGAAGAAGGATTATGTGCATACGAATAAAGTGCAGCTTTGGGCTAAAGTAAGAAAGATTTTTTTCCTGTTGAATTGCTCCATTCCTGAATTGATAATTAAACGTTTGTCCCAAAATGCAAATCAATGTAATATTCTGACATCAGAGGAGCCTCCTTAATATAAGGAAGTGTCCACCCGTCAATGAGCCTCCAAGGGACAGCGGCCGACAGCATCTTCACTATAGAGGGAACTCCACTAAGCATTTATAAATGGCCGAGCCCGGGAGGATTCTCCGGCTGATTTCTGGCTCGGATGGCAGCTTAATTATGCTTTGGCCAATTCATATAACCAAAACCTCTCATTTATATTATGTTTATATATTTGTTGCCAACTTTATTAGGGTAAGAAGCGCAGACAGTTTTTGTTTTTTGTATACATTGTACAGCCAATACACTGTTTTTGCAGCATTCTTACACCTGTTTGGTAGGCCTCATATTATACATTTGTATTATTTGAGCCTGAGACTAGCTTTGCGCACCGACATTTTTTCTTTTCCCTAATGTGTTATACAGGCCAAACTAGGCTGTTCTTGCAGGAGAAGCTCACTGGGGTTGACCCCTTATAATAAATAGCGATGGGATCAAGGTCGAACTGTAAGTCTACGTGGGCAAGTCTCTCGTGGGCCCCAAGCACTGTAGTGACTGGGAATTTCAGAATAACCAGTCCCAAAATGGTGCATTCACTTACAACAACACAAATTAAAATAGCATACAAGCCAACAAGAACACAAGCATATGAACATTCATAGTGTAATATAACAAAGACCTTACAACTTAGATTATGCGGATTGCTCCTGCGTTCGCCTTTAATACTCTTATGCTTTGTTAATTTGTTTCAGACATGTTGCCACTTACCTAGAACTATTTCGGTACTTTTGGTACTGCTTGCTGAGCCCTGAGAGGCGGCATCACTACACCCTGAAATCCCAGAGAACTTTGTGGAGTGGGAGACCACCTCTAAGTGATTGGGGATGGTATGCGCGCACCAGTCTGAATATGGAATGTCGGGAAAGTCTGGGGGTGAAGAAAAAAAGGGCAACAAAAAGCTGAATGAGTGAAATGGCATGTGAGGCGTGGACCCCTGAACGCAGAACAAAACCCAGAGGGGACGCCGTGGCTGCCGTCACATGGCAGGCTGAGGTAGAAAGACACGAATTACAATTCTCTTCCTCTAGAGTATACAACATGTAATATGAAATGTCACATTTTTAAACGGTGAGGTAAAAAAATATATATATAAAAAAAGTTCAAAATATAATGGAAATAAAATGAGGGTCTGGTCACGTTTTGATATGGTATGTGATGTGGGAGGAAAGCTACCTTTAAGGGTCCTTAACACATAGCCCACAAAAAACAGTAGATTGTACACGAGATGTCCAAAGTAGAAGAATTCTAATTACAAATTCTAGATGTAGACGTCCCCCAACTTCACTTCTAACATGACCTGAGCGCAGGGAGAAAGCAAATGTTGGAGGATCTCACATTGTACACGGTCTTTGTCAATTATTATTTTGTATGCTGCAGCTCTGTGGGGGCACGTATGGCCTACATTTATGATTTGTAATTAAAGTGGACCCCTTTGCTTCATATCTTTTGGTGTCCAACTTTTTTGGGCTAGAGGAATAAAATGAGAATCAATAATACAAATACAGAAAGATCAACAGATTTATTTAAGGGGACATTTTTATGGATCAAAAATGCACTCCTTGTAAATGTTACATAGCAAAATTTAGCATTGGAGCAGAAATTACTATTTTCTTTAGAATTTGTTAATATGAGACCCTCTTGTTTATATTAACCTACTAATGTGTCCGCATTCTCTCTAAAAAAGATGCTGGTTATCAGACCAAGGTAATTCTGCTTTTTGAAGCAATTCACATACGATTCGAATAGGAACGCTAAGGAACTATAACGCCTGCTTCTGAGTGGTATTTTCTTTTATTATTATTTTTTTTTAAAAAAGATTCCTATGTTATTAAATGCTTTACGAGAAATACAAATCATAGATGACTACATGTGTATTCCTAGCATTTGCACCAAAAACTTAAAATGTAAAAAAAACCCCACACAAATAATGCACATCAGAATAAATTGGTATAAATCTCAACAGAACATCAACTGGCCTAATTTATTTTCATAACATTGACACATTGTTTTATATTTTTTTCACAAGGCAGTGAATTTCTAATATTTACGGTTCTTACTGATCGTGAAATTACTTTTTTTTAGGTCTAATAGAACAATGTTATACACAGGACCAAAACCAGTTACATACAGACACAAATTATTGAATTATTGGTTTGCCATTTAACATATTTTTGCTTACAATTTCTTCTACATAGTATGCGCCACTGCTGAACAATGGCCCAATTTGTGTTTGGCAACATCCTGATTAGAGTAACACCCCACTTACCGAACTTTTCATCTTCCCTTCCTCCAGTGCTAACATTCCCTCAACAGTTTCCCTCAATGTCAACGGTGCAATCATCTCCCTGTCTCCTCAAACTCGCTGTCTTGGTGTCACTCTTGACTCAGACCTCTGTTTTGAAGAACTGCTGTCTCCATCTTAAAAAAACCCCAAAAACATCGCCTGCATTCCCTCCTTCCTAACTAAGATCTCCCTCACATCTGTCGCCTCTCTATAATCCACCATGAATGCGGCTGCCAGATTTATCTTTCTCTCCCATCACTTTATAAGACCTTTCTCCGCTGTCAGTCTCTTCACCGACTGCCTATCCGCTTTAGAATTTCAGAACCCTGACTTTTACTTTTAAAGCTCTTCATAGTGCTTCCCCTACTTAACCCCCCTCCTATGTATCCTACTTATCCACATTAATCTTCAAATACACTCCTACGCAGTCTCTCCGCTCATCTTATGATCTCTGTCCTGTGCTCTGATTTCTAGCAAGATTACTCAAGGCTGCCCCCCTAACTTCTGGAATGCCCTTTGCCCTTCCATGGCCAATCCACCTTTCCCCGGACTTTGTTCCTCCAAAAAAATCCCTCAAGACCCACTTTTTTTTTTTTTTTTAGCCACCAGGGGGAGCAATCAGAGATCCCACCAGGGTATAGAAAGACCCTCTTGGGTCTCTCCTGTCCTACAGTGATCTTCAGCATGGAGACCTACCAGAAGAGCGTGATTGGGCTTTCCTTAGAAAACCGTATACTGTGGTAGGGAAAGTAAGGACATACTGGGGCATGTTGGCACAGCTTTTAAAGGACGTACTAGTAGTGATATAAGTAAATAACAAATATTTTCAATGATAGTTAATTAGAAAAAAGTCTACATACCTAAACGACTATATTCATTTAACGAATTACTGTGGTTGTATCCCATTATCTGGAAGCCAACGCAGTAAAGGCAGTTATCATCAGTGTGTTCTTGTAGACCCGTGTCTTGTGTATTTTCAAGGAACTGGGAGGCATCAGAGCGGCTCGTGCTCATTATCTCAGTAATGCTGAACTGCTGCCGCAAAGCCTGGAAGGGACTTCTTACCCCAGTGCCGGGGACACCTGATTAATAAGGGAATACATTTATAATGATGCATTATTGCATTTAGGGAGAAGGAAGAAAGATTAAGGATACATTTTTTTTTTAAATAGATCACTGAACCCTGGGACAACCTTCATGTCACCACAACATGGTATCAGACACGGGATTAACATTTGCAAAAAAAAAAAAAAAAACACACACACACTCCCACCAGCCATAAGACATTTTTGCATCCAGTGCTAGATCAATATGTTAGCATAGGATATACTTATTATAACGCGTGTAATGGACGTGAATTCCCAAAGATGTAAAATACAATAAGCCAATCCAAACATGATATAATTCAGCAGTGGTTGCTTTAATAAGACAAACAGGAAACACCTCCTTACCTGTTACTTCAGGTGCAAAGAAGTTAGCGACACGTTCTTCACAAGGAGGTGCAGACTTTTGAAAATATGGCGTCTCCTTCACCTGGAGAACAAAATACATAATATACGCATTTAACACTAGTAACCTTAAACCTTAATTTTGATAAAAAGCAGAATCTGATGAGCCGTTTGGTCTGCCAATTTTTCTACCAGCTGTAAGAAAATCAACCTATACATTTATGCCAGTTTGTAAAAATATGTTGGAGACCAGATATGCCACATATATGTTCTTCTTTAAATATAACATCTATTAACTCTACATACATTATTTATATGCATTCTGTACGTATACTGTAAAATGTTTCCTTGTAATGAATTGTCTGACCTACGATTGCTTATATACATATTTTTCCTAATGTATCAATGTACTTCATTTATGAATCCAGCTTATATAAATTATCTGCATCATTTAAACTTTACATTATTGTTCATTTGTAGTTTTATGCTTTTGGTATGATTGGCTGTGCTTCCGTTTTAACCTCGAACGCCAGAAGCAACCTGAATTTATTTTGTTTGACTGCCGATTTTCAATGAAGTGAACAGTTCCCATCTCGATAAATAAACTTCCAGTGCCATGTACAGAGGATCATCGGAAATGAAGCTAAACATCATTGCGAGGGTCTCTATAGTTCTGTGGCACTGAGGAACTAAGTTACAATAACAGGTATAGAAAAATAAAATACATTACATTTTCAATAAACACCTCCTCTAAATGCCTCGCTCTCATAGGTCATAGTGTAGGTGTAGGAAAGGATGTGGCCGGGGGGAGCGACAGGCAGGTAAGGACATTCAAACAATTGAAAAATATATCTTTCCACTGCCCACAATACAAGCTAATGTAAAATGTGAACTAAACCAAGTATTTGACAATGGAGCTTACTTTTCTTTCCCTTGGTCGCGTAACGTTAGGTACAATTACCAGAGACGAGTATTCATGCAGTGGCGAGCTGGGATATTACACGCCACCGCCTAGCGTGCTGCACACTCGGAAATACCACATCCAACAAAGACCGCATGACCGATACGTACCTGGAACATGTCATTAATATCCACTGGCAGAGCAAGGCCAATGTAGTCATCCGAACTGCCATAGGCGGCATTCGACACCATGGAACGTACAGAAGAGGACCGCTGAAGTGTATTCTGATTTATGGGACTTAACAAATCCTCTTTGTCTAGTGAGGCATAACTTAATGCCTTCATGAACCTGTCACACAGAGAAAAAAAATGATTTATAGAAAAAAACTTGCACAAAATTACCCGACTTGGGGAAATCAGTATGGAACACTGCACAGGCACAATATATTGTGAATAAAACCAAGGAATTCTCTATATAATAATAAAAAACTGCCAATGATATTTCCATTTCTAGAGGACACAGCAGCACATAGCGCCTGATCGTCTTTAGGATTTGTATTTTTTCCTATTTGGCGAGAGAAATAAAATCCAGAAATCAGAAAGTTGCATGAACGACCCCAACATTAACCATATCTGTTAAATGAGCTTCACATCATACATCATCACAAATACACCATTATATTCACTGAAATTATTTTTCTAGTAAAAATTAAAGAGCCTGTGTACAAGTTGTCTCTAAGTGTTAAAGAACCCATGTAATACCACCACACAGTTTTAGTTTTTTTTTTTTTAAACATAGCAAATATTAACCCTTAAAATAAAAGCTCTAGCATGACAACATATTTGCTGTTATGCTTATAGATACACAAACACTACCTGCTAGATGTTAATCTGGAGTCCAAGCTTCCAGTTTTCATGGTTATAGTGTCAGTGAAAAGCACATCTTTTGCCGGCGACGCTAGGGCTTCCGAGTGGGACAGCGACGGATGCATCCGCTGCTGTTGTAATCTTTTCAACGTTGCATAGCCGAAGGCGTCCCGCGAACTTGTGTAACTGAAATGATAATCCGCTAAACTTTTAATGGTGGTTATCGAAGGAGCTTTGAGCGACTGTGCTCTCCGAGGAAGTGTGTGGGATAAGCCAGGAGGTACCAAGGACACGGAGTTGGATTTCGAGAGAGGAAGATGATTTGGATGCAGTATGGATGGCTGAATTGTTTTGATAGTCTTAGTGCTTACGACTGTACTCAAGCTCCCGCAGTCCGTATCAAGGTTTGCAGTGTCTATCCCAACAGTCTCTCGAGAAGGACTTGAACTCATTGAGCTTATGCCACTGGTTGTGGTGTCCGTATTAAAACTTAAGCTACGGCTCTTGAAATGGGTGTTCGTGGAACCGTCTCCTATTAGCTTTTCTCTGCTTGTGTGGTCTCTGTGGTTTTCGATTCCAAGACTTTTTGGAAGTTTAAGATCATTTTCAGTAAAACTAGGGGTGCTGCCGGTGTCGTCATTGTGTTTGTTGACATAAGAAGTCTCTAGGCGAAGCGTGTTAATCTTTGGAACTTTAAAGACAGAGCTGAAACTATCCATGGAATTAAACTCCATGTTGGAGCTCGGCTCCGTCAGCGTTCGGTTTCTCCTTAAGCCTGCCTTGTTTTCAGTTATGCGCTCACGTGCTTTGGGGTCACTGCTGCTGCTGTTGCTTCGAGGCTTCTTACTAGGCAGAGTTAATGAATTCAAGAAGCGATTTTTGACAAACTTGCTCTGAGCAAGAAGCATGAAAGGGCTGCGATCCTTGTCCTTCAGGGGTTTATCATAGAAGGTTTGCTCTGATTCTTCTGTGTAAAAGAACGGACTTGAGGAAGAATTCATATATCGATCATCTTCTATAATGAACATACCTACAGGAGAAAAAACAAAACACTTGTCAGACACTTAATACAACTGGTTAAGTAAGACTGTTTCTCCCTTTAAATGTGTGATGATGATCTTCACATAAGATAAAATGTTCAAATAATAAACTTAAAGGCTTAAAAGGGACAGAGTTAAAAATTTTGATCTGTCAACACCGTGACATATGGTTATTTCGTGCATGGAACTGTAATATATGGAAACTGGCAAAAGTGACATTTGTTTTAAGACAATCCCTGGCCAGCAGCCTTTTCTTGACAGCAAGTCTTTAGTGACCTTGTCCCTTAACCTTTACATAAACCCAGACTTCTAAGGTTAATGGTTACAGGCAAAACTAAAACAAAGACTGGCAAACAGTGGAAAGATATTCAACCCACAAATTTATCAAAGCTCTTGCAATGTCCATTAACATAAACATGTTCCGCTATTGAGGGAAATCATTTTAAATGTTCTAGTTTAGGGCAGTTAAAGTTCTAAATCCACCAAACACTAGTGAAGTTAAAAGACGGAACGTGGTATAAATTAACAGTATCAGCTCGGAACATTACGTGATTGCTCCAAACACGTGTACGATCAAAGCAGAAACGTTACACACAAAAAGGACACAGTGTAAATAGAACATCCAAAAATATTTCTCTTACTCGGAAGACCTGATTCACTTTCACTGTTGTGCCGAGAGCTGGTGGATTCCGAGTTCAAGCTGAGTGTGCTTGGCACGGACGATAACTCGTTACAGAGTTGCTCCATTTCGTCAGGGACCACAGGCCACAGGTGCCTGCGACTGTGCCGCACAGAGTCCCAGTTATAGAGCTTTAAGATGTCACAGCCTTGTTTTGTTTTGGAGAGCAGGCCAAGAACGTAGGCACAAGTTCTGAAGATTTCAAACAAACACACACTGAGGTTGCGATATGAAGATTCGGAGTGTTTTCGGACATTTCAGTCCCCTGCGACTCTAGATATATTAGACATTTCAAATCCAAAATCCTCTTTGTCCTCTCTAGAGGTACAAAAGGGCTAAACTGTGGAGAAGCTACCGGGTAGGTAGAATGGTGTAAAGCAAGCTGCCAACTTACCTCCTCTTTAAGAGTGCGGTTAGTCGCAGGACTTAACCAAGACTAGTTATAAAAATACCATAACTGAATATGTTTCATTCATTACCCTGAATTTATCCTTACAAAGGCTACTCAAACCAACACCAATCAGGAATATAATAACTTAATGGAGAGGAATAATCATTTACAGAGAACAGCAATATTAAGACTTATTGTATACATGTAATAGATATTACACCATTTAACACCTTTTTTTATCCTGTAAACATTCCACATATTTAGTGTACAGACGTAGAGAATTTAGGATTTGGAGATATATTTCAAAATATACATACTAAAGAGACAATACACTTACCCTCTTATAGAGAGAACTTCGCAATGTTGGGCAAGGGCTATGATATCTGGTATCACGTTTTCCTCTTGAAGCAAATTGAGGCCCCAATTAGAAGATCCAATATTTCCCTAAAATTAAAATGGAAACAATCCAACATTTTGTAAATAACAGATACCATGCAATGCATTGACAACACAAATCTGTAGCTGTATTTCGTGTTTGAAAGAACTAGTCTGCTAGCCAGGGAATCAGTTTTGTAGGAAAATAAAGAAAATTTGTATAACACATTTCTTAAAGTGGCTTTTTTATGTAAATGGATCCTTTCTACATCAGAACACTATTATTTCCCACCCTGCTATAAAACAGATGGAAGGTGTTAAGGAAACAAGGACGCATTGAAAAAACATCTAACGATATCAAGATGTACATCCAGTGACACAACACTTAAACATAAGTGACTCTCACACATGGATTTCTTACACCGAGTCCAGTACGTAGAACAGTAGGTATCTTACCAGGGACCAAAGGGCTGCCTTTAGCTGCTTGATCCCTTCCCACGTGTCTAAAGTGGGTGATCGGATTGTGTAACTAAGATCTGGGACAATGTTCTACAAATAGAAAAGAAAAAAAAAACATTGTCAGATTGTCAATTATATGACAGTTCATGATATCAAATAATATGATCATTCAACATATCCACTTCTACATTCTCTTAGTTTGTACAAAATATTTAGTAATAAACAAAAGCAAAAAAAAAAACATATAAAGTATATGATTTCTACAATTTGACTTCTCACCTGAACCTCCAAGAGATGACATCCAGTTTTATGGTGCACGAGTTGCCCATACAAGTGAACTGGCAAATACACATGAGGACGTTGTACTCTGTACATTAAAAGTGAAAAAAAGTTTGTTTTTCTAAGAAATATGTCCTTAATTGCAAACATACATCCTAGAAAAGATTGATTTGTATAATCGTCTATTGGACCGACTGGTTACCTTTGGTTGCTCCGACGAACATAGTTATCTCCATCAACAGGCTTGCGGTATGTGGTCAGAGCTTCATTTAGCTGCTCTTCAATTAAATCCACATATTTCAAATTATACTCCTAAACAAAAAAAGTTTGCACAAAACAAAAACATGCTATTTTAAATGTAGGAGAAATATTACAACTATTTTAATTTAGCAATTTCAAGGAACACGGAGGTAAGAACATTACATTGCATAATTGGTGTTGAGCCGAGTGTAATTGCCACAAGCAATTCTGCGCCTTTTTTATTTTTACCTTCTGCCACTTTTCCAGCTGTTTCGTTACATAACCTCTTTCGTTTAAATACGAAAACCCCTTTGGAATAGACAAAAATCTGTCCAAGACAAAGAGGAAAAAGCAAAGGTAGGAACATGAATATATATATATAGCACTATTTTCTTACTGTATAACAGGTTAAACGCAAAAGGTTACCTAAGTAAGAGGAGCAAGCCTTTGTCACCAAGATGAGAGAGAGCCGGCTTCATCTGGATGAGGGCATGAAGATTAGCCTTAAAATACAAAACGATTATTGTTAAATAAATTCAGCACAAGTGTATCTTCATCCTCAACCCATTATCTATCGTGCCATCCAAATATAAAAAAGTCAACCGACCTTGTCTTCACATGCCTCATCCAAGATGTCCAGAGCTTCGGTGGAAATGTTTTTGTTTTTGTCATGAAGCTGAGTCACCAATAACTCAATCCCCCAGTTGCTGAAAAACTCCACGTTGGCTCTCAGCAGAACCCGCAGATGCTTTGTGGCGTATAACCGACAGCTCTGCACACAAAGAAAGAGATAGTGAACAAAGGGCTGGATATTTCCACTATTTACCTTCAAGCACTTATACAATGAACATGTAAGACACCATGACTGGGCTCATGTGTAGAACACCCTTATGTACTCTAGTTGGCACTTCAATGCATTTAAAAAGATTGCATTGAATGTATTGTATTCGAATAGATATGGTTTTGGAAAAGTGTAACATGCTGGCCTAGTTGGGGCCACATCTTAGCTTCTACCCCCAAGTTTCATGCTATACCTGCGCTGCACAGGTACAAAATATAACAAATATTAAGATACTCAAAAAAGAATTGGTTAAAATAGAATCTTATTATGTAATTGACTTTACAACAAATAAACTTACATCAGCAGATGAAGTTAAAGTTTTTGAAAGAATAACTCTTGCCAGTCCATCTCGGCTGTAGTCCAGACTGGAGACGGCTAGCTTTAACAAGTGGTCTTGGTTTTTAAGCGAGCAAAGATTAAGAAGACTGTAATAAATGAAAACATAAACATAAACAAAATGGCTCCCTTTGAACCCACATAGTCAAACAATACCAAATCCAAAACAAGATGCTGCTTTCAAATGAATGAGGTGACAAGAGTCATGGTGAGAGGACAATCTACTAGCTAGATATAGACAACCCATAGACTTCGAGCTACATTAAAATACAAGGGAACCGCTTCTACAGTAGTCATTGGTCAAGAGGTTCTTGCGTTGGTGATCATATGCTATTTCCACCGATTAAACCTGGCCTATTCTACAGGATCACACATAGCATCATGACTTACCATTGAAACACGTTGCATTTCTCAAGCATCTTGACACCATGCGGATGGCAGGACAGAGTGCCAATAAACAGAAAGTAGTACTGGCTCAGTGTGTTTTGAAGACCATTGTTCTGAAGACTCCGTTCTGGTTTCATCCCAGATGATGCGCTTAACCACTGTACAATGTCCTTGACAAGTTCTTCTAAGTAATTCTGTCCGTCCTGAATGAAGGAAACCGTTACAAATACACAAAAGGTCAGGAAAAACGTGCATACAGGGTAAACACCACAACATGCTATTTTGTGTTCCTGGTAAACGTGACAGTGTACAGGTGCCTGTTATATAGCGGGGAAAAATGTGGCATTTTGCTCACTATGTTAATTGCGATGGATATTTTGCAAGTAACACGATGCAGTTGAGTTACCAATACAATAAAATAAAACCCAGGTTTACTTGTTTCACGGTTCTGCTTGTCTGCTTATTGATCACATGCATGAGCGATAAATACAGAGTGAACGTAGAGTATAAAGTTATCGAATTGCTTGTCTAATGAACCGGGGAGAGAGATGAAACCGTCCAGGGCCAAAAGTTTGTTCTCCAATACTACCCTGCACATACAGCCCACAGGAAGCTACTAAAGGGCTACAAATCAACCATTTCCCTCTACATATTCTGCATATAAGATAAAATAATGTAACCATTGAGTTATTTGCCCAATTCACGTGTTTACATATAAAACTCATGTGTGCCGATGACTTCTTAATCATTTTAATGTTTAAGTCCAACAAACAAAATTGCATTTTTTATATCATATAATGAATTATTTAAAAAAATCATCTTGAAAAGATCGTTTTCTGGGAGGGCTAGATGTCACAAAAGCGTGTATTAGATCGACAGTATCCTCTGGCTTGAATAGGTGCGTTATCTTGGCTATGATCCTCATATGAAAGGCAGCAAATTTTGTCACGGCAGAAATCCGATGTTTAAGTGATAAACCGCTGTCAAGCAACACTCAGAGGCTCCGCGCTTCGTTTGATCTGGGTAGCTCTAGACCTCCAAGTTCTACACCAGTTGGGTTGGCGTTTAATAGGAGTGGTGATCAACAGGACCTCTGCCTTTTCAGGGTTTACCTTTAACCAGCTAGTTTCCATCCATTGTAGGAGATCAGCCAAGCATCTGTTGATTAGAGCCTTAGGTTCTGGCGCAAAGGAAAGCAAGTTGCGTGTCCTCCGCACAGCAGTGATATGTTAAGCCATGACGGCTGATGATGTCCCCAGCAGCGTGCATATGGCAAAAAGAGCGGGAGATAGAATATATCCATATAGTGCTCCACATATTAGTGATATGGAAGCTGAAGAGCACATTCCTGATGATACTCCCTCTGTGGTCTGCTTGAGAGGAATGATTTAAACCACATTAGAACTGTACCTCCCAGACCACATTGGTCTTGCAAGCACTCAGAATCAGATGACCAATGGTATCAAATGCGGCTGATAGAAGAATTAGGATTGAATAATCTCCCTTGTCTCTTGCCATCAGAAGAACGTTTAGAACATGAGCCAGGGCTGTAATTTTTTCTGAGGCCCAATTGGAAAGAATCACACATTTTTTCAATGATTTTGCCCAAAAAAGGAAGGTTGGAGACAGGCCTAAAATTCGACATGCAGTCTGGGCCTAAGGCAGGCTTTTTTATTCCACAACTGTTTCTTTTAACAGGCATTGCAGGAACACCGGCGGAGCAAAGAAAGCAATCGATCGCATTCTAAGCTCCGTGAACCCCACAAAGTCTTCAGTGTTTATTAAACACATTCTTGCAGTTACCACAGGTGTATAAAATCAAGCACCTAGCCATGCAGTCTGCATTTACAGACATTTGTGAAAGAACATGGGTCGTTCTGAAGCCCTCGGTGAATTCAAGCGTGGTACTGTGATACGATGCCACCTTTGCAAAAAGTCAGTTCCTGAAATTCCATCCCTGCTAGATATTTCAGTCAGCTGTATTTTTCTATTCACCTTTTTTATTCCAGAATGACTAATCCCCAGTACACAAAGCAGGGTCCATAAAGACATGATTAGATGAGTTTGGTGTGGAAGAACTTGAGCGGCCGCACAGAGATCCGACCTCAACCCCATCAAACAGCTTTGTGATGAACTGGTACGGAGACTGCGACCCGGGCGTTCTCATCCAACATCAGTCCCTGACCTCACAAATGCTCTGGATGAGTGGGCACAAATCCCCACAGAACCAACTTCATATTAATGTCTATGTATTTAGAATGCAATGTCATAAAAATCCCTGTTGGTGTAAAGGTCAGGTGTCCATATAGTATATATATGTGTATATATTTATATGTAAGGTCCAAAAGAGAAAATTCAAATGTGGCTTTAAAAATGCTCTCACCTCTTCAGATTCCAACAAAAACTCGGTAAACTGGCATCCCACGACAGTCAGCTGCTTCGCCTTGTTAAAGTCCAGATCTAGATTGGCATAGAGTTTGCTGCTTGGTTTATAAAAGTAAAGGAGCCGCCGAACAAACCTAAATATTGCAAAAATAATGAAAGGTCAATGTAAGGAAGAAAATAAAAACATTATAAAAACACACCAACATAGAAACGACACTGGCTAATTTCATAGCTTTGTAAATAAAACCGTGTATACAGTGTGTGTTTGTAGTGTTATATTACAGCATGTAACTAATGTTGTTATACCTGTGCAGCTGTTCATCTTTATAATTCTTCAAGTTTACATTTGGCCACTGCAAAAAAAAAAAAATATGAATGTTAACTTTCTACCAAGAAATCGTATGCAGCTTTCAATTACTCATGCAATACACGAGAATTTATTTTGATTTAAAAAGGTCTGTAATGTTATATGCCGTGTGCCAAGGAGACAGATGACTCACCTTGAGTATGGTCCCTATGAGGTTCCAATTCCACTTCAGGTTTTCTTTATGGTTAAGCACTTGGCTGTCTCTTAGGTTTGTCACCAAAGCTTCTTCTGTGTCCTTTGTGATAGAAGAAAGGATTACAGGTTAAATATGAACAATAATGTATAAAGGTTGTCAAGCTAAATAACAGTATTAAGCCACAAAAAAATAGACAATAATGGAAAAATGTAAAACATGAAAGCCAGTTATAAAGAAAAGGGGTATGTATGATACAAAATCAAGAAAAAAAAACGCTTCAAAACGGTCATCTCTAAGCTCCTACCTTCAGAATAAATATATCTTTCTGAATACGTTGATGCTGATCCCTTTTTTGATGCGTTGTAATCGCTTTCTGCACAATGTGATCCAAATACAGACTGTGTGGCTTTGGACCTCGTTTCTTCATTTCGTGGAAGCGTTTTAAACAATTTAAAGCAGCACTGGCCCGTCTGAAATAAAAGAATTGGCAATTACAAGTTAAACCCGTTTTTGACATTACTATATAGAAAGCTCAGTGGCCTTTGGAGGCGATATATCAGGCTGCTGCGCATGACCACCTGTCACTGAGAATACTTTTTACTCCCAACCAAGGCATTTGATGGTTGGTTAATGACACTGACATCAATAACAAAAGGACTCTGGACCTTCACCTACATCAAAAAGAGTTTGGACCTTCATCTAACCAAACTAAGTCTGGTTAGTTCTACTGAAGCCTGAACATTAAATACATGCCACGCCACAACCTGATTTCAAGTAGATAAGTCATGATACTTACAGCCTTTTTTCAATCGGTATATCAAAAGATGCTGCCATGTTCATTAGCGTTGGTAAGCAGTGTAAGTGATGACTATGGGAATGAGGAAGGATTGTGTTTGCCTGTGGAATAGAGAGAGACACAAAAAAGGGAACTGAAGTACTCATTCAACCACAAGCGGTTTACGGATGCATAATAATCTTCGGGTCCTTGCCAAGCCTAAAACAATAATGACTAATAAAAGTGACGGTATAATTTATCTTTTTTTCATTAAAAAGTTATCTTATGAAATTACAAGTGAAGGTGCATATGGGCAAAACAACATAAAAATGCATGTTTATTCCTTCCAAGCGCTGCATATCTTGAGATTTATGTGTTGCATAAATCCTACCAAACGCTGACACTCCGTGATCAAGGTTTGTTTGCTGAAAAATGTTCACAGCTATAAATATTCTGTACGGTCTGAATTATTTATGCCACAAAACTGCGTAGTTCAATTTTTTATTGGATACGTCACAGCTGTATGATTTGCATGCTTAATATTAGATCTCATTTAAAATCAATTATGTCATTCAGCAGAAACACTATGTTCTTCATATATATGATATATGATAGATATATTCAATATCAAATTCATCTGCCCATGTAAATTTATAGCCCTTAATTCTGAGCAACAGGCTGATAGGTATCCTCTAAAGTGTTTCCACTAAGGTGAATCTTGGATCAGGTCAGTGGCTGCATTCAATGTCTGGGCCCCTGCCAAGTCAAATTGGAAGAACATCCACAGACAACCCCCGGGGGTATTTGCATTCTGAAGGATCTCACTACAAACCCTTAGGCGTGTTTCGCACAGCTGGGCCACATACCAGACACGGCATTACGGACATTGAGGCGTGAAGCCTTCCCATATAGTGACTCTGCACACATTGCAGATGCTCCAGACCAGAGAGATCCTGTGAACTGCAGCTAGCTCATCTGGTAACAAGAATCTGAGGCTTACAGAATGGACCACATAGATTAATTGGTTATTCTGGGGACCTGGTAGAGATGGAAAAAATGGACAGCAAGAAAAAAGATCCAAAAACTAAAGATGGACATACCATTTGCAAAAGTTCCCCAAGCATGATTGTTGCCCTGACAGAGACATCATCATCGCTGCTGGTGATGACCTCGACCAGACCCTGAGGAAAGATCAGACTTTGGTAACACAATTCACACGGAAAGGTTTTCGGATAAAGCTAAAATTTCCAATAACCTCACCTCCAACAAACCGTTTGTAATGAAAGCAGAGAGTACCAAAGCTAGATAGTTGTCAATAAGATCAGGTCTGGAAAACATAAAATATTCACATTAACGGCCAAAAAGCTCAATCCAAGTAATCTAGACTTAATTAAGAAGACACAAATCTATCCAGCCACTATCAACACCCCGAGAATTGCAGACAAGTTCAAAAGAACCCTCCCAAGAAAGAAAAAAAACAAACAAAAAAAGCATTGCACCAGGAACATATTATAAGCAAAGCAAGAAATGATAGCATTCCATGTATCTTCATACAAAGTCATTTAGGGTGCTGTATTACCTGGAGCGTGCTCTGTGCGGAAGAATTGTTTTAGCCTCTGCAGTTACGAACCCATCAGAAAGCCTCCAGCTTTCCTGAAATCGGCTGGGTTCTAAAAAAACGAGAGTGGGTAAGACATGTGATCCATATAGTCTCGATATATTCCTATGTGCTGTAAGACCTAAAAAATCATGGCCTGAAAGCAGTTTTATGAATGAAATCAATATGTTCGTTACAGTAGGGATATCCCTGATTCCTTAGTTCATTCCCTGTAAGTCAATCATATCTCAATGTAACGCATACCCAGGGAAGTCATCCCCATAACCATACACTCAAGTTATATTAGCACAAAAAGAGGGCCAGCGGTGTAACTGAAAATAGTGCTCATGGGATTCAGGGTCAAGACCTGAAGAAGAGTTCCTCTGTCGGTTGGCATCACTTACCTACACTTAAGAGAGCCTCAATAAAGTCCTTCGTAACAACAGGAACCGGGAGGCGGAAAATGTCATACAGTACCTCAAGAAGACCTCGCTGCACACAACAAATCAGAATAAACAAATTAATAGAAAACACGCAACGCTTACTCAGCCACGTATAGAGCAGCGGGTCTAAATGTCTGGAGAGGTTTGAACCTACGCTACCAGGAGGATACATTACTGGAGCTCACTAAAGAGAGCCACCATGATGATGAGCGGCAAATCTTTTGAAAAGGCTGGACTTTATTACACAAAGGGTGGCAACAGGTTACGGGATGTTTTAACTTCAGGTAAGATGAACACTTAATTGCTTGACGCCACAATGCATTATGAAGGCCAACCCAAGCGAGATCCTTCTGGTTAACGCATAAGTAATGTAGGGAGATTACCCTGATTTAACTATACACTATGCAGGGTCAGCACATCTCTGATTGCGAGAAAAGCTCACTGGGGTTGGAACATTGTAATGCATTAAGGAAGAGCAGTAGCTGAAATGTTCGAGTCTCCTGCAACCTCCTGGCTTAGTGAATACACCCAGCGCCCGTAGAACGCAGCACACATGCATTCATGGATCTCATAATAAATTGTGCAATGTCAAAACAAAGCTCCAAAGAAAATCTGGAATATTTAATGAAATTAATATTTTCACTTACCCGTATCTCCATGTTTGGTATACAAAGTACCCCGATGAGAGACTGGATCCCAGAGTTTCCAGGCTTGCATAAGCTAATTATACCTGCAAGAGCACATAATTACACATATTTAAAACCCTGAAATCAATACACCATTGTATAAGAAATTTACTCATTTAAAGTAGTGTGTCTATGTGTAAACATTTCGTAATCTTTCAGCGCCTCACTGGTCCACCTATGAACCTGAGTCTGTTTCTGCTCCGAGTGATCACGACACAGATAATGCCTTAAGGAAGGTCACTCAATTCTTTCACAAGACTCTCAATGTCTATACGTAACATACAAGCCGATTGCAGTGGTGTGAATCCATAATGGCAAATTAACAAATCTTAGCTGTATTTGACAACCACAAAAGCAAAGGATGATGCTAAAAATGTATATGTGAGAGATAAATCCAATATCATTCTGAGAGATACCTTAACGATAACTGTGACCGAAAGATCACATTTGCTAAACCTTTCCAGTAGTGTCTTACAGTATTCTAAAATGAAATGGTCTAACCCTTGTGTCATATCAAGGCCTTGCTTGATCTTCATATTGTTGTAAAGCTTTCTTTTTCTTCTTTGCTCTGTGAGCTCGATGGTTAAACTGAAGGACAAATTGTAGTAAGATGTGAAATAATGCCCCTTACCTGCCCACGATCGGAAGGCGGCCACAATCCCCAGTTTGCTTGCTTGGAACCGGGCCTCTCTGTCCTCCCTGGGGGAGAAAACATTAAAAGCATCAGCTCTTTGCACGATAAATTACACATCTTAGAAAATAAAAGGGAGCTGTAGCCAGATTCCAGATACAGCGGCATTACAAAGTCTGATTGGTATCAGATATAAGAACGCCATTACTTACTGATCCTGTGAGTCCGTTTCTGTGTCCCTGCACAAACCTGTGCTCTAAATCTCTGTGGATAACTAGACTTGATCCGAACCCTGAACAGAAACTATTAGCTTAATTCTTTCTTGATGGCGCTGGTCAGGTTCTGGAACGTATCGCCTGATTCTACAGCATTGTATGTGTTAGAAGGCGACCTAGATGCTAACACGAAGCAGAATAAAATAAATGGCACACTGCGGCTGAAAGACGGCAGACACCGGAGGGTTACACTATTGGGATTAATCTGATGTATCGCTGCGCAATGTGTTGGGTGATTAAAGGAGTCCTTGAAAGCTGTCTGGTCCTGACCTGGATGTCATGTTCTTGTGAGATCGAGGTAAGCGGGTGGCAGAGAATCTCCAGAAGAGATTCCATCGCAGTGTTTTACACAGAATACACCCAGCAGCTGCATTATTTGATCAAAAACTTCAAACCACCACAACGTTGAAACCTTTCCTTAGAGTTACTAAAACCAGAATCTCTGTAATCCAAAGTGAAGCAAACATGTGAGAGACACCGGGTGGTGCGACTGTAACGGCTGTTTCACATTTAGCTAAACTGCTGTGTCTTTCTTAAGTTGATGGCCCCCCTCTCTCATTAAAGGGGAACGCCAGCCAATGCTTTTAATTACTACAATAATTATTTTTTTAAACAGTTGTATTTTTTGCATAATATGTCTTCAGGAAGCAGCGTATTATCCACTTGTCTTTGTTTTGGCTTTGTTATCTTAGTCCAATCCACAATGTATTGTACTGCTGAGTCTGTATGATTTATTTGTGCAGAAACACCACTGTATACATTGGTATGATATATGCTATTGAAATTAACATACAATAGCTATAAGAAGCTATTACGTCCTCTGAAACAAGCCCTAGGTGCCCTAGGCCGTAAGAGAACCCCCCTTTGGTTTTGCAGTCTGGGGTCAGCAGGAGCCAATTACATGAGATTCTCAGAGAACACGTTTTGGGCATTCTCTGCAGACGCCATTTAAAAATATAACAATAAAAAGTTAAAAAGGGGTAGCATCCAGTCTCAAGAGCTATTTAAGGGCCTTAAAGGCAATTCAGGTCACAAAGTGTAAAAGAAATAATGCAAAAATAGGTACCCAAACACATGTGCTATTCCCACTAGGAATATAGATTAAAAAAACACTGTTCAAGCCCCCGACGCAAAGTCAAAAATGTATACATTGTTGAATACAAATCAGGGTTTTTGTGTGTTTTTGTAAGAAAAAATGGCAAAAAAAGCGCCGGTCACTTAGTAAGCCCCTGTGTCACAGAGGAGTTAAGGACAGGTAGGGCTCTATCTTAAATACATATTTATATCATGACGAATTACAAAACATATTATCAGCTTTTATTTACATAGCGCCAGCAATTTACACAGCGCTTCTAATGAAAAATGTAATCGCACTTACTTGAGCTGCCCTTCTGCCGTGTCTGGATTATGTCTGTAATGGAAATCTGTGTACGGTGCAAGAATTTGCTAAAAAATAAATAAGAATTGTACAAAAGCACATGATTAAAAAGTTACTAACAGTTTTATCTTCACAGTTTCACACTTTGCATTTGAGCATCACATAAGCTTTAAATCACAAGAAATATGTAAAGGAGAAAAAAAAAAAGTCAACAATCGTCAAAAAAGTGTAAAACATTAACAAGCAGAGAATTACAAAAAGCCCCAACCACCCGGCCTTTACACTTTTTACTTTTTTAGATCATCTTTATGGTCATTTGAAGCTTTTTTGAATTATTTATTAATCAATAGTTCCCCAATGTATTAATATCAGAGTAATACTTTTTAAAATTAAATCAATGCATATTTTAGATAATCTTGATTTGTGCCATTTGAGATAACATCAAGATCTTCTTAAACATTAAACAATAGCTGGGATCAGATTACTCTGACAGAGAAAACAGACAAGTTGGTTAATGTAAAGTCTTCCAGGAAAATATTGTTTTAATAGAGAAATAAAATGTAGTTTTAGAGTTTATTTTATCTCAAAAAGGGGAATACACAACAGTTTGGCAATTGCAGAATATCACGCACTGAAATTCTTAGAAACAAATATCCTCACCTCTAATTCTACATCAGCTCGCACGTACTGTCGGGTCTTGGGGTGATTAAGCAAATGCAACACCGTGGTGATGAGAGCTTCATTTATTCGACTTAATTGACAGTCGATGACATTTTTCAGGATAGTACTGAGTCCGCCTCGGAGCGCCACCAACTCTGGGTTCTGAAGCACTGGGACAAGCGACCAAAGACATTTTAGTATTTCATGGATAGAAACAATCATGAAGGTCTCCAAATCTGCTTTCATCCATAACAATGGGGTCAGTTTCTCAAGCCTCTGGGAGTGCATTAGTTATTCATGTCCTGGTCCATGGGGTACTTGAGGAAAGGTTTAGGATCTGTAGCCATCACTATCAGCATTGGGGGGTCTAATCCCTGCGTACATGCTACGATAGCTCATGGTGGTGATATACCTGTCCAAAACCCCACCACAGAAATATACACACAACTATAAATATCTGTATGTTTTAATACAAGAAATGGCACCTGAGCTCTTATGAACCAAAACTCACAACTGAACAAGGATGACTTAACTCATAACCGAACGAGGACGAGTGCCTTTTGAGCCTAAGCCCACTAGGGGGGCGGTTTCATACTTGTGCATAACATGCCGTTCTAGGCATTAAATGTGTATTTTCACATCTATCCTTCAATACGTTGTGGACATATACTACTACACATACTGGATCCATTTAGTAAAGGATGGAATGGAAATTTTACTAGGGAAAAAATAAAATTGTTACTTTGATTTGGTATATCCTGAAATATGCTAAAATTCCCAAATTCTGTACCATATCATGCAATGTGATTAACAGCTAAGGTTAAAGTTTAAGGCACTTTAATGTCTCTTTAAAAAATGTTGGTCTTGTCAGATTCAGGACAGCTTAACTCCTATCGGATGCATGTTTAAATCCTCTCACTGTATTAGCTTCGATCACTTATGACGGGAATATATTCCATTTATCTACCACCCTCTCAATGGAAAACTTCTTTACTGTACATTTGAATATAGAGACATAATTAGGAACACTATGGATGGTCTATAGGAGATCTGGTCAACAGATACAAGCCACCACATGCATCCAGACAGGTCCTTAGTAAAAAAAAAAAAATCCACACTAGGAAGTGTGGAGATTTCTACAACGAAGGAGGAATTGCTGTATGAGGAACATACATGTATAATATATGGACTAAAAAAAGCTATGGCTAAGAGACAGAGAACTTAAATGGCAACCTTGCAAATCACCTTCAGCTCAATGTAATTAAGCCATGAACAGCACTTACTTAGCTCACAGATAATTGCAATGCACGCTCGGACCAGCCTGTCTCTCTCCTGAAGACCATCGTTTCCAACTGCTATCAAAGAACTGGTTATAGAGCTAGGAAATAAGGAAGCATTCACAGTAATCATCTGAAAAACACAAATAAAGGATTATGCAACTACGATGTAAGACTTGTAAGGCATAAACAATCACCCAGCACAGAGCAAAATTCAGATTCTAACATATTAGAAGAAAAATATAGATATATTCTTATATACTAAGGACACAACTGTAAATGATAAAACAAATCCATGGTCAAGCGGCTCTCAAATACCCTGAATAACGCATGCATCTCATATCGATTCAGCAGAAGAAACCCCCAAAGTATTAATGCCCCAGGTATATTTGATCAGTCTAGGAGGGGACTGGCGTAAAGCTGTATGGAAGTCCTGTAAAGAAATATTTTTCACCTTGAACATAAAATGTAGAGCAACATACAAAAGGCAACAATTTATCCCAATCTAGGGTGGCTGTAACCGGCCCCCCTGCCCCTTGGTGTACAGCAGCTCAATGGGATGGTTAAGAGAACATCTGTAATCTCCCCAATCTGTTTATTAACACTACAGAGGGGGCACCAAGCCGTCACAGCCTCTATAGCTGGGGCTCTGTCCAGGGCCAAAAAAAGCTTTTATCACTTTCAGGTCCTATAAACGGGAGGCTGTCAGTTGCGTTATTTCAGGCGACTTCCCCAGCGCAAGCAACCGAGTACTTGGTAGAGAATTAAACTCGGACCTTCTAATCCAAATCCTTCTGATCTACAAAGAATGCAGGAAATCACATATACCAGTTCCCCATAACTGAGCAATTATTGGTTTCCTAACGACTGTTTCAAACCAACAGAGTAACCCGTAACAAAAAAAAAAGTCAGTAAAAGATAAATCCCAACGTGCATGCAAACATTTCACTTCAATGTTGCTTCAAAATAAAGCTTTGCACTGATTGCCACATCTGCAAATAGAGTGAGAAAGCATATTTTAGCGTGTTTAAACACTCACAAACCCGCAGCGTAAATACATAATCTTAAACTTCTACCTCCCATACAGACCTCAAGACCAGCAGCGTGTTAGTTTGGAGGTACTGATGCTTATGAAGAGTCGTCCCTTCACATAACGCCAGTAGTCATTTAAATAAGAGGACACTTTAGGTGACACTTGACCTCTTAGTTCATTACACTGATAAACCTCAGCCCCTGAATGTCAATAACCATTCCCCAAAAGGACGATTATTTGGCAGCCGTCAATCCCAAGAACAACTTTTCGTGGCCATCAAGGATAAAAGAAAAAAAAAAGTGTTCATCCAGGAAACGTTCGATGTCTACGCTGATGTGGTAGAGGCAGGTATAGGAACTATACAGAGATCATTATACATCTATACAATACTGCCATTTGCTTTAATGAGAATGCATTGCTTACATTAAAGGGTTTGGTAATCTGGCACAGCTATTCATGCACCCCAAGAATATATGTGATCTATATTGGATCGAGAGCAGAGGTCACCCGGGGACTCGCAAACACATAGGGAATGACCGGGTTACACAAGGAGCAAAATTCTGTTTTGGTGAACGTGTTTGTGGAGTTCCAGTCATACCGCACGGATGGAACGCAGTTATGTCTCCGGTACGGCCAGTAATGACTTACAACCAAGACACATCGGAGACATGTAGTGTATTCTATTACAACAAACTGCCACATCTTCTGACGGTACAGCAGAGTATTCACTATGAATGCCAACGTTCAATACCCCAATGTCGTTATTCATTATGAAAGGTAGCGGCACGGCTGGTCCTGTATATTGAATAGTTAGAAACAGTAAGATTTTGTCAAAGCCCACTTCACTGATTGGCTTATGCATTATACAGGGCCAGCGCACTGCAGGAGAAACTTGTCCAGCATGGCCCTCCATAATAAACAGCAGTGAATAAACGCCAATGCCTACCATGTTCATTTCAGTCCGTTAATCTGAAATATACCTTTCAAGCCTATGTCCGCACAGACGTCTTCAAGAGTGCCTTTTAACATATTTCACCGATTCCCCTTTATTATTGTATTTTTATAATAATAATAATATTGTATTATTATTGCATTTCATCCCAAAGATGAGTTGCACATTATGATGAAAGATAAGCTCTTGGGCTATTGTGCATCTGTGAAATATACCGAACTGCTCTGGACACAATGGGCAGAAGGCAGAAGACAGAAGACCGCTGTGATTCTCAACAACAAAGTTGAACTTGATGGATTTGCGCCCTTGTTGTGTTATTATGAATTTAAAAAGAAACTGTCAAATATTTTTTTTATTCCTAATGATTTAGAACATCTTTCTTTTTGATTATATTTCATTATTTTTTTCTCCTTTTCTCTTTGTGGTAAATAAAGTCAGGATGTACCAGTAGATCCTAATAGGCATCTTAGCACAGCTTTATAAGACTTTTGGAATTTAAGAATATTCAGTTGGCAAAAGAGTTCGCTAAGGATGTGTTTAGCTGTGAACACAGCCCGGGGCAGAAAGCACTTGGATGGCAACGCAACAGAGGAGGCGCGAAACAATGCCAGGGGAATTCAGCAATGCTAACAAGATACTGAGAGAAAATAAGGGCCGAACGTACTCCGAATTTCCCCAATACTGCTGAAACATCTTGTAAAACACAGAAATCATTCACAAATTCAAGGCAACGCAGGTCCATCTTCATAAAATAAAATGTAATATACCTTTCGGACTAGTCGAAGAGCTTGTGTCCTTTCTACTTCGTTACTCTGCTGAATATCTATGCACCTGGGGACAAAACACAGTAATTAAATGAAATACAGATATCCATAGATACTCTCACACAGTTATATATTTACTAAAGGAGGAGTTTAAGGCTAACGAAACATTTTTCCTCCGTGAAATTGCAATGGATATACATACAGTTGTGTGAAAAAGAAAAGTCCACCCTCCTTGAATTCTATGGTTTTTACATATCAGGACAAACAATGATTTGTTCCTTAGCAGGTCTAAAAATTAGGTAAATACAATCTCAGATGAACTATAACATGTTACGTGCAGATATGTAAATCCACAGAATTCTAAGAGGTGTACTTTCTTTTTCATTTTTATCATATAACTTAGAAAGTCTATGGTAACCTATGTTAATGTTTAAAAGGATTGCAGGGAAGCAGCTGGATTTCTTATGACAAAAGGCTTTATAATATAGGTTCTAGGACATAGGGATATATGCAATAAAAAGACAGGTTAAAGAGGAAAACAGAGACGCCTCATAAAAGCCCAACAACAAACTGTTTCCGGATTATACAATATTTACAATGGTATTGTTAAGATGAGGTTGGTACACTAGACCCTTCGAAATTTACATTAGCCCAGACGTCTCTCTCCTGAGACCCGGCATATGTCGTCAAACAGTTACAAGGGAGATCTATTTACCAGTGCACAGGGGACCCTAAATGACAAATAGGGCAACAGGCACCCGTTATGTGGTTGAGGGGGCTGACAGACCGGCTACCCCTAGTCTCAAGAATCCCTACCTGCACATACGGAAAACAACCAGCAGAGTACACAACATTATTATACGTTTCTAAAATAATGAGGCATTTGACAAGTTCTAAGTTTGTCACAGACCCAGAGTGTGGGTGAAATGAACTTTAGTTTTTTTTTTTTTCCCTTCCGACAAAAAGACTTAAGACTGAAGATCAGATCACTAAAAAGGCACATTTCACACCTGCTTGAATCTATGAGAAGCACAGACCAGTCCAAAACTTCTCTGATGCGCAAAGGTTCACAAAACACATAATTATTTCTCAATGAGGCCTCCTGCTCTCAGATGCCACGAACACTACAAGTTATACCCTTAGAACATTTATATTTCCTATTTTGTTGAGGTTACTATTCTTGTTGGCTTTGACGAGCCTAATAATTACTGCAGTTGTCAACGAGTACGAAAAATAGAATCCGTGAGGGAAGTAAGACAACATTTACCAGCCTTGTCATAGATAACTGAGGCATAACATCGGTTATCGACCTATAGCTCCTATCACTTGCTGGGAGAAGAGGTTCCACCAGGGCCGGCCCTACAATGGAGCCGACTGGGGCAATTGCCCCAGGTGGCACTTTGCCGCCCCAAGCTGTTTTTTTTTTTTTTTGAAGCAGAGGAGAGAGGGGCGCCGAGCGGGTAAGTGAAGACCACTCGGCGCCCCTCTCTCTCTCCTCTGTGGCGAGTCTCCCTGTTCGGTCTCCGTGCCGGCTTGTAATGCTGAGCGGCGGTAGTGACGTCAATTTCAGGCGCTCAACATTACAAGCCGGCACCGTGGCAGAGCAGGGAGACTCGCCGCAGGACTGTTTAAAGGTAAGTACCGGGGGGGGGTATATACTGCTATGAAAACAAACCGAAGAGGCAGGAGCAAACCAAGCGGGTGACAGAGACTGAGGGTCAATAGGAGATACGACAAACAAGTGATTTAGGAACTCCTTTAGTGTGAAACCCTTGTGCTTCAGCTGCACGGAATCTTTGTCAATCCCAGATAACAACCAAAACGTGGCCGTGGTAATACCGTACATATATTTCACACAGTGGACAGGGCATGACACAGACAAATACATAATTGCAATGAATGTTTAAGGAATGATATAATTTGCCACCAAATAACGTTAATACATACCTTGCTATTAAGTAGTCTACTTTCAACATTAGCACCTTCTCTAAAATACTGGAATCTCTGATAAGGTAGCGCAGGGCCCTGAGTCCAGCAGCTCGCACTTCCTTCGCTTCATTTAACAAAGCTAATCGCAAACTGAAAAAGCAGAGAAAAAAAGAAAACAATTTAACATCCACAATCAAAAGGGTTTTTAAATATACTTCATACATGTACTGAGAGGTGTTTTTTTTTTGTTTTGAACAGACCTCCCAAGATTATTGACCAGGTAAAGAGCAACCTTTGTCACAAAGGGGTCAACATAAAAACCCTTATAATACTTATGGCATTTGCTTACGATTAACCTTTTAAAAGTGGGGTGGCATAAATTGGGAAGAATAGTTGTACTTAAATGCAGTTTTAGATACAAGGCAAAGCTGATTGCTGATTGCAACTACAGCATCCAGCAGGCACTACTGAAGGTGGCGGCCATCCAAGGGGTCGGCAGGCTGATTAATAGATGATAGATTGCGGCACTTACCAAATAATTATGTGTTCGTACATAAAACCTAATTTTTCTTCGCTGTGGCCAACTTTGCATAGAAGCTGGAAAAGAAAAGAATATACTTTTTAGAAACCATAAACAGACATGTCAGTAGGTTCACTTACCAGAGAAACATATAACTCCAGGAATAAAATTCCGACTCTCCTAAATAATGCAAAGAAACAAAAACCTTGAGATAAAAACTATAAATATGCGTTGTGTCCGGATATAAAATGTATTAGGTGTTTGCAAAGAACATTCAAAAGCCAGAAAAATAAGTGATTTAGGTAATCAAGTTCCAACAGCATGAAGATACAAAATAAACAAAAACGCAACAAGGTTTATTCAGCTTCCACAAAACGGTAGGACCGCAGACCAACTAAAGACAAGATGCCTTGGGCTCAGATCCATGCCCTAAAACTAAAACTTATGCAGAAAATAAAAGGCATATTACCTATTCTTACAAGCATAGGATAATAACTAAAAGACAGTCTTTGGAGGAACAGATTTCATTTGCATTGCCATAAAGCATCGGCTCAGTGTGGTCTTTGAGCCAGGAAAGTCACCCAAAACATCAAGACTAACAAAGGCATCTGCCAGGTCTTCAGATTATTTTATTGGAACATAAAGTAGATAAAACCAGGTTTTTATCAATGCCGGTCTACATTTCCATATTCAGCACTGGGGTTTTTCCCCAAAAAAATAAATATATTCTATGATGGGAGTTCCTGTTTAACTGTGGATTTGATGCAAGTAAGTGATGGAAGCCCCCGATAAATCAGAACACCGCACCCATTAAAAATAAATATGCAGACCACATATTGTCTAAAAAGCCATTAAATGAAGCTTTATGTATCTTATTGAGGCCGCTTCAAGTCTGAAATCTGGCTGGGGAAAGGAGATGCTCAACTTTAGTAAATACTCGATGTACAGCATGTGAGGAAAGTGGGACGTAAGCAAAACATTTTCCCGCTCTTCAAGTTGCCATAACCCACTTAGCACACATCGCTAGTTATCTTACTTACAAAATAAGTATGCGCCAAAATTAAAAACAAGTGTGTTTAAAAGCCTGGTTAAAAGTCTGCTCACTCAACTGAATCACTTTCCAGATGGGGCAGGAACGCAGATCAGTAAGAGGGAGAGGGTCCCCCCTCCCCCCAAAGCATAGCGATGGCACCAGGCTCCGGTGTGGGGGATCAGTGGGGTCTTCAATGGCGTTTCTTAATGTATAATTCAGCTGGCCCACCAGACAGTGTAATAATCAATAATAATAAATGTTCCACTGGACTATAAAGAGTTTCTATTCCTTGTCTAGGGAGGTCTAGAATTAGGAAATAGTCCGAGCTGCTTGTATGGTTAAAACCAGCTTTTACTGCATAACGATTACATGGTATAACCCGCGGAGGCCATTTAACCCCTTCGTGACAAAGGCTGATTTTACTGTTTGTTCCCCTGGTGACAATGGCCTTTTTAACATTTCTGCGCTGCTCGCGTTTAGCTGTAATTTTCTTCTTTCCCGTTTACTGAACCCACACACATTAGATATTGTTTTTTTTCAGGACAAGAAGGGCTTTCTTTAGATGACATTGTTTTGATTGTATCATATTATTTACTATTAAAAAAATTATAAAATATGGTGAAAAATTTAGAAAAAAATGACTGTTTCTAACTTTTAGTTGAAAAATCTTTTACTCATCTATAAAAGGTAATGAAAAAACCTGCTAAATAGATTCTACTATTTGTCCTGAGTTTAGAAATACCCAATGTTTTTATGTTTTTTTGCCTTTTTCTACCCATTATGGGGCAATAAGTACAGGTAGCGTTTTGCTATTTCAAAGCCATTTTCTCCAAATCTGGTAATTCTTCCCCCCATGTGCCATTTCGGGTATCTTTGAACCCGGCCAATGCAATTTACCCCATCGAGTCATATATTTTTGAAAACTAGACAGCCCAGGGTATTCCAAATGCTAGTATTTTAACTCTTTCCATGCACCATATGTACCACCAGTCTTTATCAAACTTTGTGGTAGTCATTTTTTTGCATTTGTTTTGTCACACACATTTTACTTCAGGTATGATTTAAAATGTTCTCGTTTATGTCACTATCACAAAACACCCCAATATGTTTTCAGCAACATCTCCTGAGCGCAGCGATACCCCACATGAATGATTTTGCCTGGCTGTTTGGGGCAAAAGGGCCACATTTGGGGCATGCGCATTTTTCAATGTTGAACTTTGGCATTTGGGGATCCACTGCCTATGCCCTATTTGGTACATCTTTGAGCCGGGCCATTTCAGTGTGCCCAATAAACCCATATATTTTTGAAAACTAGACACCCCAGGGTATTTCAAATGCTAGTATTTTAACTCTTTCCATGCACCATATGTACCACCAGTCTTTGTCAAACTTTGTGGTAGTCATTTTTTTGCATTTGGTTTTCCACACACATTTTACTTCAGGTATGAATTAAAAAGTTCTCGTATATGTCACTATCATAAAACACCCCAATATGTGTTCAGCAACATCTCCTGAGCGCAGCGATACCTCACATGAATGATTTTGCCTGGCTGTTTGGGGGCAAAAGGGCCACATTTGGGGCATGCGCATTTTTCAATGTTGAACTTTGGCATTTGGGGATCCACTGCCCATGCCCTATTTGGTACATCTTTGAGCCGGGCCATTTCAGTGTGCCCTATAAAACCATATGTTTTTCAAAACTAGACACCACAGGGTATTTTAAATGCTGGTATTTTAACTCTTTGCATGCACACATTTTACCACCAGCATTTTTTCAAAGTTTGCAGTAGTATTTTTGTGTGTGTATTTTTCCCCACACACACCTACTTTATGTATGAATTTACAGCTCCTGGTATATGCCGCTGTCACACGACACCCCATAATGTGTTCAGCAACATCTCCTGAGTGCAGTGATACCCCACATGCATGGGTTTGTCATTTTTTGGGGGAACTAAAAGGCCACATTTGGTACGTGTGCATTTTTCTAATTGGAAATTAGATGTGTGGCCATCCTTCCCCCGGTGTTAATTGGGACGTTGTTGAACCTGGCCAATTCAAGTTACCCCATCAAATCATACCTTTTTTAAAAGTAGACACCCCACGGGCATTTAATATGCCAGTATTTTAACTCTTTCCATGTGAGAATTGTTTTAAGGTAATATGCAAATTTTAGGACCTGCTCACAAAAATATATTTTATATATATATATATA
>VKOC01000001.1:57848265-57919983 GCA_009364415.1 Spea multiplicata | reverse complement strand
CGGCCCTGCTCTACGGGGCCGGGAAGCCCTCACCAGGGCCGGCCTTAGGGGTCTGCGGGCGTACAGGGTTTAAATTAAAACATCGGGGGTTTTTTTCAACTTTATTTAACATCCTCCATGGAGGATGTTAAATAAAGTTAAAAAAAACCCCGATGTTTTATTTAAACGCTGTGCGGCCGCGGACCCGATCGTAGGTAGGGTAGGGGCCTGGAGCTGCATGCGGCCCTGCCGTGGCCCGGCACCGGGCAAATGCCCGGTGTGCCCGATGGCCAGTCCGGGCCTGGGTGTATCTCACTGTAAACATTTTCAATATAAATGATATTACTGGACATATGTACAGTCTGACTGAAGAATAAGACGGCATGAAGAGTAATGGATAGTGGCAGCCCTTGTGTGACCATGAGAATAAGAGGGTACAGCAGAGGACAGCTGGAAGGACGAAGGTAAGAAATACATACTCACTCACACACACTTACACTTACACATCAATGCTTAAAACCAATACTATGTTTTAGGAACCATACAGACATTCATTTAGCAACCCAAGCAAGGCGATCAGTGATCAAGAATCACATGATCAAGAAGGAAAGAAGAAAGATTTGGGGAGAAAAGTTAGACCTGAGTGTCATAAGCATGCTAGTGGTACGGTAGCAAAATGGGGCAGTAAACGGGCAAGGGAGGCAATGTAAACATGTAAAAACATAGCCGAAAACAGAAGGGGTCCTAAAACTGAGCCTCGGGGTACATCACATGAGAGGAGAGGTGGAGGGAAAGTTTAAATAAAAGGAAGTGCATAAAAGTGAGTGAAGTAAAGGGAACACACTGATTGCTCATGTACAGCATTGGGTGCCAAATGGAGGTTCATTTTTTATCCTCATTTGTTCGTTAACAGTTAACACCACATAAAATAACATGTTTAGAAATTGCAGGCCTTAACGACAGATACAGATGGTCACAGTAAATCCTACCAACAAAGGCCTGAGAGAAGCAGCGTACGCTGCACCTGCAAACTGATTATGCAGGGTGTGCCGGCTGGCAGGAGTTTTATTTTGCTTATTAAGAGCTATAATACATTCACCCGAGGGCCAGGTGGGGCTACGGGCTCCTTACCACAGTGAATACAAAGATCAGGTTTGTCCTATTGTGACTTTTGTATCCATCAGTCATTTTACTCTCCTTTATAAGATTATATCCATCAAAATGTTAATAAAGTGTTGGCTTAGAAGGGCTTATAGTGCACATGGTGTATCATGAATGTAAATGTTTTAGCGGCAGAATTTGTAGCAAAACGTATAATTAAATGTTTATTTTTTTATCACTTGCTTCATGTTTAGTAATGTTATACAGGCAGCCTGCAGAGGGAGCTGTAGAGTTCAGTGAGCTTCGGTGAGTAGCCCCAGGGCCGGCCCAAGACATAGTGCCACCTGGGACAAAGTTTGAAATGCCGCCCCCCCGCCGCTGACACTACTGCTCATTATCTACCCTTCCTCTCCCTACCTTCTCATTATCTACCTCCTTCCCTATTATCTACCCCCCCCCCCTTTGTACTTCACTTACCTTCCAGCAAGAGTTGGGGATATAAGACACTCTTATACTTAGGGACAGAATAGTCTGTGGTATAGGATACTCAGAATTTTAGAGAGAGATTTTTAACCCCTTAAGAGCCAGGCTGTTTTATTTTTATTTTTTGTACCTTTCATGACCAAGGGTGTAATTTTCTTCTCCCCCATTAACTGTACCCACACAAATATATAGTGTTTTTGTCAGAACAAGAATGGCTTTCTTCAGATAGCATTTTTTTGATCATTCCATCTAAATTAATAAAATGTTTTGAAAAATCTTTTACTCATCTACAAAAGCTAATGAAATGTGCTATTTTGGTCAGTCTGCTTCTATGCCCTATTTGAGCCCGCCCAACTTAATTTACCCCATGAAATCATACTTTTTTTAAAAGTAGACACCACTTGGGTATTTGAAATACTACTTTTTGAACTCTTTCCATGTCAGTATTTTTGGGAATTTACAGCGCTAATTTTACCACTTGCTCATGAAAAGAAACTTTATTTTTTTGGCCTTTTTTACATTTTGTTAGAACTAGATGGTTCCCCTGATTGTGGCATCACTGCAGAATTAATTTTTAGATGGCACCAGATTTAAATTCATATTTAACTATTTTTATTTTTTCCATATTTATTTTTTATATTTTACTAATCACATTGTGATTAGAAATCTGAGCTCCATTGACTTGTGTGGTTGAATGCAGTAACAGAGTCCTCAGGAGGGCCTGGAGACCCTCTTTTTATAAAGGATGCCGCCATCTTGTGAGAGCCAAAATCTCTTGCAGTGGCATATGTGAACACTCTCCTTTAAAGATTTCAGTAAAGAGTTGGAATTTGATCTCCTGTTTCTCTTGGTGTAATTATGTGCGCCTTACATGTGTATTGCTTTTTCCCTTTATTTGTCCTCTTGGTTTAATCCCTACATCCTTGTACCAACTCCCATATATTTGCTTCTCTTATTGCCAGACAATAGTTGAGTTTACAGTGACTGGATCCAGTGCTGACCTTTCTCTATAGTTTACCTAAACCTATTCATTATTGTGTCATCTTTAACTTACATGGGTCCAGGTTTGGTGAAGCTGGCTGTGTGATGTCCTTCTATATCCAGGCCTGGACTGGCCATTTCATCCTTCTTCTGGCCCTACGCATCCCCATTGAAATTTTTATGAAATAAAAGGGTCAAAAGGGACTCATGGTACAGGTGAGGCATAAGGTTGACGGGATCATTTGACTTGGTTGGACAAACTCTATTGTTGTATTGTTTTGTTGAGGGATTGAATTTATTTGAACAATCAAGTGGAGAATTGGTAATAACAACGTTGATAAGATCTCAAGCAGCATGTCCACAGAAATACCAAGACATTTAGTCATTATTAATAAACAAAGAAGAACAAATAACTACTCCTCAACATACCGACATATACACTGAATATAAAATTCTTAGTATGGCTTGAAAATATCACGCTTGTATGAATGCGTTTTGCATATGTTTCCTACATCAGATCTTTCGCTTTTCTAAATATTACTATTATTTTGTAGTTTGGTGCATTATTGTATTAGTGTATTTAATTGTGTTTACAGATTAATAAAAGCATTCTATGTGTAAAATTGTTGTCTTCTTCTAAACCAGGTATCTTCAAAATAATCCCACTGATTGAATAACAAAAAACGCTTCCGGTAGTTAGTTTTAATAGTTGAACTTTGTGATGCTGAAAGCGGCTGCAGTGAATCTAAATTTAAGTGACTCTTATGTTTAAAACGGCCTATTATTTTCCGAATGAATTCTTCGTGCGGTATCAATGTACTGTACAGATGCCGACAAAAACATGTATTTAGCAGAGTCTGTAGTAACCCTCTTCGAAAGAGAATTCCGAGTGAATCATGCCCGCCAGGACTTCAACAGTTTGATCCTACAGCTCTAATACAATAATGATAAACGTACTGTTTGAATGCATTTGAACAAAAAGGACACATGAATTGTGTATAGTTTTTGTTTGCTTTCAAGGAGGGTGTTTTTTCAGGTGGTGGCGAAAGGATTTAGTGTTAAATTACAGATTTACATTTGATATTGCTTACTTTCGTTGACTCGTTCCAGTCCATCTAGCTTTATAAAGATTTTCTTTTCGAAGAACACATATAAAGAATAATATATTAATGATGCATTAATTGTGACAATATTAATAAAATAAATAAACGTGTGTAAAAAAACACACTTGACTGCAGTATTTAGCACCTTTAACCCCTTGATGACAAAGCGCGTACATGGGCTCAAAATGCATGGTTTTCAATGGGTTTAAGGACCATCCATTGTCCTTAAGGGGTTAATAGAGCGATAACATTTTCTGGGGCCCTCTGCAAGCTGTATTGAGGCCCCGTCTCCATGTTTGTACCCCAATTTGGATCTAAGTGTCCATACCTCCCAGCTACCCAGAGCGGGGCAGACGTCATCGATGGGAGGAAGGAAAAGCAATGTTTCATCCGGGGTCTCCGGGGCAAAACCTGGCGAGTTCCCAGGTATAGCTGTGTCCCAGGAACATGCCAATGTGCAAAAGAAACACATTTTTTGTACAAAATAAATTCATATAACAGGATGTTAATAAATAAATGTATTAATTTATTATTATTATTATTATTTAATAAATAACGAAGTTGTTAACAGGATGTCATGAATGGGAGCCCCCTAAGAACTATATTGTTTGCATGTTACGCACCTGTATGGCTTTCTGAAATATATACCCTTTTATTCCAGTTCGCAAACATTACTGAATTCTTATATCCATAGTTTCAAATTTGGAATCCTATCTCATCGTTCCCCTTTGGTTTTTGTGTTTGTTCGATGGATAGTAATGTATAAACTGGGCACTAAACATCCAGTGTCATGAACAATAATTTAGGGATTTGCATCACGGAAACAATTCTTATTTTCATTGTACTGTGAAGGCTCTTTTCTAATCACATGCAGAATTACTTCTATAAAGAGAATTAGGATATTCAACAATTGACTGCATTCATTACCAAAGGGACGCTATAGTACTTAAGGTTACAGTAAAGCATCACTTTTCTTAGAGTTTGGGCACATGAAAATGCCTGCAATGAGGAAAAGAAAAAGTGTAAACTTTTTTCTAAATTGTTAACAGTCTCTCTGTCTCGCCTCCTTAGTTCTGTATATAAAAGAGTCCATATCCCCTTACACTGGCACACAATGGGAGCTGGCAACTGTGCTTTCATCTAGAAAAACAGGAGAAGCCGGTGTGGCTTCTGGCTTAGCACGGACCTCACTCTAGTAGAGATTATAGATCCAATGAATGTAAAAAAGGTTACAAAAGATAACTTGACTGTTGGTTACATTCATGATACAATAGTCTGGTGGCACTTTTGAGCTATGTACCTAAAAAGTGGAGCTGAAGCTCGGCAAAGGTTTACTCACCCAAGTAAAGCATTAAGTCTAGACTCTACCCTAGATAAAACCTTCCAATAAAACATTATCAGGAACAAGGTGAATATGCATCTTTCCACGTGTTAAATGTTCTTATTGAATTATGATAAGGATACTTTGTTGAATTGTTCACTGTGCGAAATATACTGTGTAACTCTTAAGCTGAACAAGTGGAGACACTCAGCAGTACTCTCTACAACTTGATCGATTCCGCTCCTAGTCATACTTCTTTCTTCTCCGGAAAATTTTTTTTATAAATTCATTAGGATTTGTTATGTGTCGAAGGCTATGACGTTAAAAACGCCGAGGTTTAGATTTTTATACTCAGGACATGCTCTCTTAAATTGACCCTTTTTCCCCTGATTGTTCCTCACAAGTAAGTGACATTCACCCCAAGACATGCACAGGAAGGAGGAGCAGAGAGGAGAATCTTTCATGATCTGCATTCCGCATAAAGAATGTTTTTGCCCAAACTGTTTAGATTTCGAGCAGTACATAAGATAACAGACCAGCTGTGACTGGAAAAAACGAACGTAGAGACTATTGTGATATTATTGCAAATACTTCTGGATAATGCATTCAATGAACTCTTGGGCTTTGAATTGAAAAACTACACAAATAAAATTTGTTTTTTTGTTTTGTTTTTTTTTTAAAATAATGTATGGTATTTGTATATTTGTATACATGAAATATACAGATCCCTTTGGATTCCATTTCACTCTTAATGATGGCCCCAAAGTTTATTTATATATTCCACTATAAACAATGATATTGGGAAATATGCCCAGTTGCTGGTATGCTGGATCAGATTGAGCTCTGCTAAGATATTTTGTTATTATTGATATTATTTACTGATTTATATACATCTTGTTATGAGTCGCAGATGTGTACAGTACAGATTAATTAAGGTTAATTCTTCAGCCACTGGATATAAGTAAAATAGAGCACAGTAGGGCTGGTAGATGTAGCGCTCAACAATAGGACCTCAGGAACATAAATCCATGGTCTGGTATATCAAAAAAGGGCACTAAACCACAGCATACATGAGTCCGGTTTCTGCATACTAGAAGCCATTATTAAGTTGAATCTCTCAGACATGGTGAACATTACGTGTTTCCTTTATTGTTACAGATACATTTGCTAGATGACATTTACTAGGACTTCTCAAATGATAGGACTTCTGGCTCCTAGATTGGCTTATTTAAGCAATGCTTTTTACTTCTGTAGAAAAACCATCAATCCCGATCAATCCTGATCTCAATCCTGCTGAAAACCCTTGGAAAGAACTGAAATCTGCCAATGAGAAGAGGAATCCTGCAAACATTCAAGAGCTTGAGCAAATGGCAAAGGAGTGTGAGAATCTGCTAGCCGTCAGGTGAAAGAAGCTACTAGATACCTACTGGAAACATTTGGAGGCTCCCATTGTTACCAAGGGTTGTGCAACTAAATATTAGAGAAGGGTAGTTTTACTGCCATCCAGTTATGTGTTTCTTCTGTGAAAACCACTACACGTCAGATGAGAAGGCAGCTCTTAGTTATTGAAAACTTTTGGACATTCCATTAAAATATTTTGATAATACAAAGTAGGTACATTTCCATTTAAATCTGAAGATTTCAACGGTGGCAATAATGTTGGTCATAACTACATCTCTCTTGCAACCAGACTGTGTCGCTTAAGATGTCATGATGACATCATTTGAGTTAATAATTTATTTTTATTTATTTATTGCTTATATCTATTACAAAAAAAACCCACACAGATAGCTAAAACGCAGCTCCTTAAAACACAGATTTTTTTAAAAAATACAAATGAATGAATTTAGCAACATTTCTTAAAATTTCTATGAATTAGAATGTACAGGTCTAGTAAAAACCTTGATACTCCATGGTAAAACCTGTAAGTTCCCGGATATACTGTAATAATAATTCAGAAGTATCTTCAAATTACTCAATAGTTTGCTTCTATGGAAATGTGCACTAAAAATATTTTTTTTACACACGTCTGGAGTGGCGAAACAAAGAAGGGAAACCCTGAGTTTACTGAACACTTTAACTTGTTTTCATCTTGCGTAATTCATTGTAAATATGACTGATATTTTAAGTGGAGGTCTCTGAAATTCTCGGTATGAGTAGCAACACCCATAACATTAGTCGAAGTTGATTTTTATACTTAAGAAAATGCAGAAGACTGGACCAAGGATGCAGGAAGGATGCAGGAAACATACGGAGTATCCTTTTTTTGTGTTGACAAAGATTGTGGTTGATATCGCACAGTATGCGGGCTCCTTTAAAGAAAGAGAAAAAAAAATTCAAAGCACAGATTCTGTTACCATGTCGGTTGTTTCATACACAAATATATATTTACATGGACATTGTTGTATATAATTTAATGTTTTTGGGTTGTTAGAATTCTTTTGATATGTCACCATAAACGGTAAGTCTTAAAGCAGATCTGCTACCGTATTCAGAAATGTAACAGTTCTAACACTAAATAAACCTGTGGAACGATGCTTACCATTAAAAATAAGCATTGTATTACACTATATGACCAAATATACAACCCTCCTAATTATTGAGTTTATACACCGCTAAACAGGTGTATAAAATTAAGCACGTAGGAAGCAATCTCCATAGACACATATTGGCAGTAGAATGAGCCTCACAGAAAGGTCAGTGACTTTAAATGTAGCACTGCCATGGGTTACCATGTTTGTTGCAAGTCGGTTTATGAAATTTCTGCCACGCTAGATCTGCCCCAGTCCCTGAGTGGGGCTGCGACATGCTAAAGCGTGTAAAAATCACCTGTCCACTGTAGCATCAATGACTATAGCCTTCCAAACTGCCTCTGGAAGCAACATCAGCACAAGCACATTACTGAATCTGGGTTTGGTGGATGGCAGGCGACCACACTACTTACCGGCCCTCATTCACAGAGGTGTTGCTAGTCTCCTGCTACACCTTGATCACATATGTGCACTGGGACTGTATGTGATCTTGCGGATGTGATCCAAGAGTGGCAGCAAGGTGGTTGAAAAAGCTGCAAATAAGATAAAGAGCGTGCAAAACAATTTATTACAATTTGTAATGAAACCTCAGTGCCATCTAAGCCACCAATCAGCTCGTCAGTACAATCTTTGCCCAAAACAGCATGTCAGTGCCCCCAAATAGCTTGTCTTTGCCACCAAAAGAAGATGAGTAGGTGAGAATATCCTAGAGGTGTGGGGGAGTCTGGTGAGGGGGCACAGACCATTTGTTCTATAAGGGAACCCAAATCCCTGGTGGTGGCCCTGAACAACCTGCAAGATCTTGTTGAACAACCTGCCTTTCAGCTGAAACCATCCCTATATGCAGGTCTGGACTCGGGATGACTAAGTGGCCCTAGCACGTTACATTTCTATGATCATGCAGTGTGTGGTGACACGTATCCAGCCAGTGCCCTCACTGTAGAGCAGCCTTAAAACCAACCAGACCACAGGGCATTTGCCTGATGTGCCAGGTGGCCAGTGGGGACTATATGCATGTTCAGGGATTGGCCAGTTTAACTTCCCTTTCTCTGAATCTGCATGTTTATCTCTTCCTATTAAGTTATCTCCCTTCTTTGGGGAGTTGTGCATTGTTGTTGATCCTTTTAGGGAGCCATTGTAGGCAGGGGTGTATTCTATTTGATTTTGATCCAGCATAACAAGACCTGGGGGAAAGGCAGCCCCTCGCCCACAAACCTGGAGGGAGCTGAGCACTCAACTGAGTAATTAGGCTTTCAATGAACCAGTTACAAGGGAGTTCTCTGACCTCCTAGACTTTAATGGAAGGTTTATTGCATTTTACTATAAAAACATAGGATTTGATAGCAGATAAGAACCATTCTGCCCATGAAATAAATTAGAATCGAATGGCAAATCTTACTGACTATTTTCAGATATCTTCCACCTTACAGTCTTGGTAAACTTGCATGCAGAAATTAGTGATGTATTTTTTTTCCCTTCAGTCAATATGCTTATTATTATTTTAGTTTCAGATTTATTTGACAGAATAACATTATATGATTTTATTTTGGATGCAACTATTTCCCATTGTGAAAATTAATGATCGTTGGAGTTTTATTTTCTTTTTTTAACATCCTAACAGGAAGCTATGAATAACAGAATGTTCCGTACACAAACACGTATCCACGGCAGAAACTGTCAAACTACCAAAAGTAGTACTTGTTATCGAAATACCCACATTTGCCGTGCAACCAGAACCTCTCTGCGGTGGATTGGCAGCCATCTAAGATTGATCTAGATTAAAGCCTTGTGTTCACATTTTAAAACAGAAGCTCCAATCAAGGTAGTTATTCTTACAGAATGATAAGATCCGTGCTTGCACACAGGGATCAGTTCTTGGTACCAGCAGGTTAGGGAAGCAGTCTCTGCATGCATGCAGCGGGTCTATTGTTTGATCAGCTTTCCAGCGTTTACATACGACTGCGTGATCCCTTATCATCTTACTTGCATGTGGCCACCATGACAAATGCGGCCAACAGCCAAGTGCTACAGAGTGCATTTGCAACTATGTGTGGTTTTGGATCACTCGCCCATAAATGCCCCGCAGAGGGGTGCTTGGATGGGTCACATGATCCCATGACCTGTGTTAGTAGCAGCTCTCATTAAATAGAAGAGGGAGTGCTCCCAGGCTGCTAGTTAGAGGTTGAGAGTGGGGTGTACGCTGAGTGTGGTGCGTGTGGTTTTGTGGTGAAGAGTGGTCAGTATGTGTTTGCATCAGCGAGTAGGTCTCATGAAATAGTTACCCCTTCAGGAAAAGTTCCTTCTGTTTGTAAGCCGAGGGGCAAAGGCCACAGCTTTGCAGGCTTGCCAGAACCCCTGGCTTCCCATGTAAGTGTGCACATTGGAGGCTCCCATCCAAAGAAGTTTACAGGAAGCCCAGTATTAATCTAACTTGGGATTTTTGCAGGGGGAGGTAAGATTTTTACTTGAAAAGAAGTAGGTTGTGTGTGTGCGCGAACTTGTGGGGGACTGCGATCGAGCATGTGTTTGCGCGAGTGTCAGTTTATGTATGTGTTTGTATTCCTATGTGCATTCTGGAATGCTTAAATTTGTTTTTTTGGACATATTTATATGTTATTTTTATGCCTTAATCACATTGCACTCTCTATGCACATGGCTTCAACTGCATTCTACCACACAATGGCGCCTTGGTTACCGGGGTTTCCACAGTTAGACTTGATTACCAGGGACCCTGGTTGCTCTGCGCTGTTGGCACCTACCTTGGGACCTGGAAGAGAGCTGGAATGTCCCTCTATGTGCCATTTATTCACCACAGTAACACCAATTGTGCCTCCTTCAGGAGAGTTAATTTTTGGTTTCTCAGTAGACATTTTATCTATGTCCATGAACTGCACGCCACCAACCCAAAATGCAATCCTACCAACTGATCATGGGAGATGGTGGAAAATGTGCGTGAAACGCCATGACTATGCCTTTGGTGGATGTAAGAACTGGAAAATATAAATCGAAATAAATTAAAATGGAACATTACACAAAAATAATAATAATAACACTGATTATAGTGTTATTAAAGGAAACCTTGGATTTGCCTCAAATTCCGAAGATAATGTGTTAGAAGCCAGAATTCTGCTGTATCTGGATAGATTGTGAGATACAAATGAATGCTCCTTCCATGGAAAATTAACTATGACGTAAAACCATGTGGGCTTCAAAAGCTTCTGATGCACAAACCATCCATTATAGCATTATTATTACTTGTTTTCTTAACCTCCCTAACCCTGTGCCACTCATAGATAACAAGAATCTGATACGGATACATTTCCAAATACTGGACTCATTTTTCTCATGGCTTGTGTTCTATTTGGGGTTTTTATTTTTTTAATCAATTTATATGTTGTAGGAAACATGCCACCAAAACATAACTTTATGGAAAACTGCTGTTTCCTAAATCTACATGGAGCATATTAAAAATAGGAAGAACCCAACTAGAGCTTTTACCATGACCCAGGCATTTTGCCTCCAATGGCTGCCCAAGAAAATGGAACTTGGGAACTCGGCCTACTTCTTCACTCATGTTCCCATGGCATTTCATTTTTTTTAAAACTGGGATCAAAACCAAAAAATAGTTATAAACATGCATAACTAAAAACAACCACTATGCAGACTCAATTATTTTTTTTAGTATCTCATTCATTGTGGTAGGTGTTAATATGCAAGGTTAATTGATGACCTACCCATTGTATGTTTTTATACCTAGAAATAGCGAAGAATAAAGAGAGTTATAGTCCACAGTAGCTGACATGCCAACTGGATGACTAAGCCTGAAATCAAATACCTTTGAGTGAGTTAAAATAACATTTTTTATGTATTTTTTTGGTTTTTTTTATTATTTAGTTTTAGTAAATTTGTTTTTGGGGGGATCTTATCCAGACTTTGAAGCTTCTGGGCCAGGAATTTGTTATTACCAGTTTTTTCTAAGGCACCAGGTGGGTTAGTATGTGTTAGCATGGGTCAATATATCCATACGGCACATGTACCCATGCTTATCCCGCATAAAAATATGTCCCTAGCCAAATGTTTCATCTATAAACTGCATCAAGTGTTGCCATACTCTCTATGTTGACGGCAAGAAGTTACAGTGTGTCCCTTCCCAAAAAGTACTGCAAACAGTAACTTGAAACTCCAAGTCACGGTCTGGATGAGATAATGTGCATTAGCCAAAGAAAGACATTATTTGCTGAATAATTGATCACGTTCAGATTGCTAAATGCCACAAAAGCCGTTATTTAGACATTGTTTGTTGCAGTATGCACTATGATCCACATTGAGCCTTGTCTGGTCCCGGTATACGGTCATTTGACTTCATCGGGATTCTGACAAACTAATTAAGTTCCTATTATAACGATCTATAGACAAATTCATCCTAAATTCTGTGTTTGTTCTTTGGTGAAATTATCCTGTTACAAAACAGCAAGCAAAAAAAAGAGACTTTTGACTATCTCTAGCATTAACACCCCAGTTTAACTGCATAATCATGACATTTTTAAATTAAGAAATAAAACAAATACTGCTAGACTTTCTGGTGTAATTCCAAGATGTACAAAACATTGATTAAATTGTGTTATTGTACTTATTTCTTGTCTGCTTTTACTTCATGATAAAGTAAGCAAAATTGTCATTTTCCCATGAAATTAAAATGCGTGGGGGTGCCCATTTTAACTCATTTCGCTGTTTTGACATCCCAGTCTCCAACCTTCTCTAGAATTCACCAGCATGCAGATAGAGCGCTTCAAGGGATCTCCCACCATATCTAGTGTCACATTCTAGTATCTATCCTAGTTCTACTTTTTAAATACCGTAATATAATGTTTTATATTTGTAATGTGCACGTGTTCTATTTCTGCGTCGAGGAGCGTGTTTGATGACGGCACTCATAGCAGTTGTTCATCCGGACCAAAGACAGCCTCGCCATGAAGACAAGCTAGGCTATAGTCTAGAGCGCCAAGCGGCTGCTTTGAGACTGCTTGGAGTAGGGCAGGTCAGGAGATCAATGATATCTCTGCTAAATGATCCTTTAGCATTAAAAAAAAAAACAAGGGAAGAAAAAAGGGTCTGGGTAGGATGGTGGTGTTGTGTGCCAGGCTATGACATCATACACAGGTGCCCAGTATCGCCTTACACCTTACACAGTGTGTGCAGGAGAACAGGTGTGAAGGTCCACGCTGGAGTTGGGGGCAGCGCAATAATTAAAGATTGATCTGCGTAGCCTAATGAACTAGACAGACACACTGAAACCTTATCACACCACCTTGTGGGAGCAATTTCCCCCTAGGCCGGTCCAAATTCTTCAAGCACGTCTAGCCCAGTGTGACCTTGGAGGCCACAATATCCCGGCAGCTGTTGGAGACGAGTGGCAGTGGGGTCGTGTAATACGTTACTGCACTTACTGGTTACTTACTGGTAGCTGCCGCGGGGTGTGACAAAGACTGCGCCCAAGTGCTTAACAAAGTAAGCCGATACAGAGAAAGGCGGTATGGCGGTGTTATTTATGATTATCCATTTACATTGCACCATCATATCTCTCAATGTCGATCAATGGGCAAAGACGGCATAGCAAGTACTGCATCCCAACAGTTTGGATTGTTACACTTACACCCTGCTCAAAGAGCTTACGATCTAAAAGGAGGTGGTGGATATCCACAAGGGATAAAGCTGAAAAGATTAGCGCGGTATAAGAAAGGATAGGGTGGATTACATTGAGGGGGATTTAGATAGCGCCATCATATTCCACAGAGCTGTACAAAGGGTAATCAGGACATAGCATGTAGTACATCCCAATCAAATAACAATTTGGACTTCATTCCTGTCTGCCTTTATACCTCTCCAGAGAAGGGCTACTACAATAGTTTAGCAGCCCCTAAACAGTCTCTTCACGCTGAATAAATGAACTTACAGCCACCTTAAACTGCTCTCATCTAAACCTTAACTCTGTTCCTCCCAGCCCACATACTGCGGCTAATGTCTCGCTTGGACGTCTGCCAGTTAGCATTGCTTTTTAATTGCTAAACGCAACCTGATACTCTTAGCTTATACTTCTAAAGTTACTCCGATAAAAAATATGTATCTTTTTGTAAATCTGACAAGGACCAAGTCAAGTTTAATGTTTAACAACAGGTAGAATGGACCTACGTTCTTGCTTTGCTTTAAAGGGACAATTTAATGTCCCTGACGCCCCACTATAGAATAATGTGCCTTAAAATAATCTGAGTTTACCTGTTTGTGAGTAAATTGTTCACTATGGTTTGTGAGTACTTTGTTCATTACTGGGGTTTTGCCATTTTTACCATTTGTGGTAAGAGCTCCCTTTTCCATATTTGAACCCACTTATGCATCCTTTTTTAATGAAATTTTTTTTTTTTAAACCATAGAAAGATGATAGAAAGAAAAATGTACAATTGTGAGCGCTGGTATGTAAAACGGGCGACATCCGCTTATTACAGAAATGCCACATATACATAAAGTATTTTGTATGTTCTAGAGGGCCACATCCCTTCCATAGTACCCTATAGAGCAGTATTTTTAACACTTCTAGGGGTTTGGGGGTAGCAGGGAGGGGGTTATACTTGTTTTTTTCTGTAATGCTAGGGAAATTGGATGTCAGGGCTTTTTCTTTATTAGTATTATTTTAATTTATTTTTTTCAGGGGAATATGGATAGAGATCTATATGGATCACATGTACATGTTATGAATGCTAGTTTTGTCACTGTAGTATTATTATTATTATTTCATTTTGCTCATTTTTATGTAGATTTTGTTTAAAAAAAACAAAACAATTCCATTTGTGGGAATAGGGAGAAACTACTCGCTCTGGTCCGGGGTGTGGTTTTATATATATTTTTTCATATTTTACTTATCAGAGAGAAAGGAGATGGAAAAGAAATGAAAAATGTGTACGAGGACCAAGGGAGACAATAGAAAAGAGAAGACAAAAGAGAAAGGAGAGAGGACAAAAAGAAAAGGAGAGGAACAACAAAAAATGAGATAATAACTAGGAGGAATTGGAGGAGATGGAAGTAAGATAAGAAAGAAAAACTGGAAGGGAAAAGGGGAGAAAGGAAAGGAAGATAAAAAAGAGGTTGGATGAGAGAGGTTAGACACACCTGCACATTTACTCTAACACACGGACACTCATACTAACACACATAGACTGACACTAACACACACACAAACCCAGACTCTAACAGACACTATGGCACTAACACTAATTCATACAGTCGTGTTGATAAAAAAGTACACCCTCTTTGAATTCTTTGGTTTAACATATCAGGACATCAATACAACCTCAGGTGAACAACAACACATGACATATTACACCGTGTCATGACTTATTCAACAAAAATAAAGCCAAAATGGAGAGGCCATGTGTGAAAATAACGTAAAGTAATCGTTTTCTGTATAACTTTAGTCTCTCACATCGTTGTGGATGAATTTTCTTCCACACTTCTTTACAACGTTGCTTCAGCTCATTGGGGTTTTGCGGGCACTTGTTTATGCACAGCTCTCTTAAGGTCCTGCCACAGCATTTCAATCGGGTTGAGGTCTGGATTCTGCAACACCTTGATTCTTTTCTTTTCCATACATTATGTTGTAGATTTGCCGGTGTGTTTGGGATCATTGTCCAGTTGCATGACCCGATTTTAGCCAAGCCATAGATGTCAGACAGATGGCCTCCCATTTGACTAGAATACTTTAGTATAGAGAGGAGTCCAGCCAGTGTTTGTGCTGATATGCAGTGTTTGGTTGGCGCCGTGGCATTATGGACATCTCCACATGGATCTCGTCTGTCCAAAAGACTTTGTTCCAGAAGTCTTGTGGTTTGTTCAGATGCATCTTTGCAAACCTAAGTCGCGCTGCCATGTTATTTTTAGAGAATCATACTTGCTCACTCATTTTCTAAGTGCACTGTCATGAACTTTAACATTTTACACTAAAGGCTGTAGAATCTGAGATGTAAATCTTGTTTTTTGGCAATTTCTTTGTGTGTTGCACGGTCTGAGCTTGGGGTGACGTCCATTGCTGGGAAGATTGTCCTTGAATGTTTTCTCACTTTTTTTTTTACATCATTGCTGATGTCTTTCCTCCTTGGTGTCGTGTTAACACACACCTGAATGCTCCAGACCAGCAAACTGCTAACACTTTGGCTATTATAGAGGTGGCCACACTTGCTGATCATCAATCAAGGGCATTTGATCAGCAGCACCTGTCTACTTCTTAGCATCTTAATTCCTATAAAAGTAGTAAGGGTGTACTTAGTTTTTCACACATTGTTTCTCCATTTTGGCTTTATTTTGTTGAATAAATCTTGACACAGTGTAATACGTCATGTGTTGTTCATCTGAAGTTGTATTTACTAAGTTGTAGTTTGCTAAGGAACAGATGGTTGCTACGCAAAGTTACATCCCCATGCTGAAACCCAACTCTATTCAAATAGGATGCCAGCTGCTACCAGCTTTGTGGTTTTCGGGACATAAAAAGGTACCGCTTTATTCTGGGACGGAGGACACCCTGATGCCCATGGGTTAAGTAAGGATATAAGGGGGAGGGAGTGATGTGTGGTAGGTGTGAAGACACTGTGTGGTAGGTGTGATGTATGTGATGTGTGATTGGAGTGATGAGTGATACGCGATAGATATGGGGGAGTAAGGTGTTGTGTGTTATAGGTGTGATGGGAGTGGTGTGTGATAGGTGTGAGATGATATGGGGTGCAATGGCCTGGGGGCATTTGGCTTTACAGGCCCTGTGGGCTAGAAGGCCCTCCTCTGAATCTATCCATGTTTGAGGTAGCCAATCAGTGGCAGGAAAACACCCCCCCATTTAAATCAAGGTGAAGGCTTGCCGCGCATGCACACAGGGGCTAGAATAGCCCACAGGCCGCCAGGTTTACCGGGCCAGCAGTGGAGCTGACTGGCAGTAACACAGAGCCATCACACAACAGACTCCAGCCCCAAATCTGTAAAAACAAATAATAAGCCACACTTCCCAGCGTTCAAAGTCCTCCATCTGGATGGTCAGCTTCTCCATTTCTGTTCCCGTCTAAAACGTGATGCACAGCATATACCTGGTGTACCCATTGTACAGCGCCGCGGAATATGATGGCGCCATCTATATATATTGTTATATATATTATTTATTGATTTATATGGCGCCATCATGTTCAGACGACTAAACAAGTATCACATAACAAACAGCGTAGGGTGTCCTGGTCAAAAGAGCTTACAATCGACAAAATGTAAATATACTGATAAAGGTAATATTCTGAATAATAACACCCATATATACCTGTATATATATATATATATTATATATATATATATCGGTATAAATATATATATATACACACACATGTAATCTGTTTTTTAGTAATGTACTTTATTTACACGATCTCACTTAGAAGCACCTGCGGCACACAGTACATCCACCCACCCGCAGACAGGGACACGAAGGGACAAAATAGTCAAACAGGAATGGGTCCCGAAGAGGGACTGTCCCTCCTGAATAGAGAAAGTTTGGAGGTATATTAACGATAACACCGTAATCCAGCCCAGTATACGCGGCCGGTTATGAATCCCACGCACACGCGGCTCTGTGCCCACTCCGGAGCTCGGGTGGGGGCCGCTCCCTCCGGATTATCCCCGCCCCCGTTCTGGAGTCTGATCCTGGATGATGCTCATGACGTCACGGAGGCTTCCCGGCTCCTGCGCTCCACAGCCCGTGGATGTTGTGAGTCTGGGAAGCGGACGGTGCGTGGAGCGATTCGCACGGGCGGCGAGCTGAGCTCCGGGCGATGTAAGTGACTCCTGCGGGGTGCGTGACCGTCTGCGGCCGGGAGGGGGTAATCGCGTGGGGGTTGTTAATGCGGAGGCCTGGGCGGATTGAGTGCGTCTCTGCCCCAGCTCCAGCACACCCTCCCCGGGAAGAGTGCGGCTCCCGGAGCTGGATCGGGTGGGAAGCCATTGTATGGACGCAGCAGCCCTGCCTCCTCCTAGTAACCGGACGGGACACCCAGCTGCGACGGTAACGGGCAGCAAGCGGGCTCCCTCCACCATTAATAATAATAACATAATAATAATATATTAATAATAATAGCCCACGGGTGTAAGTGGGGCGCACGGAGAACTTTAATGTCACGCTCGGGGAAATGTGCCCACGCGGGTCCCACGGCTCGTGCGCCAGGCTCTGTCCATCAAATATTGTACAACGCTGCGGACTGTGCTGGCGCTATAGACACCAATACATAATAACTGCGTTAGGAATGGCTGTGTCTATTAATCATTTATATAATAATTATATAATAGTGCAGCGCTACGGCATATGGAGCTTCATGACCAATTATAATATAATAATAATAATAATATCCTGTAGCTCTGTACAAACTAAGTATACAGATGCATCCAACAGGACTCTGCCCATGAGCTTGCACTCTAGCCTTGCCAGTATATATATATTTCAGTGCAGGACGATGTGTGTTTTCTCAGGCGTTGCTTAAACCCCCAATTTGAGAAAAATGTGAATTTCTGTTGTCATTAATAAATTCGGATTATAATATAAAGTTCGTCATTGCTTGTAGAAATAACGTTAATATTCTCTGATTACCCTTTTAACGTCTTAGGGTGTAAAGTTTTTTCCGTTAATGGCAGTGCCTGGAAGCAGCAGCCCCGGTTTATACGCTGCCGGGACGTGATATTAATTATTATTATTATTTATTAATATTATTATAGTATATCGCCACCGTACTCCGCAGCCGCGTATGGCCTGTGACTGTGTTTGTGGTTTGTTTGCTGTTGTTAACGGTATTTTTATTGTTTTAATTTAAAATGAATAGTCGCCGTTGTGTCGCTGTTATAGACCACTTGGGCGTCCCGACCGGTTGCCCTTAAACCTATTAATGAGCCCATACATGTACGGACGGTGTCGTGAAGGGGTTAATGGTCATTTAACACGGAAACCTGGCATTAGAGGGCAGAGAAGACCCGTTCGGCCCGTCCAGTCTGACCTTAATCAGCCCTTGGTCTTTTCTTAGATTCAGGAGCCACATGCCTATCCCACGCATGTTTAAATTTCCTAATTGTATTAACCTCTACCGCTTCTGCTGGGAGGCTGCTCCACTTATCTAATTGTTCCAGTGCTTGACAAACCCCCGCTGTCAGGTAGTTGCGGTTTAAAGGAAATTTACAGCCCGTATAGATTGTCGGTATTTCATTCAGAATCTTTCATGCTTCCTTAAACAGATGTAAATATTGACCCATGAAATATTATTACTGCTTGTAGGATTTATTGTGTGTTTTTTTTTGTCTCGAGTCACATATATATATATATATTTGTTTATGGAGAATTTAAAAAACAGACTTGTTTTATTTATTTATTTTTTATTTTTTATTATTTATTTATTTACTTTTTACTTTTAAAACTTCATTTTCTGTATTTTTTGGGAAAAAATAGTACTGATATATGAAGGTGATATTTTTGGATGTGCTGTTATTTTCCATTATGTGTCATTAATTGAAAACATGACTAAAAATAGTTTATTTTAATTTATAGCAGATTACGGCGCATTGGGATGGAGTTCATGCCAAGTTGCTCATCTGTAGATGGCTTGGATATGATTTCAAAAGTATTTGCTTGCAAAAAGGAAAATTCAGAGCAATAACTCCGTTGTACTGCGCTGTGGAATATGAGGCGCTATATACATCCACGACAAGCACGTATAATTTTGTGTGTATTCTTTGCTGCCATTGAGCACGGCTTGGATATTTTATTAAAAAAGTGTGTAAAATAATGAAAATACTGTTTCTAGAATAATATCTTAAACATTGTTGCTCTTAAGTGTTTATTGAAGAGCCAATTCTTTTTTTTATTTTATTTTACATTTTTTTATTGTATACTAATATCCCTTCTGTACTTTATTTTAACCTTTTTATTAAAATCTTTCACATCCCCCCCTTTTTCACTTTTCCTCCCCGTTATACTTGAATTACTTCTCTTTCCTGATATTCCTCATTCTGCAAACCGTTCATCTTCTTGATCTCCGGGATCTCTCTGGTTCCTCCCCGAACGCGTTACGGCTCCCTGCGTCTTTTCGTTATTCCCTTTCTTGCAACATATTTATTCATCCGTTGTGTTTGGGGGGCGCGGATATAGGACCGTATGCGATGGAAACATAGACTATGCCGGCAGATAAGAACCCTTCGGCACGTCCAGTCGCCTGTTTTCCCTGATGTAGAGACTCGGATCAGTTGTTGGTCTCGTTTTATATTCAGTGCCTATCCCATGCATGTTTAAATTCCCTCACTGTATCAGCCTCTACCACTTCTGCTGGGAGGTTGTTCCATTTATCTACCACCCGCTCTGTAACGTAAGTCTTCATTACATTACATCTGAGCCTCCATTAGATTCTGACCTCTTTTACTAACACTTCTCCTCTGAAACGATCTCCTGTACTTTGTGAAACCCCTTTGTGTTTAAATGTTTCTATCCCATCTCCCCTTTCTCTTTCCTCCAAGCCGTGCATCTTGAGATTCTTTTTTGGATCCTTCAGAGGGAGGTCATTTCTTTTTAGCGGTTTTATGTTATTGCGGTCAGCTGGTTTCATAGAATAACCTATCTCCTGTACCTGCTACCTGTAGAGAGCGATGAGTTAAATATGAACACGTGGTGCGTGTTCCCGGCGTGTCTCCGCTGACCGGTACGTTGGCAGAAAGAATTTACCCGTCTGCCAGACCTGTTTAAAGGAAATGCTTTGTTTCCCGGTCTGTTTATTGCCCACAGGTGCCTGGGAACCTGGGTGCTGTTTTTTCACTACATGTCTATATAGTAATGTATAGCTTATAATTGTCATCATGGAACGTCATTAGAACTATACAGTAGGGTATGGTTTTTCCTGGACGGAGGGATAAATGCGCTTTGGTTGAGGTAAGAGATGTAGAGAGACGTTGTAAAGGGCAGGCAGCGGCCGGTGCAAAGTACAAACGGCCGATCATGGATCTGGGTGGAAGAACTGAGCGCTTGGCAGCTCTAAGGGCAAAAAGAGAAGCGCTGGGTAACGGGGCAGAACGAAGGAACTGGTGCATGGTAGTTCTTGGATGGAGGAGATAATGGTAAGCGCTTGTTGTAAGTTGGATGAGAGAAGGGTAGGCAAGATGGCGGAGAGAGAGAAAGTTGGATGAGAGGGAGACCGAACAGTTTGAATTAAGAAAGGCTGATAAAAATAGACACGAAATGGGAGAGCTGGGAAAGGTCACGAGGCAGGACACAGGTTAGGTGCAAGGAATGAGAAAACAGAACGGTATCACGGAGCGGGTATTAAGAGGGGTAAAGCCGAGCAGGGTGATTAGAGGACGGCATATGGACGAGTGTTTACTGTGTAACGTATATTGTATAGAACGCTGTATACAGCCTTGCGCTTATTTTTGTTGCATGATAATATATAGAAATTCTAAAATCCATGAATAACATTTGCCCTTCAACCAGGGCAAGTGAAGAAGGTTTTAGTTCCAGCTAGGAGGCAGAGCTTGTACCTTATCAGATAGCCGCCCCGGAGAGAACGGGGGACTAAATATAGATTTGTCGTAGGAGTTGAGGTGCGAGTCACTTTTTTTTAATTATATTATTAGGTGAGTAATTTGGGCTGCCCCACAATTGCTGGAAAGCTTTTATATGATGACTCTTACTTTAGAGTGCTGGAATTTTTATCTTCGAGAATTAAATTTTCCATAATTAAAAATAAAATATATATATATACACTGTTTTAAAGTTTGAGATCAGTTAGAAATGCCCTTGTTTTTTAAAGAAAAGTGAATGTTGTCCATTAAAATAACATGCATGTTGTATATGACTATTGTGGATCATTTTTCATGGAATATCATTATGAGAAAATTTCACGTGATTAAACAATCTCTGGGAAGGTTCTTTGCAGTCGGCGGTACTATGAATGGAATGCCTAATAATTCACTTACAGAGAGTTTGCAGAATAAGTGGGACTGCACCTTTAACTGTGCATTATATAGGGCCAGATGAACCCTCCTTACAGCACCTGATAAGCTACCCATTTTATAATCTGGCTAATCATTTATCAGATAGATGTAGATACATTAAGTGTGGACACGCGTCCCCAACCTTTTTTAGCACGTGCTTACACGCCAGGAGTCAGCATGTCCTTCCCTGGCCGTCCTCACAGCCCTTAGTCTGTTGGTATCGGACCTTGAGAAATTCTCAAACAGTTTAGTGTCAAATTCCAGGTCTTTCAGTACTTCTTGGAGGCGTCCAAGAAAAGCTTCCCATGAATGTCTGTTGCTATTTCTTTTTTGACGCGTGAGAGCATCGACTACGTCTTTTAGAGCCGATCCAAAATGTTCAAATTAGATGACGCTCCAGGTCGCTTTGGCGGAACAAATCTCGTGTTACGTTTGCCCTGGACTAGACGCCTTGTCATGAAGAGGACGCGCTTCGTCTGGATCGAGTGTGCTGTTGGGGTGTCCCGAAAAACATTTGTTTCCAGGAAGAGCTGTCTAAAGTAGTGTCTGTTCCTCGTTCCTTAATGACTCACATTAGCTTTTTGCGGTGAAAGACACAAATATATGTGTGTGTGTGTGTATATGTATATATATATATATATATAATGCTGATGGGTTGATTTTATTACTTTAGTTACGGTCGTTAATTTTGCCCAAATACACAGATTTATACATGAGATGCGCCAGATTTTAATGGTGTCTTCGTGGACCTTTTCATTCATTCTGCTTTCCAGAAAACGTTCTTGCTAAGTGTTGTTTTCGTAAATTTCAATCATTGAGTGATCCGGCCGCACTTATGGAAAGACTGAGCATCTGTAAAACTGAGGGGAATTGGACAAATACATAATTTCAGTCTCTGTATAATGTGAAATATTGATTTCCCCATTCAATTTAAGTATATACACAGCAGCGAGAGCAACACAGAACACTTAAAATGATCCTTTTCCGCTAATTTTGACTAAAATCAGAATGTGATGAAAATATAATAATAAAAAAAAATCTTTTGTTCATAAATAGCAGGCCAGGACTGAAACCTAAAACAGTAGCAATGTCACTTTTGTAGCATCGTATGTTCCAGATATGCAGGTTTTGTTGACCGGTACCTCATGGCTCCTAACATTTATTTTAGTCGAGAAGATCCCCCACCGCTTGTAGTGGTGCCTTTATGGCTGGGAAGGGTCAGGGGATTATTTAAGTTGAATTTATGCACACACGCAGTGACGGCAGGAAAGAGCTTTCTCCACAGCTCAATCTTTCTTTCATTCCTTTACTGTGTTCGTAGTGCTTCCCCTAGAAAGTCTACCCTGGATAACTACTACCCTTTTTGTGCGAGTAAAACATATGTAAAAAAAAACTAAATACACACTTTATTATCTAAAGTGTTATCTAAAAAATACAAAGACAATACATATACACACAGAAAATAAGCCGTTAATAGCCAAGAAAATGTTTCTGCTTTTTCATTCAGGCGCTTTTCAGGTGGAAGAGCGCCAATGGGTATTCTGTACACATTCTATGGTTACTGCTTCTAGAAGCCTTCTGTATCAGGAACAGAGAGTCTGTGTTGTAGAGAGTTTTACCCTGACCTGAGAATTCCTGCATGGGGTATAGTGAGTGAATATCACAGGTAGCATTCAGCTACGTTATCGTCCAGTTTCGGGTTTCAGTGTGTAATGAACCAGCTAACCACCGTATCCCAAGGAAGTGTGTTAAATATTAGCAGAGAAGCCCTGTTTGTGTTCATTCTCCAGAATGCCAGCTGGACAGGTCTGGCTGTCTCCGTATGTTAGTCTGAACTTTTGCACTGTTCTGTTAGCCTGTTACATTTTCTGGATTATCATGGAACAGATCCACCATTAAAGACCAGACGCCATAGTTTATACCTTTGCACGTTGCTTAGAGATACCAAGTTGCGCTTTTATTGGATGGACGTTAAGGTCCCTCCAGGATCCACACCAGACGTACTGTAAATGACATGCCTCTTGTAGAAGATGACTCAGTTGATTATTTGCCATCATAAAATCGGTTCAACGTGTATGTTTGACAGTTTAATCCACTCCCCAGCTCATTGGGTTGACCAATTGGCTATTGTCTAGTTGTTTTGACATTGCCATCATTCTTCACATAGAAAGTCTCCAGTTCTAAAGATCCAGTAGGAGCTTTGAGTCCACGTTAATGGGTGCAGGTTTGCTTTTGTCTTGTGCTTGTTCGAGGTTGGGTAAACGTGACCAAGTGTCCAGGGCCAAGAAGACCTTCCATTTAGAGGCTGTGCTAGCCCTGACAGCGTGTATGCATGGAAATTCAGTATTCTAGAGTCTCCTTTTACAGCGAAATAATTCGTAATATCTTATTAATCGACCTGTGCGTGCCAGGGGGGTGTCTAAAGCACAAAAGTTGCAGTTTATGAAAGTCTAATCTCCTGCAAGAAGGACTGATATGGTCCCGCGTAACACCGCGTTTATTTGGTGTGAAGACTTTTATGAAACTTCACTGGTTTAACAAAATTAAATGAAGTCCGACCAGGCTCTTCATGCAGGAGGGCTGTAGTTTCAAGCTTGTCTTATGAAGCTTCAAACTTGCCAACCCTTGCAAGTTAGACGGTCAGAGCTTTAAATAAACATTGTGTAATAATGTTTAAATATTAAGATGAGTGGCCTGTGCGTTAGTTATGTGTATATCACTGGAGCAGCCATCCCTATTAAGTTATTTATCTCTTTTTTTTTTTGTTACGTTATTGTCTGCCTTTGCCTGCGGCAGTTTCTGGCAGCTTTTGTAACGGCGAGGGGGGAAGAGAAGAGAGGACCTCAGAACAGGAAGCTGATTGTTATGCTGGCTTTGCCCCAGATCACAGCTTCTCGGAATACAAATAAAGCCATTTCTCTGCAAAATAAAAAGCACACGCTATAATATATTTTCTGATGATACAAAGCTGTGGCTTTTGGTGAAGCCGCCGGTCCGTAGTATTATTTTTTGTTTGCCAAGCGTGTAACTTCGTTCACACCGGCCGTATCATCTGATGCCATGTTTACTCCATCTCAGAAGGTCACTTGTCATGTGCTCGCTTCATTGTCAAACTGTTTCAAGGTTCTTGACAGCACGGTAGGAATACTTAAAGATAACAGAGTTGTTGGACATGTCTTTGCCGAGCCACTGTGTGTGGCTAATACAAAGCTCGAGTCTGAATATAAATATACTTTGCTTCATTTTAACAAATTTCTGTTGATGGCAGAAGCCAAACAACGTATGCGCCGTATAGAAACTAACCAGATGTGTCAAATCCAGAGGAGTGAGGTCATGTATGTGTAATACATCAACAGTTTTACCTTGTAAAGCCCTCAGTATGGAAGAGGCTTTATATAACTGCTGGCTCTGGTCCAGTTTAAAGCTTATGATTTAATTCTGAGAGAGAAAACAACCTCCTTCAATCAGTTCAATGTAACCAAAAATTATTGTAATCTCATGTAATTTAATACAACTTAAGCAAAGTGTATAAAAAAATTAATATTAATTTGCATATATATATAATATAATATATATATTATATTATATATATAATCACTCATCTACAGACACCAGACATGCAAGAAGGCTTGTTTTTCCTCTCAGAAATCTCATGGTGCTGCCACAACCACGAGGGATTCTGGGTAGGCAGCTAGTAGAGATAATCTTATCTTTTTGCGTTTTCAGCAGCTTCTCTATAAAACAAAAACGTAGAAGACTTTTTATCCAGCTTTCTACCATAGTACGCTGCCATTCTCATCACATGAAGGGCCCGCTTTTGACACAAGCTCTCGTACCATGGAGGGCGTTGGGCACCCCGGTTGCACCCCTGGTCATAAATAATGTCGCATAGTAGTCCCGGCAAACATGTTATACGTGGTTCTCGTAGTATTTCAGGCCCGTGCCTTACACATCTCCCTGCTGGGTGTTTAATCTGCTTGTATTACAGGAAAAGCTTTCTGGCAGCACAAAGCATCGCCTGCTAAAGTGTGCAGCTAAGCAACCTCAAGCAGTATTATATTTTCAAATTTTGATTTAGGTCTTTGATTTTTTTTAAAATATCTCCATGTCACATTTTATATCAAATCGATTTCAATGGCAGCCGCCATTGTTTGCCGTCTTTGCAGTTGCAGGGCAGTGGCTCTCAGCGTTGGGTCATAGCGCGTACTTCTTAGAGGCCTTTTCAGAACTACCACGCTCTCACAGCGCTCTTGGTTTTTGGCAGGGAAGCGGAATTCTGACACTAAGATCTCAAGAGCAGAGCCGTTTTCTCCGTCTTCTCCCAGTACGTCTCATGAAGCGTTCAATTCTAAATCTTATGCAAGAACGGCCTTTCAGCTGGAAGCTTAAGCTGCTGGTGCCGATATACAATGAAGCCATTGTACGGTCAGCTGTGTAGTCAGTGGAGTTTCTTCATTTGGTTACCTAGGGGGGGTTAGACACAGAGGCGCCATAAGCTAATGTACAGACCAATATATTTTCATTTATCTTCTACAAAGAAGCTAACAGGCCTAGTTTCATGCACCATTGCTGACGGTTTCTTGTTGTTCATCATGTGGACATATCCGCTCCCCGTGTTTTTACACGCCATAGATTAAGATTGGCTTTGGGGTGGAGATATTGGTCAGGAAAGAGAACAGACCAGATGATGGCTTCGGATGCAGGCTGCGTACAGCTGTACAACAGGATTAGCAATTCAATAAAGCATCCCGCTCATATTAAGCGTGTGCCAAGTAATAATCCCGCTGAACATACAATGGCAGAGCAGCGTTGGAATAGTATTTATTTTTAGGAATGTACTAGAAGGGATGTCCTGTGTTTGTGACTAATCCTGTGCATCATATTTAAGGAATTCTACCCCACATACCTCCCAATATCACAAAAAGGCCACTTTTTATTTTAGGGGATTTAGCTGGAGGATTTTTTATGTGACCTTAAGACCTAACTGTGTATGTAAGACATTTAGAAGATCAATTTTATTTACACAGTTTAATTTGTAAAACCCCTTTCTGCTGTTTACTTGAAAACTGAACCAAGTTATTTTACTGAAACAGAAACTTTAATTCTGCAATTTAGAGGATTGTGGCAAATGAGATTCAATACAGACAAATGTAAAGTTACGCATTATGGGGAAAAATAATAATGCAGCTTAATTTACTTAAAAATGGTATCTCCCTGGAAAAACTACTAAGGAAGAAAGATTTAGGAAAACTTGGAAACAGACTTGGCAACTGTGCACAATGCCAGTCAGCAGCGGCAAAGGCCAACAACATATTGACGTGTAAAAAAGAAAAAGCATATTAACTCAAAGGATAGGAAGGTATCATCTTGACATCTTGATTATGCAGTGCAGTTCTGGGCAACATTCCTTAAAAAGTAACATTGTAGAACTAGTAAAAGTGCAAATGAGGGCTACACAATTTATAAGAGGGTTAATAATAGAATAAAAATATTTTGGAACCTTTTTTCCCTTCTTTTGGATCATAAGCAGGAATGATAGGTAAAATGGTTGAACTTGGACTTTTTTCAACCTAAATCATAAAGTTACTATGTAAACTATCACAATTGACCCCTGAATCGTTCAGCCATAAAAGGATAGACAAGAGTGACCCTCTTGTTTTTGTGTTTGTGACCCTTTGTAATTTATTTGGCTATTTGAAAACACTTTAATGATTTAGTGAGGATAGGAGCCTCATGTAGGACATTTGCAATTAACATTTTAAAATGAATTCATTTTCTATCGCTTGTTAAATAGTTTCAGGCCTTCCTGCTATTAAACTCTGGTCCTGGCACACGATAAATCTTACACTAAAGGAAAATAGGACTGCCCCCTTACATTTTTTTTGACATTTGATATATGCATAAATGCATATGGGCTTTGCTTTACTTTGGTGCGTATTCTGCCATATGTGATCAGTCATTTAAAATGCGTCTGAATGATATACAACTATCCCTATTAAAACTTTTAATGGCCCTTATGTTAACAGATTTTATAAGCTTGTTTTATGAATACAAACACTTAAAATGTCCGAAGTCTTCAGTTGTGATTTCAAGTTATTTTTGTCACATGGTAAATGTGGTTTATTATGGGTTTTATTGTTTTGGGGTTTTTTCTCATTCACACACACACACACACACACACCACATTGACATTGCATTTAAGACACCATCTGCATATTTGGAAAGGGTACTGTAAGCAGCTATGAAAATATCCCTAATTAACCCTCAATGATATATGATACTTTTTGTCATAAGGGTAATGATGACATTACAGAATGGGGAAGCAGAACTTGGACCGTTGTCCCGGCTGTCATTGCTCTTGTGCTGGTGTTGATATTCAGCCGTGAAATAAGGGAAATCTGATACTATACCCCACCCCCGCCCTCCTCCTCCTACACACACACATTTTCCAAACATTTACAGTTACGTAGCAATGATTTTCATGTAATTAAAGGGATAGTCCCATTACTTAAGCATTAATTGAGCTGTATACCGTAATATATTTTAGCATAACTCAATAGAAACGTTCATGTTCCACTGCGTCAGGTTTTCTGGCACATGTTATCATGACGGCATAGCATGCCATGATTAAAGTAGCAACCTGGCGGCTCCTGGTGCAGGGGACCAATCTCACACCCAAAATGGTATATAGATCCTATACATGCTGTACATACCTGTACGCAAAAAACTAACCAGCGTCAAAAAGCATTTGCGAAGGTGGCACAAAAACGATGGCTAACTTTGGCAAATATTTGTGGCCAAACCAGTGAAATACCCCAGATTGTCTACTTTCCAAAAATATGTACTTTGTGGGTTATGGTTTAAGTTTTTGATTGATTCGTATATTTTGGGGTATTTTTGTCATCTACTATGATTTTACAATGATAATCTTCAATTATCATTGTAAAATCATACAAACAAAATTGACTTTAAAAAAAATGTAATATGTATTCTATAAAAAAAAATAAAGGTATCGAAAGAAAGCTACTTGAAAAATCTGTCCTACGAATAGTGTGCAGTAAAAAAAAAAACGAAAAAAAACCTCATGGTTTTTAGTCTCTCTCTCTATTAGTTATTCTATGTTTATCACACACAGTATGATAAGGAGTCACATTGTTTGTTTTAGTAGATTGGGCTAAGCTAACAAAGCTTACAAATGTATGATATGAAAATTTCTAAAAACATATGATTCACTTTTTTCTTTATTTAAAGAAAACAGATTTTTTTTTTAATGTAATAAAAGTGTGAGCTCCCCTTTAAAAAAAAAATAAAAAATAAAAAATGTTATTGTGACATTTATTGGGAAGCAGCCCTGGTACTTTAAGGCCAATGGGTAGTAAATGTACATGCGGCCACAACGAGAAGCCTGCTGGTGCACACTGCGCTCTTACGCATGCACATCAAAGTGCTGGATCCAGCATACAAATGGCAGCAAAAGGGAAGAGACCCGCGTCGTCTGGCACTGGGCCATTGGCCCATTGAATGAACACATTCTCCCTATGGAGCTGTACCCAGGATTAAAACCAACCGTAACCTGTTGTAATAAACAGACTGCTACATTATAAAAGTTTGACCGTCAACCCCATCTGCAGAGTGTTTCACATACAGATATTCTGCAGGGCTCAGGAACGCTATAATGGAGTAGACGTTCAAGGACAGACAAATTATACAAATTGGCTACTATATAGCGCAATGGCAAATCCCATTTTGATTATTCGTGAATAATCACATTGTACCCCTTTCGGTAAAATAATAGCCTCTTAAGATCTATATTGACATATTTGCAATTTGTTTATTATTATCAGTAAAATAAAATATTCCAATTATGTTTAATTTTTGAAGAACATTACGGTTGGTATCTCAGCTTCCGTTATCGGAGACCAGTTCCGAAACAGTTGTTATCTTGGGAAGTTCTTGCTATCAGATGAATTTTCCTTCTGTTCCCTCGAGCGGAATGTAGGGCGGACGCATGCTGGAAGCCGAACGTCTTCTTCCTGTTTCCCCAACAATGCCGACATAAATCAGAAAACAGAGTGGTGCTGGGTGAGACTAATCGAGGATTTCAATCGGCCGTCACGTGTTAACTTGGTATTTCTCCGGTTAAAGGTGCTGCCCCATTCCCTGGTGTTAAACTAATACAGTATTAGCCAGGCCAGAGATGGAGTTTATTGTTGGTAAATAAGTGGAGAGTGGGGGGGGGGGCAAAGGCACATGGGGGGGATTCTGAAGAAGAAAAAAAAGGGCGCCACGGAAATTTAAAGGGACCACACGGCTATCATATGTGTAAAGCGCATAAGATGGCTGGCGTATTCCTTTAAGGAGATAAACCTTAGCAACCTCTATTTATTTTAACCTTCATATGACAAAAAAATGAGCACAGATGCTTTAAAAAAAAAAAAAAAAAAACCCAACTTTTTTTATTGTGGTATATTTTAGAGAATGTGGCCTTAATTCTATCAAGCACCGTCGAAGAATAATTTTAGAAAAAATAAATTGAAACAATTGCTGTATACAAGCGGACTTTATGGTGTGGCGAGGAAGATTTCGTAGACGGCTAAACGTATATATTTAAAAAGTGAAGGCTAGAGCTCGGAGAACAAAAAGTATTTGCGTTCTATTTCCACTACAGTCACTACTGATCCTGTGTATTGTTCTACGTTGGAGAGGATATTCCCACTTTATTCCCAGCTTCCGTTTCTACAGTAGTTTCCTTATTTCAGTTTTTTTTCACCATTTAAAATGTTTTTATGTTTTTATGTGGGACAGGGCTTTCAGATTTGAGTCATTGCTTTATGTTTAGTTTATAAATATTGACAAACCCCGGGCACCTGGAAAATAAAGATGTTGGCTCCTGACTAAGATGGGCTTCTTTCACATTTTACTCCTCTGGTTAAGATTCCTCTGGTTAAGATTCTTACTTTGTTCAAATAGCATTCGGCATGGCACATTTCTCTTCAGGCTTTACTCGTTGTGGGGAATATTTGAGCAAATATACTTACTAAGTATTCTAAACTAGCAGGGCTCGGTGTGGTGCTCACTAAACTGGGATTTTGCAGCCGCTTGTGGTTTTTGTGTGCATATTTGAGTCAATTTTGTATGGAGTCCAATGGGGTTTACCACATGTGCATGCATTTTTTAGCTATTTTTTTTACACTTAAGTAATTTCAAGTCACATCTTGAAACAAGAATTGTAAAAAAAAAAAATATTTTGAATCCTTTCTCTAACTGTGCTGTTGAGATCAGCCTTATAAATTGAATTTATATTTTAAAAAAAAATAAAATAAAACAAATAATCTGGATGTTGACTTTTTTTTTTGTTTGTTTATAGAAACTTTTCCCACGGGGAAATAAAACAATATGATTCTGAACATCTGTGCGCATGGGAACAGATGTGATTCTGGGGTAAAAAATAATTAAATATAAATAATCTCTTATGTAACTGGTGCTTTCTGCGAGCTGGAAAATAAATATATAATACTCTGATGCATAACCGGACTGGGAATTAACACTGACCCTGGCGCTTTAAGGCCAGCAGCCGATAAATGATGTATGCGCAGCTGCTGGCTGGATGCACGCGGCACACGCTAAGCTCATGCATTCTTGCAGCTGCATGTATCCTGCTTGCTGCATGAACAGCAAGCAAAGTATGTGGAAGGTGATATTTTTCAAAAGGGTTTATTTTTCTATATATTTCTTCTTGAATGCAGACTCAAGGGTTGCCCAAAAAACAGGGAACAACAGATATCCAGATATTTTTATAGACAATGTGATATTTTATGGACATTTTTATAAACTCGGAAATAATAAATAAATACTTAGTATTTTTAAATGTTACTGAATTTAAGACTATTGCAGTTTTACTGACAACGAAACTGTCCTGCTCTGAAATAGAATTATATATTGTGGTTGGCGGCCCTGTATTTGACTTTTTCTAATTGTTCATGAGCTAAAATTATGTTATCTAGAATCAACATATAAAAGTCACGTAAAAAGTCACGAGGATACCAGTTGCCTGCAGATACAGCCTGGAGCGTTTTGCTTTAACATCCTTGCAAGGTGACAATGGGCAGAGGTCTGGATGCTCCCGCTAGATCAGAACAGGAAATGCTAGAGCGCTTTGGGCAACGCAAACTGGTAAAACAAGACCATGCGCATGAACCTGGAACAGCATATTGCCTTTCCTAAATCCCGTACTCGGTCTTCAGCCCCCTTGCCCTCTATGGATATGTTCATTCAGACCATTACTGGCTCTACGGCTCTTCTTACTTCTGCACTATAATCATTCAGCCCATCTAGTCTGTCCACTTCTCCTGTTGTAAAGGCTCAAACTTTAATCACTCCTTAGACTTGCCATAACCTTATGCCCATCCATGTTTTAGTTCCCTAGTGTACCACTTTAGCTGGAGGCTGTTCCACTAATCTACTACCCTCTCATTAAAGTAAAACTTTCTTACATTACATCGAAGCCTCTAACAGTCTAGTTTTAGATTATGATCTCAGATGTCCTTCAACACTTTGTAAGGCCTCTGACTCCTCAGTGCTGCCAGGAGGAATGTCCCCAGTGTAGATACAAACATGGCAATGATATTTGGGTGAATTTGCCTCCATTACAAGCTATTAACATATTCAAACCTATTTTTATATTTCATATAGTTTTTTTTATATTTTATATATATATTTTATATAGTTTTTTTTATATTTTATAACGTTTTTTTATGTTTTATATAATTTATTTCCTCCATAGAACTATAACATAGAATTTGGGAAAAGTGACAAATCTGCTTTAAGATGAATTATATCGTAATATAGAATTTACTTATTTTTGCACCTTTCTAGCGTGACTGTGATGGACTCGCCTGCTTTAAATTGCTCCTTTGTATCTTATAACTTTTAGCAAAGTATTGAAGTCCTTAAGGACCCTGCTTTAGATGGGTGTATCAGCGGATTAGCAGATCATATTTATAAGGTGAATCAATCGTTCTTGTGCTGTATGTGTCTACGTGAAGTGTTTTCACTTCACGTGGTTAAGCTGAGCGGAACATTCTAAGAATTGACAAATAATCAATGCTTGGAAGAGTTTGATGCTTTTAAGACTTATTATTATGTCATCATTGGCATTGTGTGCTCCAAAACCTATTAAAATATTAGGTTACTTCTTTTTTTTCTTCTTTCTTCCCCGTGGGATGCTTGCGTTTTCCCAGATGATGAAAATGATTTTTTTTTTGAGCGAGCGTGAGATAAACGCACCTCCTGTTCTGCAGCTCTTCGTGTTTCCGTGTTGGAATCCTGTATTATATAAACAGAAGGTGCCGTTTGTCTGTTTTATAAGTAAGACCTTTGTGTGCTAGTAAAGGAAGCAAAGGTCTGTGGTACGCAGGTGACACGCAGTTGGCAACGACGCCAGTGCATTCACTTTCTTTTATATGTGCCACCAGGCAGCATGTGCCAGCGTCTGTACGGTCTGCGTAGGATGACAGCCCAGGGCTGCGCTACCAGGAAGCCGGGACTGCATGGTTTGGCCAAACACGGAGTAAAGGCTGCGAGACATATGTGCCCAAGAGGATTATTCTCTACGTTACACGTTTCTTGGCATGTTTCCATCTTGGCTGTTTATCAAAAACAGCGGTACCAGGAGACGTGGAAAAACAGAGTGTTATTGAGACCAATATGGTGGTGGGACAACAGAGGCGCACGTTCATCAGCATTGTGTCGACGCGCCATGGAATGGTGGTCAACGGCAGAACATGAATTTTGTGTAATCCCTTAACACGTTAATTTATACAATGTTTGCAGTCATGTCCATCATGAGGCAGGCTAAGGGCGTCCGTCACCGTGATTTGGTGGTAACCTGCTAAATGGGCTGGGAACCCAAACGTTAAAACTATTATATTTTATATTTAGAACGTCTGTCTGTCGTTGGAGGAGATCCAAAATTAACAAGAACATTAAAATTAATAATTTACAATATTTAACCGTAATATGGAGCAACTGCTAGACGTACCGGTAAAGAAGACGCAGCAGGTCCTTCCCGTGCCGGCTTCCAGGAGGACCTGTGAAAAACGTACGGCCGTGAATATTACAGAAAGTAAATGCAGAATTACTAGTTTGTTACATAATAGCCAGATGGGTCACTTAACTCCAACTGAGGAAGTGTTTTATCTCGGGGAAGCTGAGATTTGTGGTGAAAGAGGGCAAAACCAACAAAACAATTGGCTTCCTGTTCTTCACTTCTCTCCCCACTCTTACATAGACCTGGTGGAAGGGGGAGGAATAATCGCACATGCCAAGAACAAAAAAATAACATGGTTTCTCCTATGCGATTCAAATACACACACATTAAAATAATATGTGTTGTGTGTGCGTGTTATCTATGTATATGTATGTATATGTGTGTGTGTGTGTGTGTGTGTGGTGTGTGTATATATATATATAATATATATATATATATATATATATATAATGATAATTTGCAGATATCTCATTAATGGTGTCTTAAAATGTGCATTGCTTTGCTTGGTGTTTATGCCGGGAAGGTAAAAAATGTATTTAAGCCCTAACAAACCTTTTTGTTTTAAGCGAAATCAAGTATTTGGCACGGTTCAGGTTGGTAATGACAAAATAGCAACAGGCAAAGATTTGATGCTCCCGTCACATAACCCGATCTCTGCAATACAATGAAATGTTACTAAATATCTGCTTTATTTTCATCACTTTGGGACTAAAGCACCGGTCAGTACAAGGTGTTTGACGCTGTTTAATGGTGTTAGGAAAGCTGAAAGTGTTTTTTTCTTTTTTTTTTGCATGGATTTTACTAAAGTACAAAATAACGTATTTGTTCACTAATTGTAAGAAATGTAAATGTTCATCAGGGGAATACGCAGAATGAACCTAACTCCACGCCTATTATTGTAAATGTAGTAATAGCGGAGGTTATATCTTGGCCGTGAAGCCGAGTCTTCCTCTGGTGCATCCTTGCAGCCTCGTGAGGACTCGATAATAGAACCGGAGGAACTTGCTTCCTTCTCTTGGCTCGCACTCCGTTATCGATGAGCCGAGCTGAGCTAGACGTTGGGCTTTAACCCAAACCATCTTGCCCGGCTCTACAAGTCGTGAGTATGATGGAGCAATAAATAGTCAGGGCTGGCTGTGTCCCTGAATGTGTTGAGCAGGACACCAGATGTTGCTATTTCTTACATAATGCGGATGCTATTTGCCTTTCTCCTTTATTAATAAAATAAACCGGATGATAAATAGGAATTATCGGTTTTGAAGAATTCACAAGTAAACAGATCAATTACCGGCACGAGGTGTGCATTGCGGGTGTGTTAGGAGTAGTTTCATTTTCCAGTGAATGTCAATAAAATCTGCTCACGGATACTGAAGAGAAAAAATATCATCACAAATAACTTTCTATTTCAGAAGGTCGCTGGCTGTATGCCAAATATCTTGTAAACTAACAAAAATAATTGCCCAAATCTTCAAGATTGGTGGACGGTTGGGGCTGGCCACCTAAATAGAGCTGTCGGCTGTTCTTGCAGAAGCGTCAAAGAACACGCTATTAAATAGTTAGGTTTTGGGATGACGGCAAAAACCACATGAATTCACCAAAAGCTCTTGATTAAAAGTGGAGGGTAAAAACATTTAAAGTGACCAACAACTTATCAATAGGGAAGAGATAATGAGAATAATTTAGCAAATCGCTGCTCTAAACAATATAATTGCGTGTTTTTAACCCTTTAAGGACAATGGGTGGTCCCTAAACCCATTGAAAACCATGCATTTTGAGCCCGTACATGTTCTGGCTTTGTCATTAAGGGGTTAATGTTTTTTTATTGGAAATACATATTGTTTACATTTCGTATTACACACATTTACTGTATTTAATGTATAGATTTTGAAAATATAGTATTCTAGACGGTAAGCTTGTGAGCAGAGCCCTCTCCGCCTAATGTATCGGTTTGTCTTAGTTCTTGTTTTCTTGGACTCCTTTGAATGAATGAACTGTAAGGTGCTCTATAAATATAAATACTAATCTGAGAACGTGACAGATCCGCTTTAAATGATCCTTTTATTGGCATTGGATAATCCCGTATGTTTCTCGGTTGCTTGGTGTCTTGCCATTGAAGCGGCTCTTGTCGTGTTTTGTTAGATGTGGGGTAATAGTGTCAGTATGAACACCTATGGCTTTAAGAGTTCTTAAAAATAATTCCCAGCTTTCTTCAATACCGAGAAGGACTAAAGGCTCTTTCGGAGCGTTTGTAAAAATATTTCGATGATGATGATGTGCTACGAGTCATTACCGCTGATACGAATAGCGTTTTTGGCAACGGGGGAGAGATTCCATATACCCTAACAGACCTCGAAAGGCATGACTTGCTCTGAATTGAGCAGATCGAAAGCCGAACATGAAACCTTTTTTTTTTCTCCTCTACATGGCTGGGAGTAGGTGGTGATTTTGCAAACCAAGCATTAAGCATGCGAGGTCAGTTGACTGTCTACTATGTTGTTGAACTATAATATTCCTCTAATTTACGCTGAACCGCTTTGTCTGTCAGCGGATCGTTATAAAATTCCAACCCTGTATTTGTATATTCCAGGACATTTCGGCTCGGTGAGAGATGAAGTTTTTCTTCTGGCTTACATAAAACCTGACGGGGACTCAGAGGAGAATGAGGATCGAGCTGTGCTTTTGTCTTCTGGTCACCCTTTTCTCCTGTTTTCCCTGTATTATCTGCAGTCAGAACATTGGTGAGTATAGTGGGGGGGGGGGATACAAGGCGTGGTCTAAAATATGTTTTCAGTGCTTTAACCAAAATTTAATTTCGGAAAATACTACCTCCCCTCTTACCTTTCAAAGTTCCATCAGTAAAGGTGCATAAATATCTAACAAAAAAATTGCCCAAATCTTCAAAATCAGTAGATGCTTGGGGCTGACCACCTAAATAGAGCTGTATGAGCTGTCGGCTGATCTTACTAAAGTATCAAACAAAACCACTATTAAATAGTTTGGTTTTTTTAAGCAACCATCCATAACCAACCAACTAGTCTGCCCATTTTTCTTCTGTAAAGACTGAAACCTTAATCAGTCCTTCATGTTCTTATAGATTCAGGATATCCATATGCCTATCTAATGCATGTTTAAATTCCCTCCCTGTATTGGCCTCTACCACTTCTGCTGGGAGGCTGTTCCACTTATCTTCCAACTATAACTTTCTTGCATTAGAGCCAAGTGGACTGCTGCTACAAATACATTTTGCTTCCTTAGTATATTCTACCAGTTTTTTATGCTTTGAGCTCAAAACACCCCGTTCATCACCTCCTTTGTATAGTCGCATAATGATAACCGTTTCTCGAAATGTAAATAATAATTAGTAGGCTCAGCTGTTTCCCTTTAAACATTGCTCGGTTTTGTATGATCTCGAAGAGTTCAAGGGTCAGTCATGATAGCTATATGATAATGATAGCTATAAACAACCATTAGAATTAAGCAAAAGTGCAAAAAAATAAGGTAAAACAACACATTAATGGTGATAATGGACTGAGAACCGGAAGGCGATTAACCTAAGAGCAGATAACACGGAGCATTGCAGTAAATGTGTAAGGAGGGATGTTTAAAAGCCTTCTTTATATGAAAGATGGAGATTGGTCCAACTGCAGTGATTTGTGTATTTTTTTTAAATAATGTTTAATTTTATATCACAGGATGGTAGCTGGTAGGACTTGTGAAGGCAAACCCCTAAGCTGCATCCTCAGGCAATATATAGTGTGTGTGTACCGTATTGGCTCGATTATCGGACGCACTCTTAATGTTTGGGGCTATTTTAAAGAAAAAATTATTTTTAAAGAAAAAATACACGAGTGGAATAGTAAAACAGTATTTTATCTAATGAACAGGAATACATGTATTAACATTTTTGGTGTGTATTATACAGTTAGCATATGTTGCATACAAACAGAAAACCAATAGTAATTTTAAGGGCCCCCTCCCTTAATTCATAATGCACCTTACTTATAGATATGCCACTCTGCCCCCCAGGTATGCTTTATGCCACTCTGCATCCCCAGACTCCCTGCTGTCTAGTGGGGGCAGGTACTGGACGTCTGAGCAATGAGCATAGACAACCTCTGCTGCTGCTCGCCCCTTCCTCTGGGGGCTTCTATGGGCGCTCCGTCATAGAATCCCCGGCGGAAGTTCCGGCAGCAGCAGAGGTTGTATGCGTGCATCGCACAGATGTTCACAAGCTGCGAGGAATCCTCCTCTCTGGCAGCCGGTGAACATCTGCACGATGCACTCAGACAACCTCCCCTGCTGCTGGCCGGTACTTCCGCTGTTGTCTTCTATGGTGGAGCCCCAGAAGGTCATGTAACGCCGGCACTCCTTCATAGAAGCGGAAGTGCCCCCAGCAGCGGGGGTTGTCTGCATCACTCAGACGTTCACCAGCTACCAGAGAGGAGGATCCAGTACCCCTGCAGCGCTGCGGGGATCTGGATCCAAACCCTGCTGTTTACCTGCAGCATGGCTAAATGTAAAAGAAAAAACCCCACCTGCGCTAAACCCCGATTATAGGCCGCACCCCAACTTTAAAGAGTTAAAGTGGGGGGAAAGTGCGGCCTATAATCGGGCAAATACAGTATATAGTGTCCTTTACGGTCCCCATGCACTGCCTGAGATCACGCGCACATCGAATAAGCGCCTGGTTAAATCTTAGCTCTCCTCTATTAGCTCATTGCTCCCATCGGCAGGTGCCAGACTGGTTTGAAAGGCCATCTGCTCCTGTTCCGGCGGTACCTTTTATTGGATAGGTTGCACCTGAATGTTCTTGAGTGTTATGAATGGTTTACGAAGCTAGCTGCTAATTACTTATTGGAATATTATGGTTTCTAAAATATATTAAAAACGCACCTTTTTAAAGGGCTTCTTGTTGGGACAGCTCAGCGAATCTCCTGTCTTTATGTAGTTTCGGTAAATATAACCTGTAGTTTCCACTATGATGTGACATCATTTATGGTATTAAAGAGATCGGAATGTTCAAGTTACCAAACCCCCCATCCTTGCCCCCCACCAATTCTGATTCGAAGTTAGTTATGTAACATGCAGCATTATTCAGTGTCTAGCAGAAGATCTGAGATTTTGGTTTAATATTTATTGGTATTTGACAATATTGGGCAGCTTACCTTTTTATTTTGGATTTCATTCTAGATCCTTCCGAATTCTTTCAGAACCTAACATGCTTAACTCACGACACAGAATATCTACTGTGCACCTGGGATACTCCACTCCCTACGGACTCAGAAGTTGTCTATGATGTTTGCTATAGGTGGGAGTTCTTTTAATATTTGCTGATATAGTTTGCTGTTTTGGTATTTGTAAAAACCGTACATTCCTCAGTTTTTTAAAAAAGTTTGCAAACTCATCGCATATGCCTGCCAAGTGAAGTTACTGGAAACTTTCATTACAAGCCGTGAAATGTGCTTTTACTCTTCCTACGCAATTGTATCCATGTACAGAACACACGTATTTATGACAGCGTTGTGCATCATTGTTTGAATGCATTTCTTTACATTTTAACACTGTTTCCATATTTGATATCAATTAAAAAGGTAAGAACAGTGATGTTTCACCGAGGTACAGTTTATGAAGCTGTAACACATAGTCGCATGCCGGCCATACAACATTATGATGAGAAATAGCTATGTAAAAACACCTGATTAGAACATGGTTAATATGATGTAACACATTTAGAGTATGGCAAAGTCTATACTACTGTAGGGTAAATCTTAGCCAAGTCCTGCTGTCACTGCTGGTCTTAAAAAGTTGGTAGGGATCCTGAGTCTACATTATGTTGTAAAATATGGGAAACTCCTTGGATATGTCCGGAAACCGCAGAGGAGGGCAGAAGGACTCGGTCCTATTAAATCCAGCATTTAGTACTTATGACATACTCCAATTTATTAATGGCCTCCAAAATCACATATCTTAGTAGACCCTGCTTCACCACTTTGACCTGATTAGAGAAGGAACCCTCATTGGAAAGCCATTTTTGTTGCTGGTCAAACACATCTGCTCATTCAGTATTTACTGTCATGCCAACACTTGGTGTGTTCCTCATGGCTTTTACCATCAAAACTCCATTACCAGGATTGCGTGTGTTGGCCTGTTGTCATTGACCCAGGTATAATGGTTTCTCTTTATTCTATTTCTAGTTCTTCTGAACCCCAAGTGTGTTTCCAAACCACCCAGAGCCATCTAGAAATTGACTTTAAGGCTTTCGGGATAAATGTCATAAGGATAAAGGCCACAACAGATTTGGGTCCTGTGGAAATAACTTTACAGAAAACTATGCACGATGTCCGTAAGTGCCATGTTTGATTTGTGGGTTTTCTTATGTGTCCTCTTGCAATTTAAAATATGTTGGACTTCATGAATGTCCTTCTTTCAGACATTGACTGCAATGAGTAACGCCATTCATAATTTCTGTTGGTGACTACGGATTGTCATGTGACACAAAAACAGATACTGATTGGTTGTTTCCATTGAAACTGAACCAGCTTCTTCTTTTGTGAATCCTTCCTTCAGAGAATACCATTACATAATGTAGGCTTTCTGTGCTGACAGTTTATTGGCCCTGACAGCCCCACTATAGAATAATGTATATCAAAGTACTCTGCGTAATATGTGTTCTCCAAAGTAAATAAATATAAAGCAGCTGCAGCTACCCTTGGAGCGGTCAATCAGCCACAGGAAAGTCCTCCAAATGGAATCAAGAGAACTGCACGGCATATTTAACGTCTTGTTCTGGGGATGAATCTGTATGGTTTGTGATTAAGTTACTCCTTCCCTTTATTATAAGCCCTGTACACTGTATTAAAGATAAAAAATAAGGCTTCAGGACATGAAACCAAATAATATACTTTCTCTTCTTCCCAAATACAGCAGATAAGAACCATTCATCATCCAATCTGCCCATTATTCATGCTGTAAACGAGTCATCCTATATTCCGGGTAGCCTTTTTAAATTCACTCAATGCATTAACCTCTGACACTTCTGCTGGGAGGCTGATCCGCTTACCTACCACAGGCTCGGTACATGGACTCTTATCCCCCGACCTTCTAGTTTTACACTGCTGTTTAACAAAATATAAATGTCTTGAAAAGTAAAATTTCAACAGATGTTTAATTGTACCAGCGGTGCTTATGTAGGTTTAACCTTAAATCCTGGCCTACTTAATAACCTCTGAGTTCATTGTAAAATTCAGACCTTGTATGTTGTAAAACTTTTTTGTTTTCTTTACACTTTTGATCACTATTGACGTTTTTTACAAGTAATGTAGTATTTTTTATAGACTAAGACATCCTCTAAACGTTAAAACATTGTTGAAAGATGTGTATTCTCTGCCCTTTTTACATGTACATTAAATAAGCCAAATTAACTATTTGATGATAAGTGAATTAGTGAACTCCAACATGTTTTTTCATTACTAGTATCAAATTAAAAATGCTTTTAAAAAAATACTTGAAAATGTTACTGCTTGTTTTTTTAAAACACTTAGAATTTTTGCATTATATTTGGAGGCAGCGGCATATTAGCCATCTTGATTGTGTTCTAGGTGTTATCTTAGTCCAATGTCCTACACAAACATCTTAACTCTTTCATACTGCTTTGTGGTAAATGACTCAATGACTTAGTCTTAATTACCCAGCCAGACACGCAGACTAATGAAAGTCTACGGAGAGGCGGACTTCATTAGCATTGCCATAAAGAATCAGCTCAGGGTGGTGTTTGAGCAACAATGGCGGCCTCCAGGTCTGCAGATAAAGGACGTTTATTGGAACAAAAGGAGATTAAACAAGATTTTGACCTACAGCATTGGCTTTTATGCTGAAGTAAAATGTGTTTTTCCCTTGGAACACCTCCTTTAAGCTGTGATTGTAATGTTTAGATTTATTAACAGACCTACTAAGGTGAATTACAGGATATCTAAATTGTGAAATTGTATAAATGTAATTTTACTTTGTTGTGAAAACATTCAGGAGAAAATTGGATATGTAAATCCTTGATGAAAAATGTTCTATATCCACCAAAATGTAATTTTGTGTCTTAATAGCTTTTGTTCCATATGCCCCGGAGATTGTCTCTCTCACATACGATTACCAGTCCGACACACTCTATGCTACGTGGCACTGGAATACGTCCGGTTGTCTTGACGGTGTGGAGTTGAAATTTGAAATACAAATACTTCGTGGTGAAAACCTTGACGTTGTAACAACGGTACGTTGATACTTTTCTGGGGAAAGCGGATGGCATATAACGTTCAGCATGGATAAGTTACGCATTTGGCAAAAATAGAGGAATGATATTAGTTCATAGAATAGGTTGCAGGGGGCTTTGGGTTTGCAATTTTGCTAATCTGTCCTGGCCAATAAGTAATAGCTTATTTCAAAGAGTTCACAAAGTCAAAGCATTTTATACATTCTTGGTGCAATCTGCTTTGTAATATTGGGTGTTGGCAAATGCTTATAAGGAGAGCACATAGACTAAGGCGGCCTGAGACAGTCAAAACAAATTGAATGTAAGTGAAATGTAAATACTTTTATGTAGAAGTGGTAGGAAACATTCATAGATACATCTCTTTAGACCGATAAATGGCATGAGTAATATTGACACGCTCGATGCTAAGAGTGCTCTAGTGAACTATAGAGAAAGTTTAATAAAAAGGTCACTTAAGGATTTCCACCTGGTTATAAGAACAGAATGGCATATCTAGGAAAGTTGCTGTAGTTTTATAGAAAGGTTTTTAATATCTAGTGCTAAATTGTTTAAAAAATTTAAAAAAAGTATTTTAAAATGTATTTTGCATTCCTTTTTATCTGGTATTTATGTCAATGGCACTTGGTTTGCAGTATAAATATTTAGAATGGTTTAAGTGCTATATGATTGTAACATTTATATTTGAACTTAAATACTTTTGAAATTTAAGTATATGTTCACTTAACAAATCTTAATATCAATGTACAATAAATATTTAAAATTCTTCCATGTGTTTATTGAGAAACGAAAAAAGGGAATTTAATCTAATCTTGCAATAAAAAAAACAGTATAAAATATTAATAAAAACAAAAAAGACAAAAATAAAAGAGAATGTGCTGTTTGTTACAATGGCCTGACATGATTACAAATAAATGTTAAGGAAGAGGGAAGAAGAATTCCTTTTAAACACATGAGGGGGCCTCACGTAATGCGAAAGAGAAATAGGATTCCCTAGAAGGAAAAATCCTAGGAAAGTAGATTATAATAAAAGACAGAAGATCACTTAGCTCACCAGAGGTACAAATAATCAAAAGCGTGTTTTTGCAGAATAACTCTATATATATCCATGATTCAGACTGTTACTATTTTTGTCCTGTTTTGTGACATTTACAACATGCAGTTTTTACTTTTTAGGAGTCGATGATCAGCGTGTGCGCCCAAAATAATACCAGATTCCCATGGAGCTGGGTCTCTGACGTCCCGTTGCTCTGTACCTCCCACTCCATACGGGTTAGATGCTTTGTTAATGAAGAACATTACTTCGGAGACCTCAAGTGGAGCCAGTGGAGTGGAATGCGTACAGTATATGGTAAACAGGCTTTTTCAGAGGTTTTTTTTTTTAAGATGCATTAGAAAAATGTATTTGTAGAGTTTCTTCATACCGTTGACCTCTGCACAGCACTTAAGAATATCATGGAGTGATACAAATAATAGGCGTAACTTGCCCATCTTTGAAATTAGGTGCCCAAACATATTCCCTCTGCCACTCCTCCTTATACTCCCCTATCTTTTCTCTGTATCCGCATCTTGCCCCCCCTCCTACTATTGTTTCCCTCTTCCTTCCCACTCAAACTCACGTGTAATTTCCTCACTTATCCTTACCTACCTCCTCCTCTGTTACACTCTCCTCACCTACCATCTTCCCACTTTCTTCACTTTACTTTCCCTTGCCTCACATGACCTCTGCTGTCATCACTTTACTTACCCTTTCTTCACTCGAGTAGGGGGATCAGAGCAGAGGGGACAAGATGGGTCTTGGAGGATCAGAGAGGAGCTGGAGGAGACAGGTCAGAGCAGAAGGTTGCTGGTGACGACAGGTCAGAGCAGAAGGGGTAAAGGTGGGGCAGAGGGCATATATCCGTGAGGGAAATGCTGGGCATGACCTTGCTAATGTATAATGCATAATGGATAATGTACACATGCTGGCAGCTTGAATGGAGTATTGCTGTCTCTGTATATACAGTGATTTTGGCGCAGTCTGAAAAGTTGTCTAATCACCATAGCAACCAATAAAATATTTCTAATGATTGCTTGCCACCAGAATTCCTTACATTGTTCTGTTCATGTTGTGTGTATTTGATGCCCAACTCCTTAGTTTTCCATTCTATCTTAAGAGTAGACCACTGAGGTGCTGAAGCTGACTGTCTTTTTTCAGTGCTTGCCCAGTATAAGATATTAACTTTAAAGACTGTTTTCTCTCGGGCTAATATGGCTATATCCATTTTCTTACCTTAGGGGCAACACTAGCCATTTTTAGACTGCCCCTGGGTCCATCATGTATACATCACGATATGTTCTTGTCTCCCGCAGGCAGCTCTGAAGTAGACGTTATGTATCCTGACGAGAAAGTGGTTTCTGTCGGGTCAAACGTAACATTTTGCTGCATCGTGAAGGAAGGCATGACTATCACCTCGATACAGTATAACTCGAACGGAGTTACACCTTTCAAGCTCGGCAAGAACGCCAGTGCAATTCAATTAAAGAATATGAGCATGTCCATCGAGAGCGGGGATAACCTTTTCTGTAACACGAGGGAGGAGGCGTATGAAGCGGGAATGGGGGAGAGCGCGTATCCCATAGGAACGGTGGTCTTTGTTGGATGTAAGTGTCTGAAAAGAATATTGTTTCTCCTATGCAGTGTTTCTTTACTAAGCATGGCCATTTGTAACACTTTTTTTTTCTCTTCTCTGGCTCATGACATCATTTAGGGGTCTGTAAAGACCCCCTTGTACAGGGCCAGAAAGTGTTTCCATCCTACCTTGAAGGAACTTTGGGTCAGCACATTTAGAAAGTGTTTTTGTCTGGTGTTACTCGTATTGTTCCAATTGATCATTTTCTTTGTAAACTGGCAAACTTGCCCAAATTCTCTTAAGTTCACACACAAGACACATTGTGACTTTTGGAGTATCTGTGTGTGTGTGATTTAAATTAAGTTCTGGGATTGGGTCGCAAGATTCCATAATGTTCCAGATGTAGTAAAAACTCCAGAATGTAGAAATGATTAACCCTTATATGATGTCAAACTGTAAAACACCAGGATTCATAAACTCCCTCCTTTTAATATTTTTCAGACCCACCCGATAAATTAAGGAACTTCACCTGTGAAACCCGCGACCTCAAACAAATTAACTGCACGTGGGATTTCGGTAGAACAACTGGGTTATACGGGCACCGGAAAACAATTTACGTCTTACATGAAAGGTAATTGTTCTGCGTAACCATACAGCACGGCTTGGAGCAATGGATGACCAGTTATATTAAAGTGCGTAATGTCAGAACCACTTGTTTGATTTAATGCAAATACAGGAAATGGAATGTAAATAAAAATTAAAATAGAATTTTCGTATCCACATTTTTTCCTTAAAGCGAAATATATATATATATTCAATAAGCGATATCATATCTTCAATTAGCGATAAGACATCGTATGATTGTGGTATGTTTGTGTGTAGCAATGCCTCTTTTATGTTGCTATTATCTTTCGCTAGCTCATTCGGTGTCGTTGGACTTGTGCAATGCCCTTTGTTATATCTCAATAATCACAAGTCTAATATTTAGAAGAATACAGTAACGCTAAGAAATGTATGCGCAGAACATCCTGGGTGCCGGGTACGGAAGTGCATGTTGGGGAGTAGGATCGGGTGGCGCTCATGGATATTATACCCGTTTCTGTAAAGTATTAACCCGTGTCGTTAAATTCTTTTTGTAGCATCTCGGGAAAGAATGTCTCTTGTAATGAAGAGGAGTGCACGTGGCTGGATTTTAGTGCAATAAAGAATCAGAATCTGTATAAGTTTTCGCTAACAGCCTCTAATCCTTTGGGGCAGTCGGAGGCCTTTCTTGCTATCAATTTGACTGAGCAAAGTAAGTTAGATTTGTTTGACACATCTAGACAACCAACAATTAAAATTGGATTTAAAAAAAACAAAAAACGTATAAAAAGCAATTAAGAAAAAATGACTAAAAAAAATCATGGCACTGATTTTGTACATTGTGTGTTTAGCAAAAAACACTAATTTCTTTAATGACTTTTTCTATATTCCAGCTACTAATGATGGAGTTATTATTTTTGTAATTATTGTTTCATATAGCACCATCGTATTCCGCGGCGCTATACAATGTGTTATATGATCTCCTTTTTTTCTGGTTCGACATTCGCAATTCATAAAAATATACTGAACAGAGCACCAAAATACATTATTTTTCCACTGAGAATGTTTCCACCAAGTGGGACCTACTAAATACTCAAGTGTTTTATATTTTTTGCAGTTTATCTTTGGCCTCCGAGGGAACTTGCCGTACGGGAAAGCAGTCCTACGCAAGTTTCTCTGTCATGGAAGTTAAATGGAAGGTTTGCTTTGCTCATGCTTCTGTGCGAGATTCAAACAAATCTTTCCAATGGAGGAACAAGAACGGTAAATACAGCTGTCTATGTTAATGTAACGTTAGATTATTGCGGCATTTGTATGTGAAGATATATTTTGCAACTAAAATATTGCGTGAAGTCCCATTATTAAAGAAGAGAAAAAATAAAAGTAATTCACATCACTAATAGATTGTAGAGTTGCCAGGCTTCACTTTGTCAATATGGTCTTTTGGGGTTTGTACACTTCCCTGTTTGGGTAACTGATTCAGTCCAGGGGGTAAGCACACACAGTAAGGTTTAGTACCTGGTTTGTCCAATGCTACATTTGGCACTCACACTCTATAAGAAGATGAGTCCATGCTGGTGGGGTCTCCCAACATCACCAAAAGAAACTGAGTGTTGGCAAACAATAATCAGTTGGTATTCTCATTGGCATAGCTTATGTCCATGAACTAATTCAATCGGTGCCCCAATTAACAGGACTCCTGACAGCTGCAAATGTATAATGGCCAAAAAGGCCTTCCGCATATGCTATAGATGCAGAACAAGAGCTCCATGTTGGCTCCATGTTGGCTCCATGTTTGAAATTTAGACAGTATTTCCCTAGTAATGAAAAGAAGCTGGAGTGCATAGCATAGTTAGATTTACATGGAATCGGTAGGTCTTCAGCTTTGTAATGGTTTCCATTTCTCTGACAGCGCAATGTCACCTTTTCTGGATTGGATGATGGATTTTATAATTACTCTATAGCCAACTTGCGGCCGTTTCACAGCTATGAGTTCCGAGTCCGTTGTGTGTCTATGGATCCATTCTGGAAGTGGGGTGATTGGAGCGTTTTAAAGAAGCATCATACTTCGCCAGCAGGTAGTACATCTGACTCGCGACATATACACTTGTATTTAACTTAATGACAGCGTATCTTTACTTATACACAACTTTTGGTACGGTATGCTGTTCGTTGGACAGGTGTGCGTTGTGTTAAGTGTAGGTAATATGTTAATAGCTACCTGCGGGGAAATTTTGAGGCAATGATGAAAATCTTGGAACAAGCTAGTACAGTATTTTAATTATGTATTAATACATAAGCAGCTGTGCATGTAAATGTATTTAGTTAGCGTTTCGTGATGGAGCGGGGATGTTAGGTGCCAGTGTTTTTTAGGCATCTCTGGTGATCTAATGGGTTGTTGGGATGTCTCTGCTGGTGATCATGTCTAGGTTATGACAACATAATGCAACTCCATGAGGCTCTACATGTGAGAGCAGGGCAAGCGAGATGTCCTAACTCGGACACGCGTGCCTCTGCTCCATTGCTAAACCTTTGGTATGGCCCACCTCGCCTGTCCCCACTACCATGTGTATGAAGGTAACTGGTGTGTGGGCAAGAGCTGAGCAGCATTGAGAGGGCTCAAAATGTTTAAAATAAAGGAAATTCATATACATAGCAGTGTCCCTGGTTTTGGTGCTACTGTGATGCCCCTTTTGTTTTTCTTCATTAAAGGTTCTTCGATCCTTGTGTTTCTGGAAGCAAAAGCTAATATCTTGGAATTCAAGTTCCGGTACTCATTTTTTTTAATGCGTATGTTTATTTTATTTTCAGCCCCTTCCAGAAAGCCAGATATCTGGAGGGAAGTCACAGGGGGTTTGGGACAACGAACCATAATGGTCTACTGGAAGGTAGGCAGTACATTGGGGGCAGTTTTTCTTCGTGTTCTGAACTGAGTTATGAACTTTGGTGAATCATCTACAGTTTGTGAAGGTAGACACAAATCATATCATATCATACACACCATTTTAACACACCATTGTGTGCGCAATACAAATTTCTCTTTGCAAACAAGCGTCCAGTCACACAGTTGTTCACCGCATCCACTGCCAAGCAGACTTTGATCATATCATATGTAGCTCCAGTCGGGTTTAATTGTTTTCTCTACGTAGTCTGGTCAGAAAAATGAGACTCTTTGGAAAATTTCAGTTTCAGATTTAGCTTAAACTAGAGAAAAATAAACTGAAAGCTGAACACAAGTCCAAAAAAATGAACTGAATATGTTCCTAGAATGAGACTTTGTGACTTGGTTTCATAAAGCAGTTTCCCTTTGATGCCAACTGTACTTATTAACTGTACAATTCACTTATTTTTAATAGTTTCTAAAAGGGTGGTTTTGATTTATGGCGCTTTTACATTGTGGTTAATTCAGACACTTAAAAAATTACACAACAACATAATAAGGTTATGACATACTGGGAAAACATAGCAACACCACAAGCTATCCACAAACATTTTATTTAAACTTTTTTTATAACCCTAAGGGCCACTTGAAATGCATTACTAATTGATCTGAAATCCTTGATTATTTTCCAGTGTTTTTTATGATTATGGGAATAAATAAAATGCAGTATACTCCCCTATTTTACGGATCGTAATCTAGCAAATCTGTGTTCTCTTTCCAAGCCTTTATCAACCAACGAGGCCAATGGACCAGTACGTTCCTACCAGGTGTCTTGGAAGCCACTTGAGAGTAACGCAGAACAAAAGTCCAACCTGCTGTCCGCGATGCACAACCACACGCAGATAAACGCCAGCGGGGATAAAGAGGATTATGAAATCAGCGTGGTTGCCATCAACGATGCTGGACTTTCTCCCGTTGCGCGGATAACAACCGCGGAGCTTCCAAATGGTACGCTTTTCATCTTTTGGTGAATGTTGCTGTTCTGCTCCAGCGCATTCCAAAATTGTTAAAATAAGGGGAAAACATGTCTGCATGGTGCATTTTTCTTTTAGTCATCGGTCATGTAATGCTTTGGCGTATTAATTAATATGTATATTATGTAAAGAATTAAATAGCAGTGCTGACTACTATTGTATAACTCGACAGGCCATTAACCAGTCTCTGCATTACTGTTGGGATGGGGATTAAGAGCAGGTGTTGATCAGATTAATGCTAATCTATCTAAAATATCTATATAAGATTAAAGCTAATTAGGGCAGTAGGATTTTTTTTCGAAGAATTAACTGTTTGCTGGCTGATGTTCAACTCAGATGCTGTTGAGATGGAACGTCAGATTGGATCAGCGGAGGGCATTAATATCACCTGGCATTGGGATAGAAATGTCTCCTGTGGGCATGTGGTTCAGTGGACGTCTGCGTTCCGTTCCCACGCCTCGACGTTACTGTGGAACCGGCTTCCGTCTCACCGCACCAGTGTGTTTATCCATTCAGGTATGAATAAGCGCTCAGACCTGTCCCTTTCATCCTTATCTCTAGTATTGTTGGAGTGGGGTTTATTTATATACCAATTGTTCTGTGAAATATCGACACTCATGTTTTAAGAGAGAAAGACGTTTTTCGAATTCTTTTGTAATGTCTTATTCTAAAAAAAAAAGGTCTTTGAGTCCTAGTACCGCTTGCTGCACCAATTGTAATCTCTGTATGGCAGAAGCTCACGCTCTATAATATTCAGGCTTTTAACCTATTTTGTGTCGCACATTCTATGTCAATCTAATCACACCTCTGTATCTGACTTTTCAGACCAATTCCTTGCTGGCATAAGGTACAACATTTCCGTATTCGGATGTAAAGAAAACAAATATCAGCTTTTCAAGATGTTGACTGGATACACCCAGGAATTAAGTAAGACATTTAATGAATACAATATATCCCTCACTCCACCATATTAAGATTATTATATATGAATACGTTTCCTTTGTTTCCATGTGGACACTCTATAAATTGTTACATTTATATAATTTAGTTATTCATCATCTTTGTTTTCTTGGATTTAAAGATTTTTCCACATATGGGAAATATATATATATATTAATAAAAATAATTAATTATATAATAAAAATATATATATATATTTTTTATTATTATTTATTTATTTCTTTATTTTTTGCAGGTCCAAAGATAGCACCAAATCTTACTGTGGAAGGAACAACTTCAAATTCTGTTCGAATAAAATGGAATGCTGTTCCAGAAGATACCCTCCAAGGATTCCTGCAGGGATATTTGGTTTATATTATGAAGCAGGACAATGATACTTCTGCCTCCAATTTTAGAGATTTGGGTAAATCTTTCTTTTTGTTATTTAAAGCTTTGAGACAATTTAGGTTGCTAATGTGTGGATTGTATGTGTGTGAGATATAACCGAATTGCTGCTGAAGTAGTTTTAATACTATTTTGTTCAAATATGTATTGTTTCTCCTAGTGCACAGAGGTGAGGAGCACATTACTTGGAATGATTAATGTGAAATCATTTATATCAAAAAACTTTTTTTTTTAATATAAACTTTGCAGATTCTGGGAAGGTAATGAAGAATATCACTAATCCGAAACAAATGAACTTGACAATAGGAGATCTTCAAGGTGGAACAAGTTATTACCTAGGGGTACGAGCATACACCAGAGGCGGTAATGGTCCCATCAGCTTCATAAACGTGGTGACCAACGACAATGGTATGTTTCTAATGTGAATTCTTTATGCCAGAAAAGTATCAAAGATCTGTTAAACTTTCTACATCATTGGTGTAGCAATCTGAGCACGTCAGAAGCTTCTAAAGTCATTGGTTTTCTTCTTCTTCCCCAGCTATAGGTCTTATACTTGCGATACTCATACCTATTGTAGTTGCGGTTCTGTTGGGTATCTTGGCAAGTACAATATGCTACCAGAAAAGGGAATGGTAAGTAAAATATTTTTCTTTTCAGTTCTATTTCATTTTGGGGTTAAAGGCACCATTTTCAAAAATCACACAAAATTGTTTACTTTTCAGTACTTTCTATAAATGTTTCCTCTCAGTAACAGAAGCAATAGTATATCATAGAACAGAGAAAAGCAAATTTCTTTTGTACTCCCTGTCGCCAGAATTTACTTTCTTTACTTCGCTGCAGTTTTATATAAATTGTTTGTTTTATTTTGAAGGATTAAGGAGACATTTTACCCAGAAATACCAAATCCAGAAAACAGCAAAGCTTTACAGTTCCAGAAGAATGCCAATGAGGTAACGCCATGTTTTCTTTTTCTCTCCATGTAGAGATGATTTGACCTTCGCTTTCTGTCATAGCTATACCTTTTATTGTTTGCTGGGTTATAAGGACTGTAACAAGTAATGGAAATAATTTATACCGTGTTGTTGAGAGGGGAGAATCTTAAGTCTTAAGACTTCTTCCTCTATTGGTTCGGTGAAATGGTCCATATGACATAGTTAAAAGCCAAAGATGTTAGAAAATGAGAGAGAAAATTCAGAACAATTGTAAATGTTCAATCTATTCACTGTGATCCAATTCTCCCATACTTAGTACAAGAACACAAAGTTAATACCGAATATTAAAATTAATCATGCCGAAAGAAGAATAGCTGGTGGAAGTTCGACATAAATTATAACTATTTTTCAAAATATATTTTATTGTGTTTTTTATTATCTGTCCTCCACATCGTTATTCTGGTTTTATTCTAAAATGGGTGGGGAAGCCATATGGAGTGTTTGTAGCTGCGTGACCGTTGCATTCTTATCTGTTTCCAGGGGAACAAAAATGTTAAAGTATTGGAGATGAATCCGTGCACCCCCAACAATGTTGAAGTTCTACAAACCGTGCCAAAGGTTCTGGATACTGAACTTAACTCCCCATCGACTGTGGATCTAATCAAGCTTCCAGAAGATGGTTTAGAGACCGATGAGAGTCACACAGTCATTTCATATTGCCCGTCTGCTACCAATGAAGACACATCTGGTGTTCTGGTAGACGGATCAGGGACTTCTTCCCAAGTTGTTTATATAGACGTTCAGTCGATGTATCAGCCTCAAGCAAACCCAGAAGAAGATGTTGACAATGGGTTGGACAATGGTGGTTACAAACCACAAATGCAGCTTACCATTAATACTGTGAAAATGGACAGCCATGAGCCCGCAGCGGACCTCTTGCCAGAAGCGGCAGGGTACAGACCTCAGGAAAACCTTCCATCGTGGCCTGCGGATTCTCCGGGGTCCCCTACATCCATGGAAAATGCTTCTTTTGGAAGCCCGTGCTCTGTGAACTCCAGACATTTCCTCATCCCCCCCGTGGATGATAAAGACTCCCTTAAACTCACGCATGCGGGATGGTCGATTGCATCTCTCTTTCATAACAAGCAGGAGGACTGAGTCCGGGATCAGATGGCCGTCTGTACATAGATAGATCTATAGGATGTTGGTCCCCCCCCCCTGCTCCCGACTCTTCTTCAAAACAGAGCAATTCTTGTGTAGTGCGCATTCAAGATTATCCCCGACCCTAAAACTTAAACTAATACATCATATAATTCACACACGCGTCCATTCACATAACTATTAATATATCATTTACTGCTGCTGCTCTCTCTGTGTGTCCGGGAGCAGCAGCCAAGCTGCTACATCACCTTTCTTTAATTGGTTTGTTGCCTTAAAATATTTGTGACAATAGAGTTACCAGAGGGTCCCTAGAGCTCGAGGTTCCCCAGCGAGGGTTCAATGCAAGGAGAGTCCAGGAAGTGGGCATGCGACTTCCTGTCTGAGAATTCCGATGCGGTCTGTACAGAGGGATCATGGGAAATTTGCCTTTGGACATTTTTCTCCATGGCGGCTCCACTTCAAGCAAACAGAAATAACGTTGGGAACTGATGAGATATTATGTCGGTTCTTCAAAGTGTAGCACTTTTTAAACCAGAATTTCTCCATTTTTCCTTGAAAAGGAGAGGTTTATGTCTTGTAGATTAACCCTTTTCTGTCAGGGGCAGCACCACTTTTTAACCCATTTACTCATCAGAATAACCTCATCATTTTTTTAATATATGTAATGTAACATTTCAAGGTCAGTTTATACATATTTCCCAAATTTTTATCTATCGGTAAATGTGACTGGTGTAAATAATGTTTTGTGCAAAAATTGCACTTTAGGTAATGTTGCGAAAACAAACTTCAAGCAAAACGTTATAGCTGTTATTTTTTTTTCTATGAAAATAGTCCAGGGTCTTCCTGTTTTTTATCAGGGTATTTCTGAAAATATATTTTTAATTGTGTTTGAATAACAACGTTTTATCATTAACCTGTTTTGACATAAAATCTACCACTTTTTGGTTTGTTTTACTTGGTTGTTTGGTATTTGTATGTCAATGTATCTACTGAGTTAAATGCTGAACCCGTTTTCAACCTAATTTTTTGGGGGGGTTAGTAATAAGCAGAGAGCACCTCTTTTTTCCCCTTTTTGGTGTCTTTGGTCGTTGTGAGACAATTCAGTGGTCTGATTACAGACTCCACATTGGGAAGCTAGTGACGAACATCAAGGATTTACCTCTCCAGAGGAGAAAAGCGACACCGACTCCTCTCCGAATGCTGGTTTAATGCTCTTGCCGCATCAGAAAGGGGCTTTTGTGCTAATATGTACGCAGCCATGACTTTGTATTAGACCTTGTGGCTGTAAACGGACCACCTACTAAGGATATTGATCTGGAGATCAGAGTCAAGGTTTTCACAAACGGGTTTACAGAGCGTACTATGCCGTGTCGTTGGCAGCTGAAGCCCAGAAGTCATCCATGTGTGATGATTCGCTACTTGCTTCTACCCTTGCCGAATTTCCACGCAATGCGAGCATCCGCTGCTTCTCGGTCTGACGGTCACCGACGGCCGTCTCTGGAGGATGCCGTTATAAGCTGTTCGTGTAAATGCTGCCTGGGTCCCCGCTGTTTTGTCTTTGAGATACACGTTCAAGGCCTTGATGGCATCAGCCTTCAGTAATTGTCTCTTGTAATGTGTCGCCACGCAGACTTCTTTACACTAAAGAACTGCGACAAATGTCATAAAGGATATGAATATTAATAAGCAATTACTGTTTGATCAAGGTGATCTTCAGCAGGGAGGTCTTTTAAACTTGCAGAGCAGTTAGGGTTGTTAATGTATATTAGTTTCTGTCTCTCTCTCATGCAGTTGGTGTCAGTGTAAGCATTAAAATGTTTTGGGTGTTAAAGGGAGCTACTATCAGCTTGTTAGTGCTACGTGTGATTGTGAAATGTGTCCGTGATTTGTGTAATACTAGCAGACTGGATGGAATTTACTATACTGTGAAAAGCAGCAAGATGAGAAGGAGAGATTCACCGTACTATCTGATCCTCCGAGCCCTGATACCCTCCATGCGCTCAACTGATGGCGTCCGAAACTTGGGGGGTCAAACTACAATATATGGACAAAAGTATTGGGACACCTGACATTTACGCCAACAGAGACTTTTATAACATTGCATTCTAAATACATAGACATTAATATGTAGTTGCCCCCCTTTTGTGGCTATAATGGCTTCCGCTCTTCTGAGTGTAATTGTCTGGTGTCCCAATACTTTTGTCCGTATAATGTATCTTTACTCCGTCTCCTCGCCGCCATCCGTTTTATAATTCAGCCTATGATCGGGAGACATTTGCGCGAGCTGGAAATATTATAGATGTAATGTTTGGAACAGGAGATCCTGGGAATTTATTTTATTTATTTTACCAGCTAATGGCCTCGAACACTAAATCAGTTGAGTCTCATAGACAAAAGTTTGTGACCTGTTGGTGAACGACTAGTGCTGTATTTCTGCATTGTAAATATTACCAGGGGCCAGTAATTCGGATCTAGACTCATGATAAATCAGTTAACATTACTTCGATAGTACATTACTTGTAGGCATAGACGCCGTACCGCACCTTCTCGCTACAATGTTATATAAAAGCACTATTGTTGGATTAGCTGTATCTGTAGAAATCAGCTGCGATACTTAAATGAATCCACTTATGCTTGGTTATAATATCTGCTATACTGTAACCGGTCCATCGGTTTGCCCATAAACCACTGAAAACTGGATGCTTGCGCATGCCGAAGGCGCGTTGTTTGGATAACTGCTTCTGAGTGTAGAGTCCATGCTCTATAAGCTGTAATGAATGATCTATACCGCTGGGCAACAACTATTAGAGGCTGAATTCATAGGTGTTTGAAATGGGGCCAGTATGGGAATCCTAATAGGATTATTTCTTTAAATCATCAGCTGAAACATTTTGGTTCCCCTGATTTGACTTTGTGATGAAGGAGCGACCCCTGTGAGCTGGGCTGCGTTGACCCCCCCATAATGCAGTTATATCGGTGAGAGGGCATTCAAAAAATCTTGCCAATGGCGTATACATTATGCAGGGCTGAATTGTCCCACCTTGTAGAAGAAGCTCACGGAGGTTCAACAGTGACATTTTGAGCTGGTAAACTCCTTGTTTAGTGAATAAACCCCTAAATGTTTCAAGTCTACTCAATTATGTGAATCAAGCTACATGAATGTGATTTTGCTGGTTTGTAAATATTTTTGATTTCTAGTTTTAAGAGTAAAGAGTCGAATCTGAAGCTTGTGCAGCCGTTTTGGGCCAGTTTGTTGAAAGTTGTACATATTGGTGCCTTTTTTACATCTGCAGTAGAATTATTTACTAATGTTAGATGTAAGTTGTCTTTTTGTTCCTGTGAATATGTGCAGGATATAAAATAGAACATGCAGGTAAAGCTACACATTTCTAACAATAAATTGTAAAATTGTGATGCACTAAAATTTGCACTTAATTTTTAAAGTAGTTTCTGCATAAGCCATGGAAAGTTTTTTTTTTCTGTAATTAAGGGAAATTCTTAGAATGTGCGTGGAATAGTTGTGTGGTCTCTATGCCCGATCCTTCTTCATAGTGATGCTCCAGTATATGAAATCAGAATTATTTTGGTGGGGATTTTTTTTTAGAAAAGGCATTGTGTTATAGAAGGTGTGTGTGTGTGTGTGTATATATATATATATATATATATATATATATATATATATATATATATACATACATACATTTATACATCTTTAAAGAATCATACGGTCCATAGAAAGGAACACAGACTGGATCTGACGTGGTTGTAGATTCTGCCCAAATTACTCCTAGTGGCTACATGTAGAATTGCAACAAATACTCAACTTTTGGCTTTTTTGTTTTATAATTGAAATTCTTGAAATCCAAACAACCCATGGGCTTGATTTTAGTGCCCTTTACCCCTTACCAGTAAAAAAGGTAATTAAACACTTATTTGTGACTTTGTATGACTACTCCATGTTGTAAAGGGGACATGAGATACTGATGTTTGATTTTCTTTTAGCATTATGGGTCAGTTATCCAATATAGAGACCATCTGATGGGGTAAGAGAAAGGGTTTGTGTTCAGCAGAATGATATGAGTAGTAATGTCCAGTAATGTATGGCTCAGGAGTCACAGGCACTGGATTGCATGAAAACTGCCATAGGAAAACCACTACACCGGGTAAAAATACTTTCTTTTAGATGATTTTGCTCACAAAAGAAAGTTACTGAAAGTTTATTTAGTCATTTCAGGTAATATAAATATAGCATGCCTTTGTAAATTATTATATTGGAATATATTTTTTTTGAAACACTATAAGGCGCATGTAATATATATATATATATATATAATATATATATAATATATATATATATATATATATATATATATATATATATATATATATACACACACACATCGTTACTTTAGCCACTCGCTTTATTACAGGGCTGCAAATGTTTTCGTAGATCTTAGGAGCCAGACAGATGAATCTGGAAGCCAGCCTTATATTCTTTTTTAGAATCCAAAAATAGAGGTTCACCCATAAAGATCAATATAAAATGCACTAGAAATTAGGATCTAAATATCGAGGAGCGATATGTCAAGCTCTGCTGCGTTGCAACAATTGCGTCTTTATATGCATTTTAGTCCAGTTCTTCCCGTGCAATTGGCTAATTCCACACCCAGGCACTCGCAGGGTTAATTGTTCGTCCCGTTATGTGTTCTAGATGCAGCTTAGTAACTGAAAGGGACATAGATGTGAAATACATTTTGTTTCGGGAGTGGGGGTGTAGCATGGAATCATTTAGGACTGTAGAATATTTTTTGTTTTGATTACATTGTATTCCGGCCACGTCGTGTGGTTTTGCTTCCAAAGAGCTTTTACCCAGAGGTCAGCGAATTAGCAGGGGCTTCCAATGCATCAATACTCTCAGGGTGTATTAGATTTCAATGGCCTTTCTTGGCATGGCTAATCTGCCTTAAACCAGTAATGTTTTTATTTTAAATGGTGATTAGGAAATATACATTGCTACGTTTCTAGAAACCAGCTTGTAAATTCACTCTGACGGACCAAATGGCCAAGTTAATCCATCCAGATGCAGAGACTCGGACCTTAAGCAGTCTTTGGTCTTGCCTTAGATTCAAGATAGCTTTATGCTTATTATTCTCTATACCGCTTATGCTGTGACACTCTTCCACATATCTACCACCCTCTCCGTAAAATAAGACCCTCATACATTACAAATGCACCAATGACTTTTGTTTTGCCACGTTTAAAGTAAATTCTATATTGTCCACACATGTATCATACATGCAATTCCTTCCTAGATAGAATCTTATACTAACACAAAAATAAGCAGAAGAAATAAATAAATGACATATAAATCTATAAAAAAAAATGTTCATATGGCTTAATAGGTTTTTCCATAGTCGTTGCTTCTGAATGAATGTGTGTATCGGTGGTTGTCCCATAATTTGTGGCATTACATATAACTTTGTATAACTTTTTTCGACGTGGGATTTATGATAGTTTCACTTAAACTGTTTCAATTCATGCAATTGACACTGCCAGTCGAGTCACGGGCTGCATTACCTATACCAGAGCTGTCAGATAATGCGCATGCATCTGTTAACACTAAAATTAAATATTTATAACAAATCGTGTGCAATTTCGGAGGCCAAGGACTGCAAAATCAGCCTTTATATAGACAATAGTGTCTACGCTTTAATTTGTGTATATAAAGTGTGTATATCTGTATTTATGTGTATATGTATGTTATACGTCTGTATATGTGTACATAAACCACTATGCATTATATATATATAATATGCAAATGAGCAGCCTGACCAGCCAATGATTATTGAATGTAATATCTTTAAGCCGTCTTTCCCTGTACATCATATAAGCTAAACAGTATTACACCCGTCTTATACGAACTAGATTGTAGCACTGCTTTTTAGGTGGAGCCAAGAATTATTTGAATTATTTTTTATTTCTGAGCCAATCATATATATATTTTTTTTTTTACAAATATCTATGCATATTTTTATTTTTGTATTCAGTGTCCCTTGTGAATTGCAGTTTTTGTTTGTTTTAATCTAAGTAACTACGGGAAAATTCAGTAGCATATCGGCTTTTTATTGCAATTTACTTTGTATAAACTCACCCTTGATGTTATTGCTCTCGACGCATAAAGGGTTACATGTGTAATGTAAATTACAAACTGAATTTGGTATTGCCTCATTTGAATGCATGTATCCCGTATACTATTGAACACTATTGACATTTACAATAAAATGCCTTTGATCTCCAATATCTTTTTTTTTTTTTTTTAAACAAATATTTTGTGAACAGAGAACATTCAATCAAAAATTTTAAATAGCCCAAATTCAGAAATCATCTGCATTCATACATTGCTTATAACACAAACTGGTCCATAAAGTAAAAGTTTTTTTCTAATTTAAACTTTTTTTAATGACATTAAAAAAAAAAATAAAAAAAAAATCTCAAATGTTAACGTTATTTTTTGTCACACCATGCCTCTCATAACAAAAATAAATTTCACTAATCTACTGCTCTCACTTTTCTTTCTTCTAGTAAAGTGGGCTGGAGGGGGGGGGCAGTTAACAGCATGGCTAATCATACTGGTTCTACATTCAACAGAGGTGAAGAATTTCCACGGTCACGGGTCACCAACATATAATTCTCATCTAGTGTGGAAAACCCTTTGTGGTGGTATCAGATCTAGAAAAGCCACCACTTCTACAACGGGCCCCCCTCTTTACGCAATGTAGTCTAAATTTGATTATTATATTTATTATCCAGAAAGTCACTTGAACAAGTGAGTCCCAATCTCAAGTAAATAAACTATTTGAAAGCATGTAGATCAATCTTTTAATCTGTTGAAAAACCCTTAATACATACATGTACATTTACCATAAAAGATGTGATAGGCGACTATTTCCACAGACACCATAAAGCACACACTTCCATAAAACAGAAACACATTAAGTTGTGCAAAAAGTATAGAGCCTATTTTTTTTAAAAGTACATTTGGTCAAGAATTCGAATGTTTTGGTTTTATTAAGAAATTTAAAAATTATTTACAAAATGTTTTCTGAGTGTTTTCTACAAAGTAGGCTGGGAATAAAATAAAGTACAAACGGGGTCAGGATGCATTTTATGCAGATTTTTATCTTTGGGTAGCGAGGCTTGGTGCACAAAAAACAGACTAAAGTTCTGTTCCTAAACAAAGATTTCTATATGTAAGGAGACAATATTGTTACTACAGAGGTAGAAATTAATTCTGTGACCAGCATGAATTAATTTTAATAATATACACTAAAAAAAAGAGGTTTTAGGTCAACTCAAAGGAAACTTTCTAGGTCATCTTTAACTAGTCAAAGATTTAGGAAAACATAAAACAATTTGTAATCTTTTGATGATTTTATTGTGGTTTGGAATCATGGTTCTTTAATCAAATGTATTTTTTTGTTTAAATTTTAGGAACATTACATATTTTTTAAAAACGTTTTTAAAATTGATTCATAAGGTTACAACGTTAATATATTTTCCAATAGAAAAGGGAACTTCTGAAATATTAGTGCCCTGTATGATTTTATAAAAACACATTTTGGGGAAAAAAATAATGAAAGAAGGTTATTGCTACATTACAAAGATGAATTTGAACCAAAGCAACGCCTGGCACCCTACCTGGGTCCAGCAATGTTTATCCTGTAGACAAAATACTAAGCACTTTAGATACGGCCAATACAATATATTTTTAAATATCTTCTTCCCACTTTGGGGAAGAAAGCATGAATTGAGAGTAATAGTGAGAATTTTCCTGGAAAATATAATAGGACATGCTGTTTCATCTAACAGCTATTAGAACATTAAATCTAATAATGGAAACCAAACGGTCAAATTTAGAATTTCATAATCAAAAACGTTATGTTTGCTTTTTGTTAAATATAAAATTCATAAAACACAGTGACACGTTGAAAGCTTCTAAAAACAAAAATGGAAGCTATTCCCGTTGCCATGAGAACGTGGTGGAGATATCTGTTAAAAAGGTAAAGTGGAAATTCTGGAACTATGAATATAAACACCAGTTTAACACAAGAAAGGCCACAGACAGAGCTTGTAACCAGACCCGGACTGGCCACCTGGCACACCGGGCAAACGCTCGGCACGCTGGTGGCCTACAGAACCACCTGTAGCATGCGGCTATACGCTACATTGGGCATTAAAACATAGCATGTGGCCATGTGTACCCAGCAGCTCTTCATCAGTGCCAGGACCACCTTGTGATTGCCGGTCTGGCCCTGCTTATAACATTACCTTTCCTAATTCTTCAATATATTATTGAGGAGCGTCTGGTGGTACATGCCAACATTTTCAGGCCCATAATGACTGGTTGGGCCAAGTGATAAACAACTATGAGCTACAGATTTGGAGATCTTTCTATGAGAAAGGCACATTCTTCTCACTCAAGTTACAAATTCATCTAAAATAGCACGGACATTTTTAAAAAATATTTAGGATCATTCCACAAAATAATAAAGAAAAAAAAAAATAAGCATCTGGTACAGATATTTTTGGTGACAGCTTTCTGCTTCGCTGAAACGCATTTGCAAACTCTTCCCGAGTTCGACGAGTGGTAGGCGTCGTGATTCCGCTTGTATAGTCCGTCTCCTCTACTTTGCCCCACACGTGTTAATATTTTTGCCGTCTGTTGCGTCTTCTACCAAAGAGACGTGGAAGTCTGTGGAAAGTGTGAAGTGGGAGATGCATCCGATCAGGCCTCCCATGTACTGCCTGTTGGTGTGTAGAGCGATTTCCTTCATTCCGCCTACAAGAGGACAAATTTTGGAAGCATTTATGAATACGACCAGACAGTATTATAGGTCCAATTCACAGGAAATAAGTCCGAAAACACCCAGTCTCCATATTTGATTATTAACCCCTTAATGACAAAGACCGTACATGTACGGGCTCAAAATGCATTGTTTTCAATGGGTGTAGGGACCGCCCATTGTCCTTAAAAGGTAAAAAAAACCCACAATGTGCCATTTCTGAAAGAACTCTCCTGTCTATGAATGTCGCCACCTTTGTAACCATTAGAACCTTGCATACAGGCCCGGACTGGCCATCGGGCACACCGGGCATTTGCCCGGTGGGCCGGGCCGTGGCAGGGCCGGATTGACTTAGGGGCTGATGGAGCTGCAGCTCCAGGCCCCTACCTTAACCCCTTGACTGCTAACGACGGCATGGTGCCGTCGCTAGCAGTCTCAGTCAGGTGCTAACGACGGCACCATGCCGTCGCTAGCACTATCTTACCTTGAAGGAGGTCTGTGGACCCCCATCACCACCTACCCCGGCGATCTGCCCCTCATACTGAAGGGCATCACCGGGGCCTCCCGATCCGGCCGGTGGCGGCACGCGCAATGACGCGATGACGTCACCGCGCAACTTTATTAATAACCGACAATTGTCAGTTAAAGCGGTATGGGGGCATGCTGCTTAGATGCCTGTATCTCAGGCATCCAAGCAGCTACAGACCCCCACCATATACCGTTGGAAAGGTAATCGCCTCACCTTTCCAACGGTATAATGCTTGTGAATAATAATAAAAAATATTAAGTTAAAAAAATAAAAATGTAAAAAAAGTTAAAAAATTAAATTAAATTATCTAAACATAAACTAGTTTAACTTTAAAAAACAAAAAAAAAGTTTAAGTATTCTAGCAAAATGATCACTGTGGTAGCCAATGTTACCACAGTGATCATATAGCTATAAAAAGTCACATTCCCTTTTTAAAAAATGGCTGATAGTAAATTTTAACCCCATGATCCCTTTGATCATGGGGTTAAATTTGGCCAATGGTAAAGGGAAGAAATGTTTTAAATCCTGATTAACTGTAAATATTAGTAAAATCAGCCACTTAGCCTGTGCGGTACGTGAGTAACCAGCTACTTGCATTTTTACTGCAAAACTTATTTTTGCTGTAAAAGTGATTTTATTTTCTCCCTTTACGATCATTTCTTTGGGATTGTAAGGGGAAAGTATGGCGTGTGCTTCTGTGAGTGAATGTATGGATAGTATGGCGTGTGTGTGTGCTTCTGTGAGTGAATGTATGGAAAGTATGGTGTGTGCTTCTGTGAGTGAATGGAGATATGAAAGGCGTGTGAATGGTCAGTAATTAGGGTTGAAGGCTTGACGTGGCATTACTGCTCACGTAAGAAGTAAAATTATGCCACAAAAAGTACACATTTGCAGAAACTACACCCCTTGACGCATCAAAGGTTTGACGCTGCGTGTGTTTCTAGGACAAACCTGGAGTGCGCAAGACACAAATGAACATGTCGCTATGGTTAGAAAAAACATTTTCTAGCCAAAGCGACATATTCCATCATTATTTGTGCACTCAACTTTTGTCCTAGAAATACATGTAGCCCATCATTTGAACCTCCAAGGGGTGTAGTTTCTTGAAATGTGTACTTTATGTACCCTAATTTAACTTCCCAGATGTCTAGACCACTTTAACTTCCGAAATGGCAGATTTGAGAATCTTGTTAAAAAATTGTCTTAAAACATTTAGGGGTGATGGCTGCATTTAGACAGCTCTAGAGAGCTGGGAAGTTACATTAGGGGTTAAAATAGGCCCAGTCAGGACAGGACTGACTGGGCCTATGCGGCCTTTACAGCCGCATTAACGCAGGGCATAAGGGGCATCTGCCCCTTAAGCACGCTGCAACTGCGACCGGGTCCGCCACTCTAGGGGGCCAGGAAGCCCCCACCAGGGCCGGCCTTACGGGTATGCGGCCGCACACGGTTTAAATTAAAACATCTGGGTTTTTTTTTCTTTATTTAACATCCTCCATGTTAAATAAAGTTTTTTTTTTTAACTGGGCCTAGTTTAAGGTGGGGGCATGGAGCTGCAGCTCCATCAGCCCCTAAGTCAATCCGGCCCTGCCGTGGGCCCGGTTGCAGTTGCTGCTTGCTCAGGCAACAAGGTAAGTAGGGTGAGGGGGGGTGCAGTGAGAAAGGGCAGAGGGGGGTTAGATAGTGGGAGAGGGCATAGATAGAGGGGGTATATAGTGAAAAGGGGAACATAGTGAGAAGGGCAGATAAGATGAAGAGAGGGGTAGTGTGAATGCATATGAGAATTAATGAATTCATGTGAGGATGAATTGCTTGAATGATTTGTGAGACTGCATTAATCATGGGCTTTAACAATAATAAAAAAATAAATAAATAAAAATGGCTGCTCAGGCTTAAATGCCCGGGCCTATTTTTTGTCCCAGTCCGGGCCTGCTTGCATAGAATGTTTCACTCTATCAGTTTTCTTAAGTGATAAGTGAACTGTCTGCTTAATAACTTTTAGCATAAATACGTTTATCAGTAGCTAGTACTATTTGGTTTTAAATCGGTTTGACAATATTTGAAAAGTAAGTATCGTACCATGGGGGACTGGAGATCTGCAGCATGCGTTGCCAAAACTGCATGAAATAATTTCCCATCCTGAAGTTCTCTCCCTTCTACTTTCCGTACCGTTACAAAGGCATCCTGGACCAATCGGCACTAATCAGCAACTTAAAGGGATACGTAGCTTATGCCAGTGATATTTCAGTGACGTTGTTCTGGAGATAGTTATCGTGAAAGGGACTATTTTACCTAAAAAACTGATGTATATGGCCAAAGCTATATTAAACGTAATTATATACGTAATTGTTTCTTGTGGGGTTTTTTTCATCATGAGTGTAGTAATATCTAAAATCAGACATTGCGAATCTTGCCCTATATGTTGGGAAGTACCTACCAATATAAAGGTCTCCATGAATGTTCAGCTGGCGCATCAGACCGGGGGATTTTCCTGTTCTTGCACCATAGTCATCTACCGTCACTTTCCCAGACTGACCATCTCTGAAACACAAATGCTCACCACATGTGGAAAGCAATAACTTAACAGAAAACACATATCCCAATGATTTAGCAAATTAACTAGTAAATGACTAGGTGTATAGGAACGTTCATATGTTTTGTAGTTTGAAAAGTAATTTTGGGATTGCCACAGTATCTCCTCCGGTGGATCAGCGGCCTGTTACTTTGATAGAAGTACCTGTATTGATGATACTGCTGCCTGGATCCAGAATGCTAACTTTGTGTACCCACATTCTGACAGAATTTGATAATAGAGTCCATCAGTCCAATAAAATACAAAGAGCAGCCATTGCTGTTGAGTTACCAACTCAAACCCTAATGAAATACTTCTTTGGTCGCCCTCTTGGATGACAAAGCCCACCAGATCCACCCCAAATCAGTCATAGGGTGACCACATCAGTTGACGACACGTATGCATTTCCCATGTTGCTGTGTGAGTCACTGATAACCTTCTGTGAGTTTATACATCCTACATACTGCAGGGTGCAGCACTTTACATGCTCCACTCAACAACATGTGAAATTTATATGTGTCCTAGAATAAAATGGTTGATGTGGCCACCATATTTAGTCAGTGTCCACGAGTCTACATACACTTACAAAAAAGTATGAAATGTGCAGCACACATGCAGGCATGTGAATATCTGCTATTAAGACGTGTGCAGGTATGTTTTGTTGCACATTACACGGATCCTGTCTCAGACTTGACCATGTGGCGGATCAGCTGGCTCTGAAGGGAACCAAAGTTTGACCACAGATACAGGACTGTATGTTCCAAACCACACTCTCTCTTTTTTATGGGACATTATCAAAAGTGGAAGAGTTCCATATTCTTCCCAAAAATAATATTTGGACGAATTCATTAAAGTTTTAGTTTATTATTCAAAACTTCCATTGTGGCCGTAGAGCACCGTCATCCACATTCAGTAAAGCATCTGCTGTTTTCTCTCTTACGTTCATGAAGTCTTAAAATAAAAAGATCTTACCGAACAGCTTTGACTCTGTGCCACCTTCCGTCACTAAAAGATCCATTCACTATTATGGAAACCATGCCACTTCCCAAGTTATAGCTGCAGAGTTAAGAGATTTAAAAAATACACATTTTAAAAATAACCAATACACACAGTATAAGGAAAAATGTTTTTCGCTATCCCAACAATCACAATAATCTAGTACTAAGCCTCAACAGCAAAATAATATACCGTAATTACTATTAAGTAATAGATGATTTCCTGAAGCCATCATAATGGATCTGATCTAGAAGGGCAAAGAGGCTGCAGAAGAAACCCTAACAGACAGGGGTTCTGAACATATCTGTGAGGCTGTTGGAGCGCAACAACATACGATAGAGCTTTATGTACATGATATTAATAATGTTTTCAATTCTTTATGAGACGGTAAAAATATATAATTTGTATTTAGCAGAGGCAACATGAGCCTAGATACCTAAACACTATGGTTCCGTCCTGTAGACCCAAAGAAATGAAGTCACTGTTTGCCTTCATAGGGCTGTCTCCTCTCCACAGGAGCAGACCATCCTTCACGTTTGACTTAAATCTCATGAATATGTTTGTTCGGGATCCAGAAACTCTGAAAGGACAAAAAAGGATTTTGATCATTCGTCTATTGATACATGGCAGCAGAAGATAGCATGGGAAATTGTGATACAGGTTGCAGAGGTACTAGAAGCCACTACCCTTGGTTAGTTTGGGGAAAAAGAAAAATTATTTGGGGACCATTAGTTACTTTATTTCAAGGAGAGTTCCCTGGGGCTTTAAAGATCTGTCACTTGGGGGAATCCTCTGGGATGCATCTGGCCCCCATACCAACAGGATTTTCATGCAACTTAGAGATAACATTGACATCAGATCCATTTACACTGTGAGGGATTTGAAGACCAGGAAGATTTTTGGGGCCACTGCGACTGCTAAAAAAAAAAACAGGTAGCCAATGGGCTGAGCTCATCTGCCACCAAATTGGATGTTTTGTTTTTATGAAAAAACACAAGCCGTTATGACCAGAATCATCTAGGGTGAGCTTATTGGCCATGTTTCCATGACACATACGCATTTCCTATGTTGTTCTTGTAAAAGGTTGCCCCTTAAATATAAGACATGTAGTGGCCAATGTGAGGTTTACATTGGCCAAACTCACAGAAGTGAATCAGTTATTCACCAATGCATTCCAGATACAGCAGGGGGCAGCACTGTGCAAGTGGTGGTATATACGTGGATCATATCCACTCTCCTTGTGTTCTCTAGTCCAGTTTCGTTGTAAGTTCACATGCATGTCTCTTCTCAACCGTTCTGACAATCTGTCTTAATCATCCCGTTACATAAACTGTGAGGCTCAACGTGTTCTGTTTTAAACCAACTGATAACAGTAATAACTTGCCTTTTGAGAATTTCCCGGTTATCATAGATAAGATAACTACGTCCGATGAACTGAGGAATTTCGATTGCTTCAGTGATGACTAAGAAGAAGAAGACAAAAAAATGTCTACAGTCAACAACACAATTCGCCATCACCTGAACATTGTCTAGTAATTTGTTGAGTAAGAATATTGGCCAATATTGTACGGTATTATCTGTCTCTGCATTGGCAGGAAGAGCCTTCGAAGAATCAGCCCATGTTGGCAGCACCACACTGCCATCTACTGGTGGAAGTGATCAAATGCACCTTCTACAGTATGATGGCATGGTGCCACACTGCCACCTATTGACAGAAGTGTGTAAATACACCTGCAGCAAACAGCCACATATTAATGGAATATCAACGTTTTTGTATAAAGAGACTGTTTCTGGTGCAGTTTGAAAGGAAAATTTAATTGGTTGCTGTGGTGATAAGAAATCTTTTTATACAGACCCTCATGGCGTTTGCCAAGAAAAATTTAAAAACTGTGAATTAGCTATTTTTGAGGATGTCAAAATCACAAAAGAACAGAGAATCTACAAGGACTATGGTAAATAAACAAGAGAATATCTTGCATGTACACAGAATCTTTCCATCTGAAGAAGAGACCTCTGAGGTCCTGGAAGCATATGTACATTTTTATCAATCATCTAATTTTTCAATGCAGGTGCAGATCATCTGTGGGACATCTTTACAATTTACAGATGGTTCTTACAATGATCAGCGTTGCCGTCCAAAGGTTAGCAGTACTTACTATTAAAGCAGTAATTCCCACATTCTGCCGTAAGCAGCCCAAAAAAACAGAATATTGCCATATAAAATACAAGGAATATCATAGCCAGAGTATAGTGCATGCATTGTATATAACACAGTAAAAAAATAGTTAAAAACTGCAATGTATTAGATTGGAAACGTCTTACTTATAAATAATTATAAATGTATTGAGTGTCATATGGTTTGAATAGCATTCAGATGCTCAAAGGCTTAATGGATCATACAGTATTTAATATTGTATAACATAGATAAAATATATTTCATCTACCACCTTTAATATGCATAGACCTGTGTCACACATAGCATCACATAGTATCACATAGTACACAAATAAATACACATTCCCGCTTAGATGTTGAAATTCTCTGCATATTACATGTAATAAATGCATTCATACACACTTAAACACAAGAGGTGCAAGAATGTCTGTTTAAGGATAATGGCAGATGTGCTCTTCTCAATCACGAATGCGACATGAAGAACGCTGGATTTTATAAAACATAAAACAGGTTCTTACATGTAATCACTTCACTATTATACACCATTAATGGGCACTTCAAATGCCCTGTCACCCGGAATGATATAAAACCACAATGCAGGTGCATCTTGAAACCTTCCTTTCATGTAGAAACGTGTACGTAGCGTTACCTTTTTGGCAGTTCTTGCCATCAAAGCCTAAAGGGCAATCACATTCATAGTTATCGTGCTTGGGCCTGCAGCTCCCTCCGTTGGCACAGGGCATCGTGGCACAGGGATGGACAGCATTCTGCAGGTTCACCCCGTAGCTCAGTCCATGGACCAGGTTGATGATGTGGTCATTCAGAATAAGCTGTGGACACGACAAAAAAAAAAATAACGATTATTATAATTATGACTATTTATTAAGGACCAACATATTCCGCCGCGCTGTACAATTTAAGTATGGGGTGGATAACATATACAAAACAAAGATAGAACAGGAGTCGAGGACTATGCCCGTCAGCTTCCGATCCAGACTTATGGCACGTTTATACAGTTCCCGGCAAGAATGGTGGGCTTAAAGTTTATGAATAGTTTTCGCTGTGTGAGATGAATTAGAGTAAACCTGTGGCCTACGCAGCTTTTAGCGCTAAACTAACTAAATGAAATGATTAGCCATCTATTGTTTGCGCTTTTTGTCAATTGGGGGAGCATTTTTTTAAGGAATAAGGACACTATTTAGTCATCTAACAGCACTTGAGCAGTATTAATTACTAGGGCCAACACCGGATTATGCTTTATGCACACTAGGCACATGCCCAGGGGCTCCTGAGATCTGCGTGGTCCCTGGTGCTCTAATGTACGATCCATCCGCCAAACTCCCATTGGCCATGCAGCGGTAACTGCACCATGTGGGCTACTGAAGCTGGGAGAGCGGTGTTCAGCAGGGCCACGCGATGAAGAACAAGTGCAGGTAAGGACAAGCGACGCCATGTACCTGAGAGCGAAGAAGATTTTGGTATACATGTGACAGCCTAGAGCTGCTCAGGGGTCTTAATCCAGGGCTGCTCCATTTACCGTAACTTTCAAACTCCCAGCAGTTGTCCCATAAGTCTATTTTGGTTACTGGGCCAACACGCTATAGTGGAGTTAGTTTATTGTTTGCCTGATGAGCGAGTTTATTGTTTGCCTGATGAGCGAGTATCCAGAGCACTAAGGCTTTTAATAAAGAAATGTGAACACAGGTGTGTCTGTGTGCTTGAGGAATGAGACGGGAGAATATGGGGTAAGATAATGAGCTACCCATTTTACCAAAATTTTCTGAACTCCCTTCTTGTACTTAAAGGATTAATAACACAAAACAGACATAGAAACACAGATAAGAACCACTCGGCCCATCTAGTTTGCCTAACCTTACAGACAGGGCCGGACTGGCAATGATGGGGTAGGTTTCGCACCTAAGACCAACGGCCACCTAATTATCTAAGTGCGGCCGACATTTTATGCTCATGTAGTATATCTGGCCACACACTGAGCGCTGAGTATGTGGCTCTGTCGCGGCCCAGGTGTTCAAGATGGCCAGTGTGGACCTGGTTAGAAAGCAGATCTCACCAGCTGCGGAGTACCCACCTTCTGGATACTTCCGGTGAAAGGTTTCAGGACCCCAGAGTTCTTCTTCACGGTATCATAATTAGGAACACCCCCGATGTAAATATCGGAGTTACACTTTATCTGAGTGAACGCGCCCTGAAAACATAACGGGAACGGTCACCAACACACCTCTCATCATCATTAAATTCATGTATTACAATTATCTTTATGTTATCATTTTGTTTAGCAATCTGTGCAATCATCTCGAGATACTGCTTTAAAAGTAAAGGACTGTTATCTTAAAGAAGCTGAGATACGTGGCAAATGGTGGCACAACTAGCACCACAATTCATTTCCTGCACTGAAGAGATACAGTATTGTAACATAATGCAATGGGGAGGAATAATCATGTAGCTGCCAAGGCCAGAGATGGCTGTACCCATGGTATATATATATATATATATATTTCTTTTATATATATATTTTTAAAATCCTGTACAATGCATTGCAGAGGTTTATTTAGTAATCATAAAACTTTTATTGTTCTTTAATGTTTTTCTGTTGTAAAGTAGGGAGATACACAATAACCTCATCACAGATATTTGAAATTCGAATGAAAAAATCTTCAAAAAAATTGCAACCTCTCCCCAAAGCAATGCGTTCATTATGGGCAGGACAACCCGTAAATCATTTATATGGCATCTAGAAAACGTGATTAGTATTAAGTTTCTAAGACATGCGGTACGAGGACAGACTCCACAAACCTCGGCCATTCCTTCCACTTGGTTCTGATCGTCTACTTGTAGGATTCCGTTCTTAGCCGTTCGAGAGACGCGGAGCTCGTGCCACTGGCCAAGGCTTACAGGGTTTTCACTCCTGAATTAAGAGGACAAAGCTTCGGATTTGCTTATTTTATTAAATCGTTAAAACGCTTTAGTAAACAGATATGAAAACTATAGCTAGAAAAGTGTTATTCCCAACAGAAACATGGAAGATGGCAGATAAGAACCATTCGGCCCGTCCAGTTTGCCCATTTTAACTGATGTAAACACTCTTAATCAGTGCTTGGACTTGTCTTAGATTCACGATAGCCCCGATTATCCCATGTATGTTTACACGTCCTCAATTTATTAGTCTCCACCACTCTTGATGGAAGGTTGTTCCGCCTATCTACTACCCTCTCTGTAAAATGTCCTTACATTACATCTAAACCTCTGACTCTCTACATTTAGATTATGAACTCTTGTTTTACCATTTCTACTTTCACATAAACTTCCCATTTATGATTTTTCATACATTTCTTGTAAATTTAACTTAAAACTACCATGTTTGACTATAGATGGACCAACAATGCCATATTTTGGTCTTGTAGAATAGAAACATTTGACAAAAAGCTACAAGCCGAACCCTAACGACACTTTTTTGTGCCCTGCAGGTGATCAACGCACTCCTCGAGCCTTTATAATCAAGAGAATAATCCCAATTAACTAAAATAGGGACACGTTGAGGATTCCCGCAAACATTTTCCCCATTGTGGAAGTAATTGTCACCATGTTTCCTTACACTGAGATTTAGTTAATGTAAATTCACTGAAAAAGGATTTTATTGCACGTCGGTTCCTCTTAAATGTGTAATTGGAGGCCCCGTAACCAGCTTGACCATACCTTATCACGGCTGTTCCTGAACCACAGTCAAATCGTAATACCACGTGGCTCTTCAGCAAAGTAATAGAGATGAAATCCTTGCTCTCCGTGTCGTAACTATACATAACGGTTCCATCCTCTGCGTCCGGACGGAACGTCATATCAAACTCCATGAAGGAAAGGTAGTGCTGCGCTCCGAACGGCCACTTTGCTACAGCAAATGATCGATGAGTTTCACTGAACTGAGGTACGGCCAAGGTGAACGCTTCAAATGACAAAAAAAAGAGACAAAATAAGTAAAAAAATGATGTAAATTTGGGGGTCACTTAGAAATGTTCTTGTTTTTAAAAGGTAAGGCAAAATGGGTCCATTAAAATAACATGAAATGCATCAGAAACCCAGCACAGACGGGGTTAATGCTGTAAATTACTTTTGTAGCTGGAAATGGCTGGTTTTTAATTAAATATCTACTTAGGCGTACAGAGATCCTTTATCACTCCCATCACTCCTGTGTTCCAAAGACCCTTT
>VKOC01000001.1:57511738-57569594 GCA_009364415.1 Spea multiplicata | reverse complement strand
TGCGCCTTTGTCTTCTATTCTGGCGGCCGGCTGGTGACGACATGGCTGGCTTTACGCTGGTATGAGAATGACCAGAAATTCAGCAGGTGAGCTGCTCCGTGGCGTGATCTCATTAGACTCGGATGATACAGCGTTCCAACAAAAAGTAAAATAACTCCCATAGAAAGGTCCAATAAAAGTCACCTTGTAGGGTTTCTCCAGTGACTCCTCTTGAGGACACGATATTTCTGGTGAATAGATCTATTCAGCTCATGATCTAGTCTGCCCGTTTTTTTTTTTTTGAGGATATAAAATAATTGGATGCTGTTTTTTTTAACCATTTAGGTCGCTGCCGTTTGATGTCCGCTGGGCACAGCAGGACTGCTCTCCGGAAACCTGTCACCCGCCGTGTCAGCCGGTGAAGTCCAGAGGAGCTCTGCTTGCTGTCTTCTCAGGAGATGGCTTAGTTTTGGCCATAACCATTAACCAAAAAGACCCCAAGGTGATTATATCGCTAGATAGAAAAATGTCGCAAACTAAAATGTGGATAATATCTCAAACCCTGCTAGTAACCGATGGGAATAAAGCGTTTCGTTCTTTTACCTCTCGCAGGCAACTCAAGTCCTTTTCATAAACACCATGAACTTTGTTACAGTTTCTGGCCATCTAAGGGGCTGCAGCAGCAAAGACCAGCATATCCCATCAAGATTCATACGGTTAGTCACGCTGCCGCGGGTAACGGACGTTCCTTTCAGAGTAATGTATCAATAATGATCGTGATGTCTTCTTCTCCTGTCAGCTCCTACTGGGTGGGGGACATGTCGTGGACAGCAGACAGCCTCTTCCTGGCCTGTGTGTTAAAGCGGGGCTCGCTTCTCCTGATGACCCGCTTAGGGGAGCTTCTGACCCTCAAGACGTTTGGCTGCAGTGTTGAGTTTGGACCGGCAGAGTTCATCCCGCTTCATCCGTTAATAACATACCGGTTAGTGTCCCCGCTTATTACATTTCAACATCCATTTGTAACCCTGTTCCTTTTCTTTTGCTCCCCAAAATTATTCTCTGGTCTATGTTGAATTTATGCGTCTACCGTTATAAACGTATACATCCTAATAGCTCGGTTGACTGGATCTCCCCCTCCCTCTCTTTGTACTGTGTATTTATGTCACAATTTTGGCAATGCAGGCTGGTTTCTTGATAAAGATTAATATTAGAAATGGATATAGACATATTAACCCAAGAGAAAATAGTCTTTAGTTGAAGTTGATATCTTTTGTTGGTCAAACACCGGATGTCCTGTGACCTTAGAGGTCTCTTGTTCAGATGAAAGGCTGTAAGAGATTGCCGCTATTTTTGCTTGTTTGTGTCATTTTAGAGAGCTATATAAGAATATCTGTGTTTTTGTTGGTATGGAAATGTATAAACTACACTCTTCCATACAGCTGGGTCATCGGCGGTACAGCTTTCTAAACTTAATTATCTATCTACCAGCCCCTATCATTTGTTGCCCAAATGTTACTAATCTCTCCAGAATAAGAAAAAATTGTACAATGAATTCACATTTTCTTATGTTGTCATAGTAATCCTACGAGAAGGGATTGGCAGAAATGTTTTCCCTCTCTTTCATCTTCTGTCCATTCTCTCTCTCTCTATGTGCTCAGCCCCACGCTATTCATCTTAAAGGGGGATATTCTTAAGATTTTTAAAAAAATGTGGATTCCTACTCTTTGCTTATATTGCCCCTTCGCGTGGCATGGAGATGACAATTGGGGGGGCGGGGGGGGCAACAATGAGAACCGAATTAGGGGCTGATAAGCAGAACATCAAGCAAATGGGTACGTTTTCAGTTCATTAATGAAGAAAACAGCAAATTAACAAAACAGTAATTTTCATTGTAAGAAAACTCCCCTTTAAGGTAACTGGCTCTTCTTTTCCTATTTATCTAACGGTTTGTGGGCTTCTCTTTCCATTCTGTTTTTCATTCTTCATTTCTCATTCTAGCATTCTTCTCTCATTTATTTTGTCCAGATGATTGTCACAATGTGAACATGTAAGTACAAAGTGGCTTGTGGGTCAAATAGTGTATGTACTATGTAATTTAAAATGTAATATTGTTTTAGCGATCCTGGTCCTCTCGTTCATCCCGCTCTCACTGCGTCACCACGGCACGGGCAGTGGTAACATCCCTGGTATTGTTATTCGTGGGCTTATGAAGCTGACCAGGCCCTAACATCATTTTCCAACCTACTCAGAATTGGTCAGCGTAGGTCTCCTATAATGGGATTGTATATACCGGTATATGTTGTTTATTATTTATTTAGGGGCGATGAAGGAGTGTGCTTGTTTGCAAACTGTTATAAAAGAGAATGTAAAGCATCCCTTGGATTGTTGTGTTTGCTTTCCTATTAGTAGGAAGGATTTGTTCCGTATGAATCCGTCCTCCTCTGAGGTCCTGCATACACAGCAAGGAGCTGATCAGAACTTCATCTGATTCCTTCTTTCTGTAACTGCAGAGGACCAAAAAAATCCAACATTTAAAAGAAAACACCCCAAATCTTCTGGCACATCCTTCCCAAGGCTGTTAAAGAAGGCTGCTCTATTATTTATGAGACCGAACGCTATCCATTATTGGCCGTTTGATAAGATGACCATGAAATGAGGAACCTTTTCTGTTTGTGGATCTATCAGCAGGCTCCACTTATTAAATTGGTTCCAATCACCATAAAGAACTGGTAAAATGTACAGAAACTGTGCATCACGGGGAGGGGAATACCTACCCACCCGTCAGATATCCACACCCCGTAATGTAATTATTGTATATTTTATACTGCGGAAAGAATAAATAGAAATATTGTATTCTTTGGAAAATAGTTTTGTTATATTGTTAGGTGTAAGGGTTTTCCATCACCTTTACCCACCGTAACCTTGGTTATTGTTATATTGTTATAGTTTGTGCCCCTGATCAGTGTTCTTTCCTCCTTTCAGACCTCCTTTTCCAACCCTGGAACAGCAAGATCCTGACAACTCACTCGGATCAACGGCCTCAGCTACAGACACTATGAGGCAGAGGTATTCTGTAACATGTCACCCGCGATTACCTTACCTTATTATCTCCGATGGCTACATGGTCACCGCACTCCGCTTCGCCAAGAACGCGTCGTCCTATAGTTTCCTGAAGTCTTTGCTTCTTGATGCTGCTCAGAGACTGGAGGATGTTCGGCAGAGGTTGCAGCTAACAAAGGTAAGAATAGCCGCAAATGGAGATACATATATATATATATATATATATATCACCAGTAAAATATGCCTAGATATGCTGCTAGCTAGAACCAGAATGCTCAGCTGTGCAGCCAGATTTAGTTTACATTTGAAAATAGTTTGTGTATTTTTTTTTGTTATTTTGTGTTTCGTAGCCAAAGAATACATTGAATACACTGAGATCACTGTCGGGTTTAAAAGCAAATTTGTTAAAAGATGATGGTGATGCTTCACTAGAAACTTGGACAATCCCAAACTTTCTACAAGGAGAGGAGGAACCCTACAGACCTGGTGATCAGTCAGCAGTCCAGGTATTGAAGCCCGGTGTTTGCCCTGCTGCAGTGCAAGACAGATGCATCGTGGGTACTCTAGAATGCACGTCGCTCCGTCAGCAGAAGGGGGGACACTACATGTGTACATGAGCTATAGATTTAATGAAACCACATAGTCCACTCAGTTTGCTCAGTAATGATTAAAGACATTGTTTTGTGTGTGTGTGTGTGTGTGTTTTTAATATATTTATATCAACCTAGTGTTTCAGTGCCCTGATTCCCATTTTTAGTGAATTCTGGCATGCAGGTTGTTGAAAAAGTTAAATTTTCAGAAGTGATTATTATATACGATTTTCTGTCCTCAGCTCGAAGACAACGCGTCTGATGACGAAGGCTTTCGCAAGTTCTCTGTGCCGTCCGATAGGTCTTTCGGGGGTGCGGATCAGGGCAGACTGGAGTTTGCTTCCATGTTTGACACGATGCGTGCCAGCGACCGGCGCGCGGGGAAGAACGATGGGTTCAGTGACTTGCATCGTATCCAGAAGAGTCTCGTTACAGCATGGATGGTCGGAGTGAAGATGAGAGGTCTGGAGGAGAAAGATACTTTGTTACGCTACACTGTGGGATGCCTGACACATTTACTGTCTGCCCTTCAGAGTTCCACGTGGTCAGCTTTAAAAAGTCAGAAGTCATCCAGGAAAATGGGGAAACCCAATCCCTGCGTGGTCTACCTCACCGTTATACAGCAATGCCTGACTGTTTTGTACTGGGATGTAGCTCCAAAGCAAGCAGTCAAGCACATCATAAAACTGACCTCAGACACGGCTAAAATGATACTGGCACACGGCCGAGAAATCTACTCTAAGAGGTTGATTGGATGCTTTTGTCTGTTAAAGATGGTTTCCCGACATTTAAACATTATTTATAACTTACATTGTGAAAGCGTCTCCGTGTCAGCCGATGGGAGGCGTGGAGCATGTCTGGACCGCATGAAGATTCCTGTGTTCGAAGCACTGAATACCCCTGAGAAAGACTGGTCAGTGGGATTCGATTTTAAGGAGCCCCCAAAGCCTGTCAGCCTCTGTGCCAAAACAGAGAAGAGGTACGGTATAACATTACAGGAGCAGTCTAGTCGGCATGTATTAACGAGAGTTGGAGTCGGTTATGCGTTACCCCAAGAATGATCCCTGCTTTCAGTGAAGCGGCTGGGGAGCAATTACATGACACCCAAGTCTTATTTTCTAACTCAAATAACATGGTCCAATTTGCATGTAGTACAATACACTGGGGGCCGTGTAAAACAGACTCCAATATGCATTTAACATAGTGCTTTGAGTATATTAACCCCTTCTGTTCCAACAAGTAGGCATGCTCTGTTATACATTAGGCTCCTCTAAATGGATTCAGCAGCTTCCCAAATGTGTAATAATTGCAATAATATTTCCTGTTTTACACATTTTCCAGGCTTTTTGATAACTTTCTTATTAAGAAGTCCAGAAAACAGGAAAAAGAGAGAGGTTCAGCGTCTAGAGTGCTCTTAGTGTAAGGCATGCTTTTCTCACTCGGTGTTTCAGACTTCTTCATTTTGCTTTTACTCTGTTGCAGGCTGGCAGCCTTATGGAGGCTTTTGTATAATCAGACTATTTGGTATCAGACTCGGTTGACCCAGCGTGGAGCGATTAATCCTTCAAAGCCGGTTCAGAGTGAAATGAAAATTACCCGATCAGTAATGTGTCACGTTCAGGCTGAGCTCCAGTCTGCTGGAGAGTGTTTGGACCCGGGCTTGCGCCTTATGCCCATCGAAGGTGAGATTTCATAAAGGTTAAGAGCATAAAGTTTTGGGGTTTGTGATTTTGGAAAAGAGTTCAACAAGTTGTAATGATTATCTCAGGGGTCAGGTAGACATTAGTGAGATGGCTTCTATAGCTAAGCTAAAGCTAAAGGAGCTGAAAAGATTGCCAAAACTTGTGATTATTAAACGTTTGATTGTTCCTTTTTTACTCCTGTAGGTGAAGAACTTTTCTTGCTTGGATCGTACCAGGAGTCTGTGGAATTCTGGAAACGTGCATTGCTAGAAACCACCGTTCAAGGTATAAATAAACATTAATGATGGCCAGGAAAAAAAAAACATCATTTCATGTTTATTTTATAATTTTGACCTCTCTATTGAGCTCTGTGATGTTATTACTGAAAACAATTGGAACAAAACCACCTGCTTGTGTTCCTACTTAGGAGGGAAGAGAGCAAGCTTTCTTCAGACTCGGTATTACTTGGCAGTACTTTATTGTCACTTGTATAATTACAACCTAAATGATGCTCAGGGGGTATGCGACCAGCTTGTGAGAGAGTTGCTGCGGAGGTCCAGTCTTCTTCAGGACACGGAGCAGGATGCCCCCCGTAAGTGCGTGCCGTCTGAATGTTTCCGCGTTAGCAGACTCAGCTTTTTGGAATTTGGTAATTAATTATTATGCCTATTTGCCTTATTGTAATAGCCTTTGGAAACTTACCAATAACATCATACACTATATGACCAAAACCATGTCAGCCCATTAAGGCACCGGCCTAAACAGAAGAGTGGAAGCTGTTGTAGCTGCTAAAATATAAAAATATTCCTCTGCTGATAGTATACACTGCTGGGTGTATCCAGAGCAGCATTCGGATAGTCCGACAATTCACTTAACCCTTTTCAACAGGATGCTACGTTGTTAATGCTGGGTAAGTTTTTGTTTTTTTTTTAATTTTGACCCCTTTCCAGAAGGATAGACCAAGAGGCCAAATGGTGCACTGACCCTTAGGATGGAGTTTATAAGCCATCTCGCTCAATTTTTTGGAAGTGTAGAATGTGACCTGCATAGAGCTAATTAAGAGTTTTGTTATTTGATAAGTGATAGCAGCAAATAAAAAAGTAAGTCTCGTGTCCGGTCCTTGTGTCTCTTACAGAAAGTTGTGAGGATGATCAACGGATTTTGGGAGATGTTCATCACGAGGCGGCGTTGGCGGTGATCCAGTCCATGGGCCGATTCATGGCTGCCTATTTCACTAACCAGCCCCTTTATGTGTTTCCCCCGCACAATGTCAGCGTTTTGCTGCCTCTTCACACTGTCTCAGGTATAATCATCAGGGGATCTGTGTCTAGCGGTGTGATGACTCTGCTCAGGGGGGATCTGTGTCTCGCGGTATGAAGACTCTGCTCTCCAAAACAATGACGCTGTCTGACAAGCCAAAGAAACCTTGCCAAATGTAGTTAGTATATGGCAACCTCCCCCATTACATTAAACTTGCTTGGTTTTTTTTTTTGCCTTAGTGAATCTAGTTCAAACTGTATAAATGTTTTCCATTGCCAGACTCTGCAGTCGTTACAGTCTATACCATAGGATTGCAGTTTGTGCTACACCATAACTGTTTATAATTCTGAGTATTTTTCATACAATCCTGGCTTTCTCGACAGCGGCTTTGTGTCTATTAGATTCTATCCGTGTTAAATATGTTCGGTGTCCTGTATTGTAACAGCATTATATAAGGTTACACGTGTTCATTACAGACCGGATTCCCCGCGTCGTCAGACTCCAGCATGGTTTGGTTGCCGGTGCAGTAAGAGACCAGAGTCTTTCCAGCGTGTGGACCGTGGAGTACGTGCTCGACCTGCTTCTCGTCGGTGGATTGATAGCAGAGGCCGCGTGGCTTGCGAATAAACTCGGAGACTGGAAGATGTCTGTTTCCATGGGGGTCGCTTATAACATGTACCAGGAGAGCCTCTGCGATGAGTACGTTGATACGCCATAGAAATGATGCGGTTACAGAGCGAAAGCTGTTTTACCAGATGTAGTTAATTGGTGTCTGTTTTTTCGGCACTACAACTCCCATTATCTTTAACCAGCCACAAACCATTTGAGCATCATGGGAGTTGTAATCCTACACCAAGCCATGTACTGCTACTAAGCGGCTGCCTATAGCGTTATATTAACAGAAGCAAAGAGGTTTAAGGGTGTTCAAGTAGCTACGGATTTAGTTTAGGTTTTTGTGATATCTAGTCGCATGGCTTTTTTAAATTGTTTTTATAACATTTACTTGGTTTTCAGATTTAAAAGCAAAGCTCCCCCTTTGCCCCCGACTCTGGATCCAGCTCACACGTTCTGCGAAAAGCTCCAATTTTTTCTAGGCCGCCCTCCAGGTTCCGAAACGTCCGCTAAGGATTCCGACAGACAGAAGCTTTTTACAGGTAATCTGCGATTTCATTTCAAATTACGGTATCAGAAAAGGTGAAAAGGAGGTGCACGTTTCATACAGGGAAGCAAGGGTTTGATGTTCTACATTCGTTAATAAATACCACTTTAGAAACGGCATCTTTAGCACTGTTTCAATGCAGAAACCCTGAAAATAATTTTATTTTTTAAAGTTTTGTCTCGACCATCGTTTTTGCCGACGTGTCGTCATCAGGCGGTGGTACGTCCCGGCTACAGAAACATGGAAACTTTTCTTAAACAGTTCTCTCTCAGTCAGAAGAAAGAATGAAATGAAACTGATTTGCTTCATGTGCCAAAGAGATTAGTTAATGTTTTACTGAAGTGGAACTGCACAATTTTAAGGTCCAAGAAAAGTTTTCTCAATTTCTGTTGAAACTTCTGACCCGAAATGTACCTGCATTTTTTTTTTTTGTTCTTATTCTTTCATTAAATGTCACTGCTGTATATTTTGGCACTGATACCCTGTAGATCCGATCGAGGAAGAAGATGCTGACATACTGTTTAGCTCCATGCAAGAGATGTTGAAAGCAGCAGTAATGGCGAACGCCGAAATCCTCACAGACACCCTTCTTCAGTTGATGGTTTCTGCCAAGACGTTGATCAGAAAGCTGTCCGGTTTAGTGCCAGAGCAGCTATATCTCCCAGCACCACCTCTGTACTGTCCTCAGCCAGCGTCCGTCAGCAAGGTAAGAGTTAAACGTTCACACTATCTAAAGAAAACCAAAGACACAAGCCCTTGATGACGTTCCTAACCACTTTGTGTCCAACCGTTACACAGTCTCTGGAACAACTGGAGAGCCTCATTTTAACTACTAGAACCATGCAATGTATATGAAGCTGGAATGATTTCTAATTTGTTATAACATCCTATAGATAATGCTCGTGATTAGATATATTGTTGTGTTATTGCGTTCCTGGAGTTCTCCATGTAGATTATTACTCCTTTGCCTTATTTTGGGCTATAGACACTCGCTACCGTGTAATATCCCCATGGCCTGCTGTCGTGTGTCCGTTTTAGGAGGGTTCCAGCGATTTGCCCTTTGAAGCGGAGAAGAGCAGCCGCGAGAAGCTGTCGGGGGTTCTCCAGCGGGTTCTTCTGCTGTTACGCGCGGCTCGTTGTACTCTCCCGGCAGCCCAGTGGTACATCAAACAGATAAAAAGAGCAAGAAAAATCATGCACAAGGTACCGTGTGGCACAGTGCTCTGATAGATGCCGTTGCCGTTAAGTTTGTGAGCATACGGTGCAAACATCTTGGGGGCATTAAACCAACTATTTGTCAGGGGTTGGTTGGAGTGGCTTCGGAGCTGGCTGCAGTACATAGTAATGCACCAATACAGAAACATGTATAGCTTAATTTGTATGCATATGTTAGGATCTAAATGACTATTACTAAGACTATTGTAAGGCAAATTTCCCCTACGTGAGGGAAACTAACAAATCCCAGACATACGTTTCGGCCTTCGTTTGTGTCATCGGTGGGGCACAATTGGGATCCCTCTAGGCACAAGAGAGTCTCGATTTTCCGTCAATTTGTAAAATAATAAAAGAATATATATATTTTCCCCTGTTGTATCTGAAATCTGCCTTCTATACGCTATACTCACGGTTGGACAAATCCCAGCAGACAGGTGGAGATGGCTTTACCTCTGGCTCCTTATTTTATTTGCTGCCATCTGTTGAATTTTATTTATTTAACCTTCCTTGTAAACTGGAACCCAGCAGGCTGTTACATTTACTCGTGAAATAACTTCATCGTTTACATGTCATCTCCCCAGATTCGAGCTAAAGGCTCCCTTCCTGCTCTGAACGTCTTACCGGAGACTCTGCTGAACTACGCCAACAACGTCACGTCGTGTTTTAAACCTCGGCCTCAAAGCGATCCGGTTACTTCCACTGTGATAGGTTAGTTTTAGAAACATTTATTAAATATATGTATTTTATATATTTCTTGAAAAGTTATTTGGCTCAACATTTCTTGGGGGATCTACATAATCCCAGGCAGTATTATGGAATACATATGAAAATATATATATATATCACGCCCCCCAGCTTCTCATGTCTTGCCACAGGGGGTGTGGCAAGCGGAGGGGCTTACACCATAAGTGGGCAGGGCAGTATTATAGAATATATATGAAATAATAATATATATCGTAGTATCATGGCTACTCGGCCAAAGAGCCGGCTTGCCGCGCTCCGCTTCACAGCTTTTGCGAGGCCATCTGGGAGCTTCAACGACACAGACCTCGAGTGGTATCTCAGCTCCCTGGGCCAGTCGGGGGAGATCACAGGATCTTCCCGCAAAATAGGGACTGATTGCCGAATACACACACATATTACATGGCTGCCCCCTCTTCTGCAGGTTGCTTCAGAGAGCTCTGTGCATTGTGCTGGATGCTTCATGTACGCGAGAGACTCTCTTACTGCTGCAGACGATATCAGAAGGCTAGGGACGGCAGCAAGCTGGTTAAGGTAAGGTGCTGGTCTATAAGGTATTACATTACACGGTGAACATAAACCATGAAACGTATACGTTGACAGCAGGTAGGAACTATTTAGCACATCCAGAGTATCCATTTCCCTGCTGTGTAGCTTCACAGGTTTGCCTTAATTAAAACTCCAGCCGTCATGGTCCCTTTAAATTTCTGGGTGGTCCATTTTGCAGAATCCCCCCCAAATGCATCTGTCCTCCCCCCTCCCCACCACCACCAAATGCCCTGCAGGAGATCCACTTGGCTAAATGCAGAATGTCCTGCACACTATGGCTCGCCTCCACTCTGAGCGTCTGATGTTTTTGTGTGATTCTATTATCTGTCTAGGCTGTGGATGAGCATGACCCCTGCGTGACGGCGCACTGCTTCGAGGTGCTGGACTGGGCCTGCCGAATGCTGCCTTTCTCCCGCATCATGAACTGCGAGGAGTTGGTTCAGGATCTGATCCTGAGTCTGGTCAGCGAGCTGCCGCCGGTGAAGAAGGTAAAACATTCTACTGAGCTTCACAACCCTACACCTCTACTTCCGTTCGGCTAAAACATATCAACAGCTACTGACCCCACTAGCTACCGACTCGAACGTACAACTTTAAACGATACAGCCCACAGGGCACGGAACTTGCAAATATTATAAATAAAATAAATCCATGTTCCTGTACTCCGCGCCCGGATTGGAGGCAGCCCTCGGCGTCCCAATAAACAAAAATGATTAAGTGCTGCTAACCACGAAAGGCGTCCCTTCAAGGGTTCTCTCCTCTGTCATCATCAGCAGATGAATTACCTGTGAACTGGGTGCTACGGGGCCGGGTCTGGCGTGGCAAAACATATGTTCCTGTGTGCAACGTGCCAAATGTGAATGCTGGGGTCTGGCCTGTTCTGTTTTTAATTTTGGATGAGTAAATATGAATGTTTCTTGACTGTTCTGGGAATGTAACCTTATTATATACGAGACAAAATGAGACTCCAACCAGATGGGTAAAGTCAGGCGATTGTTCTAAGAATCAGAGGCAAATGGATCTTGCACGTTTTCCCAAATCCTACTTTTTGCCCTAAATCTAGTTATCGGTTAATGTGCGCAGTGTCCGGTTAGCTATGGTGTTAATGTATAAATGTAATCTGTGTTGGTTTAGGTTGCAGAGATCCTGGTGAAGGCTTTCCCGCACCCCGATGTTGTCCGGGTACCGCTAAGGGAGAAATACCATTCTGTTCAGCAGCGTCTCCGGCATTCCATGGTCAAGGGTAACGCGTTTCACAGCTTCCCTTTCTCTATCGTTTTCTAATTATCCATAATTTCCTGGATTTTTTTTTTTAGCTAGATATTAGTTTACTTCCTTTTCTCTAACTTTATGGTTAAAGTATTAATTTCTTTCCTATCACTGCCATCTTCCACAATATGGGTGCAGAAATCTGGAAGTGACAAAAGTGTGACCCTTGTATTTCGCTCATACATTTTTTCGCATACATTCGCTTTTATTTTCTTACGTCTTTTTTTAAGTTTTTTTTTAATCAAACAAACAATCTGTTGTAAAGTTACGGCGGAAATGTGTGTCGTTCTGTATAATGAGTACGCGGCTGTTTGCCATAGGACCTCAAGGAGAAGAGATGATGTCCGTCATCATTCACAACGTGCAGAGGGTGCGGGTGAAAGCCCTCCGCCGAGTGCAAAGAAACATTGGGCCGGTTGAATCGCACTTGTGGGAGTCTGCGCTCGGAGAGGCGTCTGATGAAGAGTCTTACTCCTACGACAGGTTCTCTTTGGGCACCACTTTGAGCAGGAGCACCTTGACCGACTTTGGAAGGTCTCAGACGTACAGTGAAGCAGACACCTTATCTGAAGCTCAAATGACTAAAGATACAAGTGAAAGGTACCACTGAGGGCTAATCTGACTTCATAGCATGCATTAAACATCCCCAAAAAGGCAATCTACCCATATGGATTACACATGCAGTGGGCTAAATATGTTAAAATATGTGGCAATTACCCACTATTTTGTTTTTTGCTAAAAATGCCCATGATGGCCAGCAGGAGGTGCCGCTCAGATTGAAAAACTTGTCTAATGCTGATGTAGCCCTAAAAGAAATATTTTAATGACAGATAAAACTTACCTTTTATTTACTGCATATAGTTTACAGTTCTAAAACTACTATATAAAGCGGGGAAAACTTAAATAATATAACCAATGACAAATAATAATAAAGCTACCAAAAATTAATAATATCTCTAAACACAAAAAAATGGGGGTTTGTTAGGTCTGTCTTAATTGTACTAAACTGATAGGTAGTGTAGAGACCAGATATGATTCCGATAATAGGCTTTCTGCTAATACGGGGACTAATAGTGGTCACGCACAGCCTTCCGTGACCTCCTGCCGTGACTTCTGACCGGGGGAAATGCGAGAGGTAACTGATCGTTAAGAGAATACATGTAAATCTCAACTCTCAAAGCCCTAACCCATTCGCAATGGATATTTTGTATAATGTGTTTGTGTAACCTGCATTACAGAACAGATGGCGATTTTGTCCAGGATCTTAGTGAGAAAACCCCAACAAATGAAGCCATCGGACAGAAGAGTAGAGTTCTGACCGAACCCGAGCACGCCTGGCCCAAAGTTGGCGTTTGGGAATTTGAGAGGGATGATGAAGAATATACAAACTTTCTAGACCTGTTTCTCAGTTACATCTTGGAAAAGGATCTTCTACGTTACAGCGAGCCCGGCATCCCTTTCCTTACAACATTTGCTCATCATCTCCGAGAACATGAACTGAACTCTCTGGTGTTTGACGTTCACACCACACTGAAGCGCAAGCTGGGGAAATCCGGCATCCAAAGTGTATTCAGAGCAGGTTCCTGTTATGACGTAAATTCTGATCCTTGCAATGATTCTGGTGGTTTGGAGGGTACGCTGCATCAAAATCAGGGCACGGCTGATGGGACCGCCAATGCTGCTTCAACTACCCTGAGCATTGGGACCACCAATGCTGCTTCAACTATCCTGAGCATTGGGACCACCAATGCTGCTTCAACTATAATGATTGAAAAGGCGAAAGCTACATCCTATAAATCCTTCCTTAAGGGAAAATCAAAAATCCCAGCCAGGAGTGGACTGTTTGGTCTAAAAGACCGAAAAACACCAGTCTGCGATAGAGACAGAGTGTCTTCTAAAGATCCTCCGTGTGACTTAAGTGGCTTTAATCGATGCGGCTACAGGGTAAATCCTACCAGGAACTTCCAGCCCAGTGAAGAGCTCGGGTTGGAACTCCAGACGAAGTTCGGCAACGAGGCCAAGTTGGTGGAATGGTTGGTTAGATGGTCAGACAGGAGGCTGTTCTGGAGCGCAGGCAAAGCAGAACCGTGTCTGTCGCAGGGCGCAGCTATCCGGGTGAAAACCTCCTCTGCTGCCATCCTTACTTCCATCTGGCTTTTAGAAAAGCCCTACATGGGGTGTGGATACCGTGATCGCCCGAGATATCAGGTACAGACTGTGTCCCAATTGCTAAATGGGATCTGTAATCAATATAATTGGCGGGACTCGCTCTTTATATAAAATAGTTTCCTTGAGCCAGACAAATCACAAAAATGTATTTCCCAATCTATATTTTCTGTAGAAAAGTGAACTATTATCACCATTGATCATGCATTTAGGGCAGTGTTTAGTATTTGCATATGCGCTGTGTGGACATGTGCCATATTTAATATATATGTAATTTATATTTAATAGCTGTTGGGGATATGTATTTTCATTTGTCCTTTTCTACCATTGTGGTCATGGTCCTCATTACTCTTGTTACTTTTGTCAGATTCCGTCGGGTGATTACATAGTCGCCCCTGCTTCCCAGCCGGAGGTACAATCGGTTGTACAGAGCGAGATGCCAGCGCTGGATGCCGGTCACGCAGAGACAGAAGAAGGACTGCTCACCATATCAGAGGAAGGCTCAGAAAGCTGGTCTGAGTGAGTGTTGTTGTGTTGTGTTTACTGTCCCTGACACCCCTATTATAAAAGAATACTTATTATGGTACCCAGTACAGAGTATAGTACCTCTGTGCATATGTTAATACCAATAACAAAAGTTATGGTGGGTAAAGAAAACCCTTCCACTTAAAATTAATGAGGTAGTAGAAGTATTATTAACCACTCATCTACAGACACCAGACAAGCCAGAAGGCTTGTTTTCCCCTCAGAAATCGAATGGTGCTGCCACAACCACAAGGGATTCTGGGTAATCGCATGCAAATAAGGCTAACAATAATCACCTCTATATCCACTTTAATATGCATTCTCTCAAAACAAAATAGGTGTTCAGTGCTGGATCTGACTGAATACATAACATGCAGTCAGATGCATTCTGCCGATTTACCCTTTGACTTATTATAGCAACCAATATGTCCAAAGTCATAACCTCCCCAGAGGATCATTTGAATAATGTCCACGGCCTAGACATTTACCCAGGATTAATTGGCAAATATTTTGTGGCACTTCAGAACCCCAGATAAGGACCTTACAGTAATTAATGACATTGATGCAGATCTTTATACAGCGCTAAGGTTCACAAAAGTGTTTCATCTCTCCTTTTAGCTGTGTTGCTGTGTATGATCAACTCATGCGGTACCACAATAAATCATTTAAATGGCCGGAGCCCAACTTAGCCTCACCTCTGCAGGAATGGAGATAATAAATGTTATCTTATTTACAGGATTCCTTCCAGAGCGAGCACCGCAATGCAAGTGACTCAAGACGGACGTCCCTTTGTCCCGAATGAGGAAAGCTCTGCTGATTTCCGTGTGGTCACAGAAAATGACGATGATACTCCGTCAGAAACAGAAGGTTAGTGTGTGCTTATCCAGGGTGCTATTAAAGCGGCGGATCTCATGGTCTCAAGTAAGGTTAGCTGCTAAATACGTGTATATTTCTTATTGTACTCTTTAAATACCAGGACGTTTGTTGTGGAGCTACAGATAATAAGTTTGGGAAAAATGACAGGTGCTTCATAGCAGTAAACCCTACCAGATCAGCCATTCTATTATTTTCCCTGAAGGTTTAAGAAACCTTTTATATTCTTATGGCAATAATCTATCAGTCCCTGGATAATTATGAATCAGGAAAAACATGCCTCCTCTGTTATGTTGCTGATCCTATGATGTGATCGCCGTTTGAAGTCGGTGATGAGGTCTGCCTGGATAACATGTAGCTGCTGCTATTTAAATGAAAGGGACGCACGCAGCGGCGCATACACGATGGATTTCATGTTCTTTTTTTCCACTAGAAAGAGAAGCGTGTAGTTTTGCAAACATTTCCTCGGATGACCAAGATGATGATGCTGACGACGCAGCAAGAAGCCCCAACATCTCTGTTAGCATTCAGTCCGTATCCCAGCGGATGGAGGTGAGCGCCGCTGGTTGCACGGATGTTACGGCACATTCGGTGTGTGATGTGTAATGAATGCATGAGTGTTTGACTTCTGATTGAGGAGAGATCACTCAGTTTGGTTGTTTTGTAACTGAGCAGGGTGAAGAGCAAGTCCAGGGGGCTTGAAGAGTTGGGTATTGTAGCGTTGTGGGTCAGGTTTACATTGTGCATGGAGTATATTCTTTAATGATAGATTCTTTACACGGTGCAAGCTGTGCTTATACACCTCCTAAATAACAGCCTGCATTTGGAAATCCCTTTTACTTATTTAAATCTACGAAGACTTGTCATATAATTCCTGCGTGGATCCTTCATCCCAGAGCTTTAGGGTCCCCAGCCACCAGGGAATGGAACCATTAGAATATTCCTGCTAAAGGATACAAGATGTTTATTTTAACATCAACAAACTGTAGCAATATTTTTATCGTGTTATGAGCACGAATGTGTTTTAAGTAAGTTTGTCTGAAATAACCTTTTATTGAATAAAGTGGGGAAACCATTTACTGGAGAAGATCTAAAAGGTTCTCTACCCTCCTTTAGTGTAGTGGATGTTCTGTTACAGTCTATTACCAGTTATCATTAAAGAGGGCCTTGGCAGATTGAGTTATATCGAGAACATGGAAAATGTCGGGTTGGATCGGTCCACTGGGTTACTTTACTCTTGGCCTGGTGCACGTTAGTCACGTTAGCCTCCTGGTGCTTATCATTAATTTAATGGGGACCGCCGTCACCTCAGGCGTCTGGAACTCTGACAGCACTAAGTAAGGAGATATCCGGTAACTTTAATTATAAACAAGCTGAATGAACTTTAATTTCACGTTTAAAAGGCTGATAGTAACGTGTACTCCATGCTGATGCAGAAAAGACATACACCAATGCATAGTCTTTGTACCGAAGTCCTGTGTGTTCTTTTCTGCTTATGGAGCTAATTTAGGAGAAGTTTTGTATGTAACCCATACCGCTTACATGCTCTTGTTTTTTTCATGTGCAGAAAGCCCCCGGTGAATTGTCTGCGATCGCCCGAGAACAGGGGCAGCCCGCAACTCCGGACGCCGGGGAGCCAGAGCGGTGAGTGCCGGATTTATACAGCCAATCTGCCATTACCCTAATGTTTAATTACACGTATCTAATGTATGAAAATATAGTCAGCATATAGACAGCATGATAGTAATACATTTAATCGAGTATCCATACCGCCTTAAATCCATATAGAAAGGTGAAAACAGAACATTACTGTAAGCTAATGCATTTATAATGGGAAGCCAGCGGACAAGACGGGAACCGCGCCATTTCTGACCGTGTCTGGACGTGGCGAGTGAGTCTTTAGTGGAAGTTGGTATCTGTATTTCGGCCAGTAGAGAAAAAGATGTTATTTTACGTACTGTAAGCTTTCGGGATCACAGAGGTCTCCCCATAGTCAGGTATCTGACTAATTAACTTTACATCTTTTTTCTGTGTTTGCCCAATAAAAAGATATCAACTTCGACCAAATGCTCCAATTTTCTCTTGGGCTAACAAAGCAACATCCATTTTTCTCATCGCCTCAGCTATTTGGCCCCCAAATGGGTACGTTTTAGTTTGCGTTCTAGCGGGGGAACAATACGCTCCTTACCTATTATTCTTGGCGACGCAGTAATGGTTAAATGATCGAGATAAACCCGTTATCCCGATGACCTGTGTGCACACGCCTTAACACGGGCCGGCAATTACTGCCATGGAGACAAAACGTCAACAGCAAGCATTTCATCCGTTGGCTTAGTCTGTAAAGATACAATGCCCAGACCCACGCTATGGATCTGTGTTAGACGGACGTCAAACATTGCTGCAGGCTTCGGCTACAAATGAAAGCTCAAGAAATCTCAAGGTAAACTGTCATTTAAAGAAGACGCCAAGACCTTCTTACATATGTGACCTTCTGTTTACATACATGGAACAGGTTAAAGTACAGCAACTGTTATGGGTTAGTTTCATAGAAAGCTTGGAGAGACGAGTGAATATTTAATATTTTAAGACATGTCTTGTAAACAGATTCATTTTACCCAATCACTCGTTGCCGTTCTGTGTTATGGTTTGTATGGGGATGGACTCGACGAGATCACTTGGTTTACTAACATACTACGTCTGGTATCTTGGTGTCCTTTAGGACCGGTGAACGGAGCCCCACAGCGCAGGCACAGCCTCATCTCCTCCAGCCTGTCTTGGATACACCAAATGTCATGCCTGATACGGAAACCTTAATAAATCAGCAGGCTGCCCCCCCAGAGCACAGCAGCCGGCCGGCAGACACATCAGAGGCCGTCAGACAGTTGTTTCAGGATGAAATGTTTAGGCTCCTACAGGTAACAACGGCTGGCTGTGCGCAGCGTCAACAACATTTCTGTGTAATTTGTGTTAAAGCGACACTCAATGCGGATGATAGCCGCGTGGTCGTTTTAAATTGTTCTGGTGTCCCCGTTGTAAAGTATTCCGGGATTCTGCAGGATCTCTGCTTTTGCCATCTATCCCACCCCAGCTATTTGCCATGCGGGGGATGTGCCTCCTGGTGTGTGATAAACGTATTACCAGCTCCAGCACTGGATTGGCCGACTCCAGGTTTGGGGGTCGTAATGGGACCAGTGTGAAAATGTGTGGAAACCACTCCCATTTGGGAGCGCTTCCCTGCCACTGATTGGCTGCCTGAAGCAGTGAAAACATCACTGGGCTCTGCAGCTTCTCCTAAAGGCCAGTGATATATATAGTAGTACTTTAATATGCATTGTGTGTTGGTTATACTACCTGGGACTCTGGGCTGTCCCTTTAATAGCCACAATGCCACATGTAAGCTATGAATTGAGATGTACCACTGGTATGTTTCAGTTTTAGTCCTCTTTAGACACAGTTTTGGTAAACCTGTACTAATTTATGGATTTTTTTGCCTTTCTCAAGCTTCAGCAGATCAACTTCATGAGCCTGATGCAGGTGGTGGGGTCTTCCTTTGCTGCCCTCCCCCACCTACAACACATGCTGCCGCAGACTTCTGGGGCAAACCCTATGGTGAATCCTGCGGGGCTGCAAGCTGCTTTTCTGTCCCAGACTCCAGCATCCTCAGAAAACAAACAAAATAACTTTGCCACAAATCCTGAAACACAAACCAACGACAGACCTGGGAAACTGCAACCTGCCACAACAATCATGGCTGCCAGCGGTGAGCCCTGTGCGACACGTGACCAGAGCAACAAGGAAAACATGGTGCGGGTCCTTAAAATACATTTTAGATTGATTTTTATATTAAAGGTGCATCTGTCCTCTTAGATGTATTACTTTATGATAAGCTACCCTTTGACCAAGAACTTTTACCATCTAGAGGCTCATTTCATGGCTCTTCTCGACTGATCCTCCCTTACATACGTGTTTTGTACTGCTTAACGTTTACAATGTTACTGATTGTTTTCTTTAATCCTCCATAGGATCTTCCCAACTTGAATATTTCTTTGAATCATGAAAAAGAGAAAGAAAGGACTTCAGAGAAGCCGGAACTACTCGCTGCGGGTTTGCCTCTAATGGCACCTCCTCCTGTTCTAGACAAAGTTCCCATGCTGATTCCATCGGCCAAAGTGTCGGCTGACTTTAATGGCTTCCCACTGCTTAAACTACATCCCCAACCCAGTTTCAACCCCTTAAATGTGATTCCGGGAAGCAGGAACCAAGAATTTGCTTGGTCTAAGGGCCCCACGGCTCCTAGGGAAGCATGGGCTCCAGCTGATGCTGGACAGATCATCCATAGTTCTCGCAAAAGCAAAGTAACCCCTAAGGAGCCATGGAATCCAGATCACAGAAAAGGCCATCTCAAACCCTTAGGAAAAGCAGAAGAGAACACGCGGTGGGCAGACATGGTGCATAGGGGGCCTGCAGAGGAGCACCATTCATGGTCAGGTGTTTCCATGTACAGTCAGAACGCATTCGCCGGAAGAATGTTCAAAGGTCCTCAGAACGTTTCACCCGGTCCCGCTTCCACCCCGGCGGCAGGAATTCCATTACTGCGTCTGCGTACAGAGCATGTGATCCTTTTCCCACCAATAGCAGGCCCTGATTTCAGAGTTCCTCCGGTGCAGCCAACAGCAGAACGAGACGCCATGACGATGTTACCTCCAACATCGTTACAACTACTGCAGACCAGCGTCCCCCGGCAGATGCAGGTAAATACCGACCATGCGCGCCATGATGCTGCAGTGGCGAATGGTCGGGAGTTTTCGGTGCTGGGTTATTGGAGACGTAACATTGTAGCTTTTCATTTCTCGGCCGCTTAAGTCATATACTGAGGTTTATTCATTAAAGTTGCATTTGAGGCCGAAATAAAACATCTCATGACCTCGCCTTAATGAGTTTGTGCTATGAGACGAATAATGCATCGTCCGCACTCGCAGGAGAAATGTTTTGTGGTTTAGTTAATCAGGCCCTGGATGTTGGAAAGTCTTTTAAATTATGCTTAAGATATGGATGTCATTATTCCACACATTGTCAGTGTACAAAGACAGACGACGGTTTAAAACCATAATGTGAGTGTTAAGTAGAGGATGTATAGACGCTTACGGAAAAGCATATGGATTATATGTCTCAGGAGCAGCGAACGTTGTGTTAATTTTATTTAGTAAAATCTTAAAGCGGAATTTACAATCCATTCGTAGAACTTTACATTTTCCCCCAACAGACTTTACCCGGTGGTCCCGCTCCCAGGCTGCTCCCCCTCCAGACCCTTCTTGAGTTTCAAAGAGATCACACCAGCAGAGGCACTTCTGAGGGTTCGTTGCCACTACTCAAGGCAAACCTTCATCAGTTTGAAGAAGTAGTGAGGAAGGGTGATAGCCTGAAAAGGTACGTTATCAAGGAAATATCATATTAACAGTGTGAGATGTCAAACGGGGATTATTCACTAAACTGTGTAGGTAGTGTCGGTGGCTAGTGACCTCATACAGCCAGTATGGCGTTTAAACCCTGCTATTGGTTAATGATATGTATGGTTAATGCCTTCCACAGGTGTTATAGGCCAGGTCCATGCTCATAATAACTACTTGTGTGATACTTTTTTTATGTAGGGGGTAATAATTTAAGTAATATTATTCCTTCAACGCTCCTTTTTTAAGGAAAACACTGCTGGTTTAGATGCATAACGCATTTCCGTATTAACAGGGAGAAGAGGCGCTCCCGGCAGCAAAAAGAGGATAAAAGGGAAAAGAAAGGGTCTGTTACATTTCGCCCAGAAGCTTCAATTATTAACCCAAACAGTCTTGATGAGGTTGCACACGTTCAGGTATGTTTATGAGATCCCCACACGCTTCATCTGACACTCTTCACACAGCCAGTCCCGTTTTATTGATCGGACTAAGTTAAAGTTATAAGAGAAATGTCATAAGACGTTATCTTTTATTAGATTAGATTTTGGCCTTTTGGGATGTTATTAAGAAATAAGTAGCATTCATGTAGTTTTGGTCCTCCATAGAAAAGTTCTAAACACAGCCATCCTGTCCCTGTCTGCTTCTTTGCAGAATACCCGCGCATGTTCCTCTGTATTAATGTCAGCGTGTCTGTGTGTGTTTGTTTCTAGGATCTGCTCCAGGAGACGTCTGTATGTCAGGAGAGCAGCGAGTTTGTGATTCCGTTGGGTATGTGCATTTTATTACCGCGGTGAATGTTTATACCCCGGGGCATGTGTACAATGTGTGAACGGGACACGGCTCCAGATCATCCAGAACATGAAGAGTTAACCATGTACACAGATCCCGTTAGGAATTATATTGCAGTTTTTTATGAAGAAATTACGAAATAAATTAGAAAGATTTTAACTCTTTAGCGGACAGTACACTGTACATGGATCGTGCCTGCTGTCCTTCTGATGTTGTGTTATTTCAGGTACGTTTGAGTCTCTGTTGTCAAAGAACACCCCAGAGGATCCGGTCCCGTCCGTGGCCGAGTTACATTACATGGCATCAACCGCGAAGACGGCCCCCGAGATCAAGGATGCCGGGACTAACACAGATTCTGGTAACTTTAGCAGCTTAGCCCTCTGTATGTTGAGAGCCGAGGAGCCCCGTTTGTGGTCCTCTGTAACGCTCTCGTGACTGTGTTTACGGTGTTAATGGATCCGTTTGGTGACTGCACAGGCTGCGTTCAGCCGTTGGATCTCCGCTCTGCTTTACCTGATTACTCGCAATGATTAATATCTGTCTGCCTTCCGACGTGTCTGATAACTTTTCTTGCTTTGTGATTCCAAGGGCCTGTCCAGCTCTCGCCTCTTGCTGTGTTTCCCAATGAATGCACAAAATCCTATGAGAATAAAGGGACTGGGTGTGATGATTTACCTAACCCTCCATCGCCTGCTTCTCATCCTGCCCCAGGTCTGCCTCCGTCTCGTATAAATATCACGCCAGCTCCGTTATAACCTGCACAGATTTTTCGTTTTATCTGTGAATATCTAGCGGTTTCGTGTTGCATTCTCACTGTGATGCGTCTTGGCGGGCTGGATATCACCCGCCGTATTCTGTGAATCATTGCTATACCCCAGATATATTCGAATAAAATATACTTTCCACATCATTCTTGGCATGGGGGGGGGGTGAATAAATTAACCCCTCTTGTGCTGTAGCCGGTGCCTTTAACAACATTAAACACTCAAAATCTGTTTCATAAACTATGAATAATAAAACTAGATCTCAGGCTACCTTACATGTTAAAGACTGCAAATATTCCGCTGCACACAGATAAGTGCAGTTTTTAAACCGTTACCGGGTTACCTGTCTTTGTAGTTTTTATCATATTGGTAGAAAATGCTGCCTGTGCCGCCCCATGGACAGCATCACACAAATCAGATACAACCCAAACATCTCCACGGCGTACGTTTGCCAATCATAACCCATGGATGGTTCATTTATTGATCTCTGATTTCAAAGTAAATAATACAAATATTGCATAATAAAAAACAAAACATGAAATATGGAATGTGGCGAGCCATTGACTAGTGCTTTTTTGTCTGTTAGCTGATGCTCCGTGTGATATTCTGAGGCTCCCTCCAGAGCTGCTTCTCAACCTTCGCTTCCAGGATGAGGAGAGAACGTCGCCACCGAAACCGGACCTTCCGCAAATCCACGTAAGACATGCGCGCGTCGTATACAGAGCTTCAGCGATTTATAAACTATTAGTTTAACGTACAAATGCCCAAATGATTATAATAGAGAGAAAGTGTGCGATGGCTACTCTGATACAGAAATGTGAATTACACCATTAATTCATGTGTCTGTCTGTCTGTCTGTATGTCGCAGACTTTATGACTGATCGTTTTCCCCATGATTGTGATGCAGGTCGGGCATCGTTATATCAGTGTGATAGACATCGATGCAGGGGATTTCCCGAAGGTTTTCCCAGGCCCATCCGCGCATGTAGCTCCATCCGAGAAGGAAGGTGACCGGCTGGGCCCTCTGGTTTTTGAGGAGACCGATAAACATAGCGATCCAACCCCCGAGGAACTAGACCGCATTACTGCAGCACATCGCAGCCACTACCATGCTACAGGTACGCTGTGTTACATGCGATTGAAGAAATAACGCTGTCACTTCACCTGTTATAAAATAGGTACCTCGTTTTGCCTGAATCTGAAGGAAAGATAGACATTAATTAGGTGAATCTTATCTCTCGAGAAATATTCAATGTATTTATTCTCCTGTGTGTGATTTTAGACTGAGAACTTTATTATTATAAAAACATATTTGCTTTGAGAAAACACGGAAATAATACATTTGAACCAAATATTTTTTTAAGGATTGCTAGCTTACAATAAAAACGTATTGAAATGTTGATTGTCCACGTGTGGTGTATTATAATTTTATTGTACGATAAACCTTTACATGTAAGGCACGTGTGTGTTTTGTACACTCTTAGAACACGTGTCTGAGGCCCGAGAGCGCCAGAGGTTGGAGAGGACACCCAGCTCAGTGGACTCGGTTACATACAGCATGCTGGCTGGTAAGGCCAGCGGCCCTCCGTCCGATAAGCTGGTCGCACGACCTCGGGCAGCCGGAATCGCGGGGACGGACCATGCCCTCTCCAGGCTGCAGGAGATGGATGCCCAGTTAGCAGCCCTGCAAGACATGGCTGACGGCATGGAGAGAGACTTTGCCAATACAGAGCTGGTAAGTCCCCGGCACTCTGGGGCATCGGGTGTTGCATTGATCTAGATTCTAGTACGTTCATCGGTCGTGCACCTGCAATCACAGGCCACCATACAGTCACATGATCAAGGTGTGTATTCATCACCGGGGCCGGACTGGCACTTTAAGGCCAGCAGCCGGCTGGTAATGTAGGAGTAGCAGCGCGTTGCGTTGGCAGGCAGCTGGGGATATCCAGCTGCTGTATCGGCCGGCAGATCGGATTCCACATCACTATTACAAATCCGTATATTATTATTACGTTTATTACAGTTGGTGAATACGATAGAAAACCTGTCCTCGGCTGTTGATCTTCATCCTAAAGATGTTGGTTCTTCCTACGGGGTTACAGAAAAAGGTTAGTGTCGCTTGTAGAAGACGTTCGTTGAATTGTTCTAGGAATATTTTTTTTTTTCACATTAATACAAAACAGTAACCTTCATGTTTTATTTATGCCATTATTTTAAGCAATTATTTCTAACGCTGAAGCATTCCTGGGAATATATAAATGAGTCGCAATTTGCTGTTGAAGAATTATGTCTGTGGGTTCGGTCAGCAGTCCTAGGAATGATGTTATTTAATAACGGCAAATTTTATTATAATAAAGAGTAGCTTGAAAGCAGAAAGTGTGTATATGAGTGTGTGTGTATATGTATATGATATATAGATACATTGCTGTGTTCGTATGCCGAGGTTTGTGCTGCAGCTGCTTTTTACAAAAATGTTGGTTATTTGTACATTTTTAGCATTTGCTGTGAGTGACGTGGAGCTGGAGCCCGCCTCTGAGGATGATGAAGATTCTTTGAGCGCTCGCGTCAGCCTCTCGCGCGCACGTCCGTCAGTCGTTGCCTTTTCACCAAGAGATTCCGGTGACGCTCGTCGTCCTGCAGGTACAGCTTTACCGGCACGTGTTTGTGGGGTCAGTCCGGGAAAGACAGGCAGGAGCAGACAGAGGAGATGTCTCGCATCAGGTTACCTCATCCTGATGTCATTATTGTGTCAGCCTTAACTTAAATAACCTCCAGCCAGGCGTCCGCGGGGAGTCGTCGTGTTGGCGGCTGTCTCCCTGGGTACCGGCTCGTAGCGCAATGGTTTTGCTGGCATTGATAGGGATTCTAAGTAACACAGATGGAACCGGCATTGATGACACCTAACTTTGTTTCAGCTCCTGCACAGCAAGACAATGTGGATACAAGGTAAGTCACAAGATCTTATCGATTTTAACCCTTCCAGCACCCATAGCTGATATCGTTAATTCTATGCTAATCTGAACTTGGCTTGTCTCCTATGGCTTTTGATTTTATGTAATATCTATAAATATATTATATATATATACCTATCTAATATGTAAATATATACCGTACATAAATGTATTTGATATTCAGTGTTTCCTTTTGCTGTTGTCTGTATTTTTTCTACAACAGTCTTATTTTTGTGTCCAAAATAATAAGATGGGGGTACATAGTGTAATAAATGAAGTGAGAAAGATATAATGAGCTGTGCAGCTATAGGATAAACACCGCTGTAGCTCCAAAATCCAATAAGGAGAACACAAAAGATTCCAAACTGGACAAATGCACTGGTCAGACCCTATTTTGCATAGTGAGCCAGACCGAGGGAACGGACCCCCACCGAGAAGGGCTGCACACATTGAGAAAGGGGGTTCCTTCCTCCGTCTGTGTTTGTAAATCGTGCTCGCTGTGCAGTTAATAGGCGCGTGTCCAGCCGCCGCTGGATTCTTTTCCTCCGTGTCTGAGAACGGATCTGGCCCGCGTCACACAGTTCACCCACTAATGAATAAAACCGTCTCCAATCAGCATTCTAGACATGAGCGGTCTGCGCGATATCACAGATATCCTGAAAGATCTTCTGGAAGGAGGAGTATCTGCCGCAGACCTCGGCTTGACGGAGACGCAGGCTGAAGCGCTATCCAGGTACGAAGAAGGCTGTAAACCTATAAGGGTTTGGGGTCTCCTCATCACAAGCTAATAACTTTCTCACGGAGCGTAGCGTGTACGCCGAGGGCCGGACTGAACCAGAAACTCCGCCGGTGCCGTATGATTAACCTCGCTGTGTTTTATGTATATTCAAAGGGCAAGAGAGAAGAAAGCTGCTTCTCACCGCGTCTCAAAGAGGACTCCAGAAGAGAGGAGCGAGATCCAGAAGTGGATGAAGAGAAAGCAGAGGGAGCGTCTGGCTGAGCACAAGAGAAAACTGGAGCAGCTTCGAGAGATGGAACACAACCCCTACCAGCCCCAGCCGAGTGCCGTACGGATCGCTTCAGTTCTTGCACCACACCTCAGACTCTTGTTTCAGGGACTGAGAACTGAAACACTTGTGATGATTATTTATACACACGATTCCTGCACCGGTTGCTGTGCGTCTTCCTTATTTGAGATGCCCGGCAACCGGTGCAGGAATCGTGTGAATAAATAATGCAGTATGACTAACAGCGTCTTTTTATGCTGGATCTGCCGGAAAGTGGTGGCAGATAAAGCACTAATCACTACTTCTGTTTTACACCAATAAGCCCTGGGCTTACAGCTGAGCAAAGATAAGCAGTCACCAGCGGGTAGTGCGATTAAAGCACATCGTTTGATCTGTGCGAGAGCCACACAGATACCAAGATCAGGGCTCTAAATGCTCGTATTGGGAAAGCCCCGGGGGCTGTATGGGTAATAAGCTTCTCTGGAGGGGCAGTAGCGGGTATAGAGAGAGGTGAATGGAGGACAAGCAAGTCTGTCAGGGGGGAAGCTTTAAAGGTAAGAGCACAGTTATCATATTGTGTGTTTTTTCTTTTCCTCCCCAGAGCTCTTTTGTCTCCACAAAAGTAATCCGACAGAACCAGAGAGAGAAAGACGAGAAAGATAAGTAAGTCTCGCTTTACGTTCTGTAGTAAATATGCTGCACGGATCAGAATGTTTACGTTGTTTGTTGATTGTTGGTCTGCTGCTGACTTGAAAGTTCTTGGCAACTAATACCATTCAGCCAAGATCCAGGTGGGAAAGTGAGTCTAGAACGTCTGTAATCGATGGTTATTACCAGCCTGTTTGGCTAAATTGTCTTGCGTTCCATGTAATCTAGAGCTCTGTGATGCGGGACACGACTGCCCATCAGTGCCAAGACTTGAGACCCAACATGGATCGTTCTTGTTTTCAGCTTTGTTAGAAATCTAAAATCCTGCATTTATTTCCAGAAGCCTCCTGTCTGAGCATCACGGTAATCGCGTCTCCGATGCGCTGAACCTCATGCATGAGATGTTGTCAGAAGCCAAACAGATCCCGGTGATCAGTCCCAAAACCAAGACCACCGTGTCGAGAAAACCGACCTCCATCGCTTTGGGAACGCGCGCTTCTCCTAAAGGGTAAATGCATCGTGTTTATGGAGATATTTCATAACACAAAATTATATTTATGGTTATTTATAACACGAGTCAGACCGCGTGACGTGTGCATTATCTTTGTTTCTATGTAGAGGGGTAAGAAGTTATTTATATTAAAAAATTCCGTTTAAGTGGCGAGGATCTTGCGATTCGGTGCCGTTTGAACCTGCAGATATCTCCCAGCCGGTGTCTGGATTTGGGTAGCAGTTGGCAGACAGGGATGCAGATGATCGGTGTAGCCAGGTGTATCCAGGGAAATGAAATGTAACTTCAATTAATTATTACTAATTACTAATATTCCATCTGTTAAAATTAGAAGATCGACAGTAAATACCGGCTTCATTTTGGGGTTTCAGCATAAGTGCCTGAAAAATCACTCTGATGTTCTTGGCGTTCTAGGTGATACTTGGTCCGGTCGTTCCGTGTATTCATTTGATCTGATTATTCTGTTTAAGGTCATTAGCTGGAAAACGGAGGCCGGTGTTCAAAGGTGGTTTTTCACAGTCCAGGACTATGAGCACCCCCCTACGGGCAATCCCAAGAGGTAAGAAGTTACTATTTGGGGGCTTTGTTATGTTCATTGCTGATGGTCTAACCATGTGGTGTCTGGAAGCCACTCTGCTCACATCCTTCACCGGCCACCAAGCTGGTTCCCGGCATCGTCTGCACCACCGGGACTCGAGGGCGGCACAGGGACACAGCAGCGACTAGCGGACTCAGCTGTCTTCAAGCCAACTCAGTGGGGAAACTTGCTTGATTTCCTTTCATTAACACTCCACTTAATGGGTTTTCAGCGCCATCATCCATGGGGTGAATTTGGATCTAGGATTTCTTCTGTAGACTGGCGCACCAGCTATCCTTGTTGTATTTTTCATGATTTGTTCTGATTATACTATTAATCACATAGGTACCACAACGTTTGTGCGTCCAAAGGGCTCACCGGATCATAAAATGAAAAACAGAAGCGCGCCCAGCTATCCTGTTCGTGTGAAATACGGTGAGTCTTTCTGCGCATGTCCGGTGTTGCTTCCTTTGTATAGTTGACAGTTCCTTACTCTAAATCCGCTGCAGACTCTTTATCCAGAGAGAAAACTGTCGACTTGTCTACGTACATTACTGCTAGCAGTCTTGCTGTTAATGAATGTTTCTGTCCTCTAAATAGAATGTGTTTTCTAGATGCATCTTTACCTGGAGACCCCACGTCCCAGATCACCCGCCGGGGAATGCTGGCTGGAAGGAAGAGGGCAAATATCAACTATCAGACCGGCACAAGGACCCCCACCAGGCATTCTGCGCCAACCCACCATGGTAGGAACTGTTTATGTAAATAGTTACTCACCGGTGTACATATCCACCTCTTCTGTAAGAAAGCGTTTGTATCACTGTTGGTTGAATTAATGGTCGAATTCTCCTCAGAAAGAGTTTCCTTTATTTAGATCATGCGCATAACCGAGACAAGGCACACAACACACAAAAAGTTGAAGCGTTGTCTAATTACACATTCAGATTACATGGTTTATATAGCATCTTATCTACTTCTAATAGCATGCATTATTATGATTGGGGTACTTTCAAGCAAGTTTACACCTCTTTAAGCTGCATAATTAAGAATGGCCTAGACTTGACCCTTTGCCCATATATATAGAAGAACATAGAGTAGACGTGTCGACGTAAACTCCTCCATATATTATAGACAAGACATTCCCTGCTTTCTTTTGTTAATTGTTAACCTTGTTTGCATGCGCCTACCCAGAATCCCTTGTGGTTGTGAAAGCACTATGAGATTTCTGAGGGAAAAACAAGCCTTCTGGCTCGTCTGGTGTGTGTAGATGAGTGTTTAATAATACTTCTACTACTACTTAAAAATTTAAGTGGAAGGGTTTCCATCACCTTTTACCCACCATAACTTATGTAATGGTATTTCTTTTGTCTTTGACAGCAATAATATTTACGATAATATAAACATTCTTCTAACAATCACTTCCCTGTAAAGACTACCTCCAACATGCCCACACTGCTCAGGGTAATGTTTGGGTTCAGAATTCTAACGTGGATGTCTGTCTCGCGCAGGAATGAGAGACACAGGATCCAGCTTTACCCAGACCGGAGACAATGACCAGATGGAACGGGACGTGGTGAGCCCCTGGGAAGTGCCCGACGAGATCAACAAAATACTGAACAGCCCCCGGGACTCGATCCTTTCTCAGGTACAAAGCTTGGGGGTGTCTGTAGCATGGGATGTGTGGGGGGAGGTGGTGGGCTGGCATTTTGTGATGTGGTGGCGGAGTTGGGGGTGGGCATGGATGCATGTGCGGGAGGGCTTGGGGGGGGCATGGGATTAAGGGGCCCCAGCTTTCCTTGCCCTCCCTGACCCTGACACTTAGAGGACAGGGGTTCTTATGGATTGTCCAATACCTCATGTGCCTCCTAATCTCATGGACATAACTGCACATTATTGCTTCATGGAACTCGCCCCTACATGACTTTGGGAAGCAGGACAGCGATTTTAACCTCAATTCAATGTATTTATTTATTTTTCCTTGCAGGGTTCGCTGTTTAATGCCGATGATCTTTCTCACAATCCCAAATTGGATAATTCATCAGAGAGTACGAGTAGCCTCCTTAGCAAGCTGGACTGGAAGGCAATAGAGGATATGGTGGCCAGTATCGAATAGACGTGAAACTGGACCATTAATCTCTGGCCCATAAAGGCTTTGTGTTTGATACGATGAGAACATTTAAAGGGATGCTGTCATTATTTTTATTTATTTTTTTATATCTTATTTAAGTACATAAATTGCAAATATATTTTTAGATCACTTTATATATTGAGATTACTGTAAATACAACGCCTGGCTGTTAATGTGGTGAATTTCTTTCTATGAATGTCCTGCAAAAGCACTAAACAATGAGAAATCCAACAAGAAAATGCCCGGTGGCAATGAGGACATTTAATAGGTTAATATTCTATAGGTGTGCTTTTTTCCATATTTTTATAAATTTCATTAAATAGACATTTTTGCTGAAAGGGAATTTGGTCTTAGTATAAAAAAGAACTCCTGTTGCACGCTGGCACTTTATGTTGGTGTAAATGTCCTTTCTATCACTTTGTATGCAACTCTTGAACATAAAATTAGGAAAATTACTCAAAATACCTACCAGGCATTTTTGCACAAATAACATTTTTGTCCTCTTAGTAAAAGCCATGAATAAATTCACAGATGCACTCCGCAATATATGTTACCCAAAGCGATTAAATATATATACAAAGCCACACAATAATAACCTGTGGTTCTTGAAGAACTTTGATACAAGTCTGTAACTTACTTTTTCCTGAAAGCCATGGAAGGATAGTATCACCTTAAATAAAGATGTTTGAACCCAGAAGGCACTCTCCATTGTTTCTTGAACAGGGTTTATTTATCGTATAAATGCCGTGGAAGATTTCTGTAAAGAATCTATTATCGCTGCCTCTGTATAGATTAATGTAGCCGGTTATTTATGATACACCTTATAATATATATATATATATATTATATATGGTACACGTTATATTTATATATATATACCGTATACATACATATATGGTACGTATATATATAATATATATGCGTACACGTTATATATATATATATATATATATATGGTACACGTTATATATATATATATATACCGTATACATACATATATAGTACACGTTATATATATATATATATATACATGGTACACGTTATATTTAGATAGGAAGTAAATGTACATTTGGGGTTTGATGGAAAGCGGAAGGTCTTGCTGTTCATCCAGAAAAAAACATCACAGAGCATCCTGCAGGAGTAATAATATTTGCAATTAACTCTTCATCAGGCAAGAAGCAGAAGTACGAGAGCGGTTGATGGATAAGCGCTGCGTAAATTGTTGGCGCTATATTAATAAAAGATAATAATAATGAGATGGCTTACATTTCCAGTAACATTGAGCATCAAAATAGTCTAAAAGAATGCGGATTTACACAATACATGCATTAGAAAACTTTAAACAGTCCCTGTTGGTGGTAAATTTCTATGAATGATTTCTAGTGTGAAGTATAATAAGCTGTGTAACTTTTCAGGTTAGCTTCTCCTGTATTTGTAGAATCGTGATTTGTGCAGACATCACCCAAATGTGGCAAGAAGGTAAATGTGACGCTGTGGTGTCTCGCTGTGTTGTCACAGGGACTGAAAGCAACAACCAGTAATTGCCAGCAGATGGCGCTACAACACCATAACAAGAACCAAACACTGCTGGAAAGTCTAAAATCTTATGAAATACAGGGAAATCGGAACAAACTGCGAAGCTTTCAATTAATTGGAAATAATGTGTGCAATGTACACAAAATTATATTTATATATATATATATATATATATATAATTATGGAAACTAATTCATATGTACTGGCTGTACATAAACTTCCCTATAAAGGTAAACAGAAACCCAAGGGTGGTTGTCACTACGCCTTCCAAAATTCAAGCAAAAGCGAAGCAGTCACACATTGTAACGTTACTGTCATTTCATGGTTGGGGGACATTCCCCAAGTCCTGCGACATCCCATACGCAGGGGTTTTGGGGACAGACCGGACTGTATGTACCTGCGCAACATTATACAGCCGTGCCATTTGTCACTAGCGAAGATAACACTCTAGCACTTTCAAAGTGTCTAAACGATCACACAACATCCACTATTCCTATTGGCTTTCACATTATTTCATCCTTTTGAACAGACGATTAGGATGGTATAGAGCTTATGGATGCCCTGAGCTTTTGATTAGAAAGACAAGACAACTATTCTCCTTTGGCCCTTATTACAGATTGAGAAAGATAATTCACGCATTTAAAGCCAATCTGAAGAGCTCCCTGTACCCCGCGTAGAGTATTATTTATATCATAAGCACTTCCGTCTGATCTAATGATATAAGTTATACAGCAAAAGAAAAACCTGCCTGCTATCCTGTCTGGTACATAGCGAGCCAACCCAGGTCACCTTCCAAAATTGAAGCCCGCTTTCTTAGTCAAGGGCGATGCAAATTAGCAGAAGGTAATGAGAATCAGGACAATGATCGATGTTTCTCAAAGTTCTATAAAAGAATAGTCCAGCTATCTGAAAGCCTTGGTTTAAATGGCCATTTCTAATCATTAAAGCAGCCTGAGCTCAGTTGGTGACCTACAGGCTACCTGCTCGTCATGCATGGCACCCACTCAGCAGCCCGAGCCCGCAGCACCCTTTATTCCGCTTACCCGTGCTTCTCACACAAAACCATCGATGGTTAACTGCTTGCCCAAACTATTCTGTATCTACCTCTCCAACTGCCCCTCCGCTGTACCATCATTTGTACTTTAGTGCATATTATAGCGGAGCGGCCCATTAAGTTTTTGTGAATTACCCATTGCAAAAATCCTTTCATGCGCATTTGTCTTGAATTGGTTTCACTTGAGCTAACGTCACCTCGTATTAGGACACACAGTCACTGGTCACTTTATTGGGTACACTTTACTAGTGCCGGGTTGGACCGGGTTCGCAGAACTGCCTTCATTCTTCGTGGAATACTTTCTACAAGGTGCTGGAAACAATCCTCAGAGCGTTCGGTCCATATGGACATGATGGCATCACGCAGTTGCTACAGATTTGTCTGCTGCACATCCATGATGCCAATCTCCCGTTCCACCACATCCCAAAGGTGCTCTATTGACTGAGATTTGGTGACTGTGGGGGCCGTTGGAGTTCAGTGAATTCATTGTCATGTTCAAGAAACCAGTTTGAGATGATGTGAGCTCTGTGACACGGTGCATTATCCTGCTGGAAGATGGGTACACTGTGGTCATAAAGGGAGGGACAAGGTCAGGTAGGCTGCCTGAACCGCTGATACAAGGCACGATGGATCCATGCTATTACGTGATTTACGCCAAAGTCTGACCCTGCCATCTGAATGGCGCAGCTGGAATGGAGACTCATCAGACCAGGCGACCTTCTTCCAGTGTTCCGTTGTCCAATTTTGGTGATTCTGTGCGCATTTGTAGTCTCAGTTTCTTCCCCATTCTGAGGGCATGTAGACAGCAAGTTGTCTACAGACCTAAATGCATTGAGTTTCTGCCATGTGATTGGCTGATTAGCTATTGGTATTAATTGACCAGGTGTACCTAATAAAGTGTCCAGTGAGCGTATATATTACCAGGTCAGTTCTTCGGCTGCGTACACCGCTGGTTCTCCCCAACACAAGCGCAATATAAAAATAGCAATCATTCCAAGTGCACAGTAACATCGTCCATCTGCGCTGCTGGATCAGAGATCCCCTCATCATATTTCTGAAATCGCTGCTTCACCTTTCATGGTAAAATCACATTTGGAAATATTATCTCGTCCTAAAAGAACGCAGGTAGAGCCGAGGGCAGGCGGGATGAGTAACAGACTACTCAACGAGGGCCTGATATTACATATTTATTAGAATGTGAAACATTTACCCGGAGAGGGGTTACAACCGGAGACGCTGCCTCACACGCCAGTTGAGCTCCAGTGGAGTCCAGTAACGCAGCGGCCACAGCAGAGGAGCGGAAACCCGCAGATTATTACATCGCAGACAAAACAACTCTCCTGCCTAATTTCGTCATAACATCGGTTTGGCCGGCTGGGGGATACAGCCTGTATTTGCACCAACACCACCTCATCGGGGTATATTCACTAACGCAGGGACAATGCTTCGTTTCCACTCTTAGCGGACAGTTACATGGGATTCATCACGGAAACGCAGAAAACCGGCAATATCACAATACCTGCTTTAGAAATGCACAGCAGGTGTAAACGTTAGACGGGTTTTTAACCAGTGAGCGTTGGGTGTTTGGCGTGTACAACGTATACCGGTATAAGTAATAGAGCCTCTTCTGCATTCACACAAACCAATGTGATTTATTCACATATCGGACGGGATCTAAACAGACAGGAATTTGTAATTATGCCATTTCTCACCCAAAGGCTTCCCCAGCAGTCAGTCGGCTCAAACAACCGCCACCGCGTTCCTGTCCATAAATGATTATGAGCATCACACAGAGGCTGTTCTAATGGAATAATAATAGAATTCCTCCTTATACGCCACATCCCACGTGACACTAATATGTACTAAACATCCTTGTTCATGGCTCCTCGGTATTGATATTCTGGCATCTGGCTATTCAGCAAAGTGGGGCCGCAGATAGTCGGGGGGCTACAGGTTTGCCGCCTGATTTAAGAAATGTAAAAGGCTAGATGCCCAATCATCTCCATGCCGGCGTGAGAACGTGTCGTCACAACAGATCACGGAAGGGACAATGACGTTACCAACGTTCCATGTGCTTTTTTTTTGCTCAAACTAGGTTTAGAGTGAAATCGGGGAACGCGGCAGCCCAGAGACGACGTGGAAACCATTCTGCATCAGAACATCAGGAAAGAAATGGAAACATACAAAGAATAAACTATAGTTTCTTTTTATATCAAACATTCTTCAAAAGGTGTTTGGCACAGTGCTAAATCATATAGTTAACACTAGATATTTCAGAATACAATAAAATCGGGAGTTAAATCGTGTCTATACCCTTTTTATAGGGACGAAAATAAAGATAGCGGTTATTTCGAAGTCACTTTACAAACTGTATAAACAATATCCGATGCCTCGAGTTGAAAACGACTGATAATAAATTTTACATAAAATACCGCAAAATAATATAATCGGATTTAAAACAGCTTTACATTAAGAAATTCAAATGGAAACAGACAAGTAACAAAGTAGTAAAAAAATTTATTGCAGTATTATCTCCAGCAGGTACTCCGTGGGACCCCTTTCCGTGTATAATTTCAGGGCGACCTAATACATCAAAAATCTACATTTACAAAAAAAAAAAAATCCTCCTCCTGCAGATAGGTCATAGATACTGCATGCTTTGTTTCAACAGAATAAATTATATATATCCAGAGCATTCACCACTTTACAGCCTGGAGAAAAAAAACAAACAAAAAAGGGTAAAAAAATAAAAAATAAAACCAATGCTTTCCCTGGAAACCGGGCTAAGCTAAAGAAAGCCATCCGCTGCTAGGTTAACTCCAAGAACACTTTATTAAGAACATTAACAGACTAATTTTCAACATTCACTTGTTTATTTTTTGTAATTTTTTTGACGTTTTTTTAAACAGAAAAGTATTCTTCAAGATATAAACAATTTTTGTTAAACTATAATACAGTGGGAGTAAAAATGAACTGAGAAGTTTCTGCTGTACAACAGCGAAGGAAGCTCCCACAAAATGTTTACCAAACATTTCCTTCAGGCGGCCCAAGTTCCTTTCTTACTCTTCATAAAACTGATCTTTTGCGGTTTGTGTTTTTTTTAAACTATTTTTTTTTGCCAGAATGCTGAGATTTCAAGTTGTGTGTATTTTTTTTCTTGTTTTTTTCCTGTAAATTTGGCTGCAAATATACAAATGTATTAGCTGGAAGTCCCGTCCTTGGCTGCATACAGAGATCGTAAAGTCTGAACCACTTTATTAGTCAGCTTATTAGCGCTCGTTAGAGCTATTTTTTTGTAAATAATGTCTGACTCTTTGATAGTGTCTACCCAAGGCACCAGTTTTCTGCCGTCACGGCGTTTTGCCTCAGCCCAGGGGCCACTGTAGGAGCCAGCCATCCATTGAACACTGAAGCCGTGGCTGGTTTTCTGCACTACTTTTGCAATCTGAGGTCGGTCCTTGTACTTTGGACAACATATTGCAATAACGTCCTGGACATCTACAGTTTCATTCATCTGCGCTGCCACGTCTGAAGAGTCTGACAAGCGTTTCGATTTCCTCGGCTGTGAGGTTGAAGGGGACACGAGACGAGGAGGAAAAAGAAACAGAATACACGTTTAATTCGCAGTCATCGGGACATCCATCAAACATCAGAGATTTACAGCCCCGGCACCGCGGGGGGCGTCAGGTCTTTAACGTGTACCACTGACTTTACTGCTACTAAATTCAAAATTAAAATCTATTTAAAAAAAAAAAGTTACAAAAATATAGCAAGGAAATAGGGACAGAGTAGAAGAGGAAATCTAAATTAAAATTACCTTTTACTTTGGATAAATCTCAATTTCTACGTTTTTTTTTGCCTTTTCCGCTAAACCCTTTCTACAAAAAAAGATGTATAAAAGGTTAAGTCTAGCTACAAAAAAACGGCTTCTTACCCCCACAGCAAATAAAACTTATTCCAAAGCCCTGACTTGAGACGACACCGACATAGGGATCAAACAGTCATAACCACGTCACCCCATAAACAGACACAAGGTATACTCAACGAGATGAAGCCTAGCAGCGAACATTATCCCGCGGCCCGTAACAATTCCCGCTACAGTAATAACATTAGAGTCACAGACGGCTACGGAAGGCTCGTCTTAGCTCACTCGCTTCTCGTGATGGAGGGACGTTCGGCACGTAGTCCGCGCCACCAGACCTTTCCAGAACGGAAAGTAAGAAAGCTAATGAGAGCTTCCCGCGGAATCGCCTGTCCCGTGGCAGCCAGGACGTGAAGGTATGATGAGATAAAAAGCCAATCGTGCCCCCACCCCAACTTGACAAGTCACCCCATCAATAGACAATTCTCTAACGCACAATAATCTTAGGAGACAAGTAGATGCCTCTTTGTGTTGTCATTTCAAATGAGTTTTGCTTTCTAATGAACCGCTTTATACGGCTGACAATACAAAGAGAGGAGCCTCTTACAGACTACAAATATCAGATTCACCTTCTCCCCAAAGACAGATCCTAAGCGAAACTAAGCATACGGTAACCAGTCGGAGCAGCCGGTAACACGACCATCGATGTTACCGGCCCCTCTAACCACGACGCTCGCACTGGAATCACGGGACGAATAAAGGAGAAGCCGTGGAAGCCGCCATGCACACGACAGGAATTAGTGGGAGAGACACAGAGGAGCTTCCATTCTATTAGCTTAGGAGGTAAGAAGCTGGTAACAGACAAAAAGGTGGCAAAGACGAGGCAGAAAGGGCAGGGGTCCATTTTAAAGACCAAGACTCATACACTCAGGAAACAGAGCAGCAGAACACCCCGAAATCAAACCGCATCCCCACATGCAATTATCTACCCCAATTAGTATCAAACGTGTACACGATATTTAAAGCTGGAAAGAAGTTAGTCTGCTATGGCGCATGCACTATGCAAGATTAAGACTGGCTGGCTCTTACCCCGGGGAGCGTCTGACTTGCACATACTGAACGGCGCAGCCCCGGGGCCGATAGCACAGAGCAGCGAGTCGTAATGAACTGCATTGGGGAAATACTTGCACAAGACTACTTACCCCCGACGTGCCCCCAGCTTTCTCCTCCCCATCACTTTCTTCTTCTTCGGTCTCGGCCACATTGTTCTTAGGGCTGTGGCCCCCAAGGAGTGAGGTAATGGCTTTATTTCGGGCATCTGTGCTAGCCGATACCTCCCCTTCCTCCTCCTCCTCATCGGGGTCTAAATGTTCCATTAATAACTTGAACTAGGAAAGAGCAAAAAATATAAAAATAAAAAAAGGCCTCAAAATCTTTCATAAAACCGGTCCTTTCCGGATTACTTACATCCAGATATTGCTTTGCAATCGTTCTCTTGACGTCGTCGTTAATCTTGGTGCGGGCCATGTCCCTCTTCAGAAACTCCAGGGTCTGCTTGGGGTGAAAATGGACCGCGGTTTTCCGGTTTATAGCCTTATCGTACACTTTAGCCGATTCCGAGGGAGAGTATTTCTGAATCTTACTGTAACAAGAAAGCAAATAAAACAGAGCAGTTACTAACAAGGAGGAGGATTTATACAAAAGGACATTATGTAAGGATATATATTGCGCGAGGGGAGACATACTGCGCGGTGATGCCCGGTTCAGTGTAATACAGCGACACACAAACAAGGGTTACATTATAGATGGCATGGGGGATATTACCCAGAGCGAGCAGCATACATTACCTCGTGTGGAAAGGGGATATTTATGACTACTTATGTTAGAAACGAACCAGACTGCCGGGTATTTACCTATCTGAAAAACCACACAAGTTCTTCAAGTGCTGTTTCAACATTAGGAGCAAAAGGATTCCTTGGGAAGCGTTCGCAAAGTCAATTAGAGGCGCAGCGCTGTCTGGCAAGCAGCTCAGGACGTAGTCCACATCATCCTCGTTTTCAGAGTCCGACTCGGAATTGGCCCGCCGTCTCGCCTTCCGGGGCCGGATGACTTCTTCCTCGCTGTCGCTCTCGCTCCCTGCCTCAGAAGGCCTCCTCTTTACTTTCCGCTTTCCAGTAACCATAGACTGAAAACAGCAAGACGATTATGTTTATTACACGAAGGACTTGAACGCACTCTGTGACAGCTCTCCAAAATACATTTCATCCAGCGGTAGAAGAAGAAAGCCCGGTTTAATTAGAATGTATCTTCTGCGTGTGGATCAGTCACACTATACATTTAGAAACCCGTGTAACACGAGTCTAGCTGTTGACAAACACTTATGTATACACACAACAGACACAGATCAGCATCTGATGAGGCTGGCGGCTCGGCAGCGCTCACCTCTTTGAAGGACTGCAGCAGGTTGCTGCCGGAAACCGATAAAGTGATGTCTATGTGATGCATGATGAACAGGGGCTCTTCCTGGGACTGATATGGAAAGCAAGCCAGATTGTCTGCGATATACAGCAGCATATTCACTTCCGTTTTCTGGAGAAAGAGAAAACTGTACTTTGAAACAAACCAAAATATTGAACGGAAATATCAGCCAAGACAAGGCATTGAAGTAAAGCCTGGCGCAGGAAACAAGCGGACGCACACAGAAGAAACAGCACAGAAAGCCTGAAGTACAGATAACAGTCCCTCCAAACACGGATCGCTCAGCGGAGGTCGGGTCTCTGTAGGTAACGCTATTACAGTAAGCAGGTAACAATGATCCGTACCGCCGCGTCGTCGAACAGGTTGAGCAGGGAGATGAGGAAGGCGCGCCGGTGTTGCCGGTTCCCCCGGATCATGGAGTACAGGTGGGAGCAGAGGGCGCTGCTCGATTCGTCCTGCCGGAAGCCACGCACTATACGCTTCGCATCCGAATTGATAGCTTGCTGCACTTGGTAAGACATCTTTATACCGGCCACAGCTTTCATCTGTAACAAAGGGCCAGCGCCATTATAATCACATAAGAGCGTAACATACAACGGAATACAAAACGCTCACAACATACCCAGGTATACCTTAGTAACAGAAAAACCTATTTACTATATTTTTGTTTTCTGTCTGGTATAGACTGAGCTTATCTACACAGCAATAGTTATCCAGCCAACCTTCAACTTTGCGCTGGAATAACTTTTTTTAATTAGTGCCGTGGGAAGTCTTCTCTATGAAAGTTTTGTAGTTTAGTACACAGAGAGCACACGGGAACCCTGCCCCGAGATACAGAAACCCGGAGCTGTGAAAAGAGTCATCAGCAAAGACCTTAAAGATCAAGAAAATGTAATTGCCTTCGAGGAGTGAATGAGGGTGAAATGACTGAAGCAGTGAGAATCAGAAATAAGTACAATACGGGAACAATAAAAAGCCATTAAGCTCTCTCTATATATATATTTTTCGGAAATAGTGAATTTGTATTAGGAAGAATTCTTACTGAGGAAATATCAGAATAGACTCTGAATAATAAATTAGGTCAGCTGACAATTTATAACCTTGAGGCAAACGCATTTCTATAGCGATCGAAAAAAAAAAGTTCTCTAAACACAAAAACCAACATCAGACAGCACGGCTTCTCCTATGCTTTCACACCGGACATTGGATCTATACGCGGCAAGTACTTACATGTATGAATCCAGTGTATTTCTTGTCTATTTCTATGAGCTGCTGATCCGATTTGTTGCGCATGGACGGCTCAGGGTCAGTTCCCATCGCAATCAGATACGGCACACACTGCAAACAGGTACCAGAGTGTTACAGATTACAAACGCTAGCTTTTACAGTGGTTACATGCGCCGTGCTGTACAGGAGTTTCATGTATGTTGGCGGTCCCGTCATACCTGAACAGGATGGATGAGGCCTTGGTTCAAAGTCAATGCTATGACATTCAGGGCAAAGTGGCGCACGCTGGACTGGGTGTGAAAGAAGGACTCCAAGACCTGTTTGAGGTAAAGCTGCATAATGGAACTACTCATCCCTGAGGAAATATCACCCATCTCTTTAAGATCCTCCTGCTTGGAAACCTTCTTCCCTGGAAATCAGAGGACATGGTTCTGTCAATGATCCGAGAAACATAACACGCAGTAAATGGAACCCCGGGAAATAAAACCAAAAGGGAACTTTACTTATTACGTCACTACGTTATGACACATTCAGGGTCCTTCAAAGGTGACATGCATTCGGAAAACTAAAATTGTGTTTAGTGATTGAGCCGACACCAGGTTTTTCTTATTTGATGTTACAAAGGACCTCGTTGTGAACAATAATGAACAATTATGTTTCACAACAAACACAAAAGATGCGACAAACACCACATTGTGCCATCTTCCACTCACAGTCTCGGTCAGCCTGCTGCATCCGGGTGTCTTCCTCTTGCAGGTAGGTCTGGAGGTTCTTCAGAACTTGGATCTTTAAGTTCACAGAGGAGTTCTTATCCGAAAGAATGTTATTGTACAGGTTCTTCACATCTGCTTCAAACATTAGGATTGGGTGCTGGATGAATGTAAACCCTTAAAATAAAAAGGGAGAGCATGAAACATTTCAGCATTAAACGATCACGTGCCAATTGTTTGCAGGAGTTCGTATAAAGACGGGAACATGTTTTCCGCCAACGTCTTCTAGATGTTCTGGACTTGGAAATCTTTAAGAAATACTGGCGCTGTTCACATAAAGATGAACTTTGTAAACAAGTCCAGGTAAAAAAAAAACCAGACAAAAATCCCTAAAAAGCGATCTCTTACCAAGACCGATAATGGCTTTTGTCTGCACCTCCTCATCTGAATGCCTCGTAAAGTACAAAAGAAGCTCCAAAACTTTATCTTTTATGTTGACCTAAAAATAAAAATAAATGCAATTAAAGAAGCTCTTCTAAAAAAAACCACCAAGGTGGAAGAACATTATATGAGAAACACAAGTGCCACCACTTTATTCAGGGGGTGTATTTTATTTATTACTTATTGTTTTATATAGTGCTGTACAATGGGTATTTTACCTTACTGCTTCCCTTAAAATCCTCCTGGTCAAAATCAAAGTGGCGACACAGAGCTCCAACAGTGAAGAGCGATCGCAGGAGAGCCGGTTTGTTTGTGGTGAGGACCGTGCTGTTTGGGTCCTCTTGGTGCTGACTTTTTAACTTTAGAAGTGCTCCTGGAAATTTAGAGGGAGAAAAAAGCGATTAACAGCCTTCATAACGACAGCTATTTAACAGACTTCAGTGCAAACAGAAAACAGTCCTTTATTTTAAGCCAAATGCCTCAATTAACTGGATTGACTAAAAACAATTTCCTTCCCTATACTAACCATAGTGTGCATCAAAAACATTAAGTACATTTGTAATTATAGTTCAACAACAGAACTTAACGAAAACTATAAAGCTTATTTTCCAAAGCTAGAGCAGCAAAGTCTGTCCTCTTCATATCTCATGCCACCCGATCAGCCCTTCGTGAAACGTTACACAGAACTTACTGTCGCACTCGGTGGTCTTAACGTCCCCAATACTATATTTAGCATTTGTTAATATGTACACAACCCAAAACACTGCAGAAGGGCCGCTTACGGATCAGACACTTTTACTTCAGGTAAAACACGTGGTTTCTTACCATAATATCTATTGAAACATGCCCACACAAATTTATAATTCTGAGTGACTTTGTTTACGACAGACCCCAGGCAGCTGACGCAGTGCTGCACCACCTAAAGAGAAAAGGGAAAGAAACATTAAAAGCTGAAAGTCAGATTTACGCACAGTCCAGAAACAAGCGTTTTGGTTGATAAAGTGCGTGGAATACACAGCAGCGAAGAGCTCTGTCTTACCGTCATGCCGTATTTGATAATCAGCTTCATGAGGTCCTCCTCAATCGTCGCCAGGAACGTTTCGCTGGGATGTTCCATCAGCGGTACGACCAGCTCCAAAATCTTTGCGACGTTGCATATCACCATGAAATCATTTTGTGTCTGAGAAGGGAACACAGAATCATGCATTATTATCCGACCTGATTAACAGAGAAACTAAAAAGGCACGACAAATTACACAATTGTTCAAATAGGCCAGCGATCCTGTTCACCGACATCTTCAGTTACTGATTTAGCTAGCACTGAGGGAACAAAATCAAATATTTTTTCACTTGTTCAAGAAGCATTTCCCGTAATAAAACAAATCTTGTATGAAATCCGAGGACCGCAGGGTATAAAACCGTATGCCCTCCAGCAATATTAACTGATAACAGGGGCTACCCCGGAGGCTGCCAAGCATGACGAGCACCAAGGGGACTCTCCGCTCGTCTCATGTGCTGTGATCACTTTGAAGATCCGATCTTCTTATTTAAAAAGCATCTCAATTTCCTTGATTTCGGTTTAATTACTTGGTATCTGTTTATACTCTGCTAATGCCATATATTCCGGTTAAAAGGTCTAACATATGGCTGAGGCTCAAAATTCATGTGTCCCTAACCCAAAGGGATCTCAGAAGATCTAACATAAGAGGCAGACACAGAAGTTCTATCTGGGTTTAAGAGTGGAAAGCATTGCGTTTTTACAAAAGGTGAGGTATAGCGGCAGAACGGATAAACATAAAGGTAACGTCATTAATAAGGGAGGGAGGTTTTGCAGGGAACGTGTACTCACGCTACATTTAGTGGTAAGGTAAGGCTGCATGGTCATGGCGTGCTTCACCATAAGCTGAGGCCTGATCTTGCTGAACAGGAACAGAGTGGTTATACAGGCAACGAGACGGCCGGAGTTCACACCTTTGCTGTCAGTCTCTGCAAGAAAAATAAACCTGAAATCAGACTTCTGAAACAGCAACGCAAAGAACTCAGGGAGCCTTTCAATAACAGAACGGCTTAAAAGCGCATCAATGGCAAAAAAAGATCTGATAATTCACGGGGGGGGGGGGGCATTTTAACGTACCTGCCATAGACTCCTCATATTTCAGTATGTGCTCAACAAGATTATCCACCAACTGAGTGCACGCTTTCTTCACAGGTTTATAGGACGCATCCTCTTCCGTCTTCAACAGCTGACAAACGCAAAACAATTGTTTTTGTGATATTACGGAAAAATTAAAAAAGGGAGGGCTTCCCAAAAATTTTTTGCCATCAAGCACAAAGCACACCTTATGCTTAAACATACATATATTTACTTACATTCTGAAGAAGCTGCTCAAACCAGTCGTATCCTGTATCCTTGCAAGCCGCAACCTAAAATAAAGGCAGTAAGTCAAGAAATCGAGACACTAAAAGACAATAACCATTTACCAAAAAATAACAACGTTTTAGTCCTCACCACGTCAGTTATATTCAGGATTTTCCTGGTCATCGCTTCCTTATCGTTCTGTGGAGTTGGAGTGAACCAGAGCTTCTGGAATGTCTCATTCACTAGTTTCTAGAGGATAGAAAAGTGTTATTTCACACGCTTATAAACCTCAGCCCCGAATACAACGGGGAGAAAAGGACAACAGAGTTTTATATATAACTTAACTGCTTCATATAGACCACCAGAATCACTACTTATACATAAAATGACGAATTTCCCCAAAGAAATGATCTCTTACCTTAATGCCCTCTTCATCATTTACTCTGCGAATCATTTTGACACACATTTCAGTGATTTTGGGAAAAGTTGGCTGCTCCAAGCAGATGTCTCTTAAGATCTTAATGACTCTTTTCCTTACACTGATTCCAGTGTCCTGCAGAGCGAACAAGGAAAAAAGTTATTTAAAAAAATTCATAATCAAACGGCAACGGGAATGCAGCGTTACAAACGAAATCATGTGCAGAAAACTGATATATGCTACAAAACAGTAACCTCTTTGCACCAGTGCTGTGATGGATTTTGATATGAATTAATGAGAACACGGACCTTTGACTTAATGCAAAGAAATAAAAGTTAAAAAAAAATAACCAAAAACTCACCAGTATCCTCTCAATCAGCATGTCGTAATACTGCTCCGCAAGCTGAGGTCGACAGAGCACAAAGCGACCGAGTAACTCAACTGCTGCCTCTCGGACGCTGGTGGAGTTATCCATCAGCCTTCCGTGAACGCCTCTCTGCATATCCAGCTGCAAGAGCAGGACGACCGATAATGAATTCACTTACAACAGTATAACGGTACAAAGAAAGGGTCTGCAATATGAAATTGGTTCATACCCTTGCAAGGATGCTGGGATCCACAGCAACTACCTCAGACAAACACTTCATGGCTTTCGTTCTGACCGCAATAGCATTCTCCCCAAGTACCCGCAGAATCTGAAAAACAGCACACTTAGAACTAGAACCCACACGAGAATGAAGAGAGTGTGTGTGACTGAAGGCAGGTACATGCCATATCCCACTACTGCATTTCAAAGGGGGTGTGTGTGTGAATGAAGGCAGCCACATGCCATATCCCACTACTGCATTTCAAAGGGGATGTGTGTGAATGAAGGCAGCCACATGCCATATCCCACTACTGCATTTCAAAGGGGATGTGTGTGAATGAAGGCAGCCACATGCCATATCCCACTACTGCATTTCAAAGGGGATGTGTGCACTTTAATGCACCGAGGTGCATCTTCCAAACAAAAATGATAAAAATGAAAGCAAGAGCACATCTAGGATTTGTGTTATGTATCAAATTTGGAAGTGAGACTTGTGCATTACAGTGTAGTCCAAAAAAATGTTATACCTGGTAGCCAACTTTACCTGAGTCAAATAAATATCAAAGCTTTGAGCAAACGGCCTCATAGAGGCCAAGTATCGTACAATTAGACAAGCATCCTCATAGTCCACCGTGTCTGAGCTTGACCTAGAGGAAAAAACATGCATTAAAAAGTGTATGGAACGCAACAGACAGAAACAAATAAGATTGAGAAACTCGTGAGCCGTACTTCAAAGTGCTAAACTGAGATGGCACAGTCTTAATGATGGTCCGGAGGAACTTTTTCCGTTTCTCGGCTCGCTGCATTATTTCTCCCGTGGATTCAACCTCTTTTGCATGGTGAGCACCATCAGAGTCATCATCCTTCTGGGATTTCATGGCTTTCTCAGTCTCCATTGTAGTGTCACGAAACCACTGAGCTATGTAGAACTTCCTAGAAAACTAAAGTGGGGGGTGTGGACGTTAGAGAGGATAATATATCTCTTGGATGCCATTACATATTATATCAGGGTGTCTGAAACATACCACCAACGATGGATCCGTTTCAGTATTCTCTTCCAAATAATCTAGAAGGGCCTTCTGGAGCTGCTGGATTTCGTCAACACCTTCAGGGGACTGCGATTAAAAAGGGAAAACAACTGTAATCTAGCAACACAAAACCAACATTACTAACCTCAGCTACTAAAGACTTTAAAATTAGCACACATTTTTATCCAGCAATCGAGTATTGCTCAGATTACCTGCTTGAGGATCCGGTTGATTGATCCCTGATCCATTTTGCTGGTAACGGCATCCTTCCTGAGTCGCGCAGCCACCGTTCCCAGATAATCCAGAGAAGCCACTCGAAGCGCCATTTCAGTAGATTTATTACTAAACTGATGCACCTAGAACGCAGATAATAAAACTGGCCATTAATTATATTATGCGGGGTCAAGATTACTCAACTACATGCAAAAAGCTCATGGGTCATCAACATTTACAAAACAATTGCTTTGCTGGTGCATGTAAAGAGTAGTCCGTCACGGCAGAAAGCGCACAGTGATTCTTATTAATATCGCACTCCTTCTTTGTATGATTTCTTGTTTCTATTTTTTAGTCAATAACATTGGCCTGGGCAACATCTACCACATATGGGACTTGTGGAGTGACGGTTACACATTGTAAAACCAAGTAGAAAGTCACTAAATATTACGGTTTGAGACAAAAAGAAAAGTTTGAATTAAGTGTAAAATATATATAAAATGGTTTCATTCGCGGACTTACCAAAAGCCTGCCCAATAAGCTGAGAAGCAGCTCCGCCGCAGGCCACTCTGGCTTATTAACTGTTGACAGAAGGTCCTGCACAAAGTTCTCAAAGAGAGGCCTGTAGTCCTCCTCTCCCTGTTTGCTTCCACATCTAAAATGGGAGGAAAAAATCAATTTTAAACCTTCCACAGAATCTACAGTAAAAATAACCAAGCAACACAAGCGCACATGTTCAAAGTTACAGATCTGTGCTTATGATGTCATTTGTTATATGCCATATTGATTTAGTGTACCAGCACGATGATCTAACCATAGATTGACGCTTTTTTTTTTCTTTAAATTGTTAATAAAACATATATAGTTTTTGTTTTTAACTTTTCTGAGGCTCCTTAACGGTCTCTGACTACACATGAACGGAGCACTGTGTTGAGCGCTTGAAGCTTTATTCATAATGGTTGTCTTGCACAATCACACAAGACATCTGACGTGGGGGTATGAAAGGCAGTTCCCGAGCGCTGTTTTGGGTACAAGGTAGTCCCCTGCACCGGGGTGGGTGGCACACCGCTACCCTTCTACATTAGGTTGCATGGTTTTTGCCCCGCTTTTCCCACGAAGGCATGGATCATCAAAGGTTTTAACGGTTTAACACTCGTCACTCACTTTTTGAGAAAGATTGATAGAAAATTCTGTGCTGTTCTCATGGCTGTCTCGTAGGAGTTTGTGATGAAAACATCTTGGTCAACCTGGAGAGACAGAACACATTATATAGCACTGGCAATAATCTGTCATTTTACACAGATTTCTTAAGTCTGAAGAAGTGTTTTGTTTTACTTTTTTGTTGGACTCCTCCTCTGCGTCTCTATCAGACGGTAAATGTACCACACACTGGATTAACTGTAACACCAACGCCGTCACCATCTGGATGTACATCGCTTCGCCATCGTCATCGCTGCTGTTTAACCTGATACATGGAAGACATTAAAAGCAAGGTTATAAGTTTTTTTTTATATTGTATCTATTCAGACAATAATGTAAACGTTTTCTAGGAATAGATTATTTTGTAGCATTAAGTGCAGATGAAACGCTCCCAATCACTAGTCTGTGTAATGCGTGGCAGTACCTGAAATTCCGCAGACTCCTTTTACTAGTTGGCAGCCTGGCGAGAGACGTGAAAAGCTCCTCGAGTATAAGCTGCCGATGTTTCTCATACCTGGAAAACACCTAGAAGATACAAATTTCCCTCTTTAACTCTTTGCAGAAAAGCACCGTGCCAGTTACTAAAAAGTCGAAATATTTAAATGATGAAACTAGAAGCATTTACTATCTGCGGGTTTACAAATCGGGATCCTGTACCCTGGATGGAATTTCCATGCTGTGGCAGATGAAAGGGGTATCGATTGCAGGAAAAGATAAATCCAGATGTTTGTGCTTTTATAACAAACCCAAGTTAGGCTTAATTAAGATATAAGTTACCGTAGAACGTTAGAAAGGGACTATGTCTTACGGCCTTCTATGCAACGGTTTCCTGTAAGTTTAGTTAAATTAGGATATTTAACATTTTATGGTACGTACTTAAATGTAAATGTATGCATATGCTTCATGCCTAGACTCTGATATCAACTGCATTGTTTAGAGTCCAAAAGTTAACGGCTCAGCCTTATTCTAATTACAGGTACAAAAAAGCAGTGAATTGGGAATTTAATTCCCGTTCCCAGTGGTACAAAGAAGGGTACCTTTCCTTTATTATAGCCAGGACTGCGGTTTGATCCAAGCCTTTTAATGCAATTTGCCCAGTAAACCCAACGGCTTATTAGGTTTCACCCGGAAAACCAGATCCTAGAGCGCTAAACCAGTGTTAATTCTCGTACTAATAATAAGGTTTAATATGAAAATATATTTACCGCGGTGACCAGCTTGATGGCGCACAGCTGCAGCTCGCTGACGCTTTCTACAAAAAATGGTGTAATTCCCATTGATGACACCTGAAGACAAAGTCAAGTTAATGAAAGTTGTGAAACCACACAAAAGGGAAAACATTTCACTTATAGTCTTTACGGCAATATATTACACGTAGACTTCAAAAACTGTATTCCAAAATAGTCACAACACGTTGGTGTAAATAAGTAGAAGAATAACACGGGCAGACGGACTGCTTTTGGCGTTACCTGCAGTATGGTGGTGTCTGTGAGCAGCTGTATCTCGAGCAGCTCGGACAGGCTGGCCACAATATCGCACACCTTGTTGTAGAGCATCACTATGACTCTCTGCTTGTGGGTTGAACACTTGGCGCGCTTGGCTTTTGAACTCATTAGTCCTCCTGAGAGAAAACAGATCAGGTAGCAGATAATGGGACACACGGAGGCCATATACTGTACAGAATCACTTGCCCGTTAATGGTTTAAAGTACAAAAGACTGTTTCGGTCTGCTTGCTTGGATAAGGCACTAACCTCCATGAGGATCCACTCTGTAGACAGGGTCATATTGCGGATAAAGCGTGTTTTGTAAATGGAACTTAGTGTACTGAATGACATGCTCTATGACATCTTCGATATAAACCGCCTTTGGCATGCTCGGAGAAGTCATAATGTTGACCGCCGTTAGACAGGCATCGGCAGACTTTGTCACCCTCTCCATTATAAGATCTCGCCAGAGTTTTTCCTCATCTTCTGCGTCATTGTTCTATGAGAGACATCGCAAGAATCAATCAAACAAAAATACAATATGCTGACACACAGTAAATAAGAAAATCATTTATTTAATGAGTTTCTTGGGAAGGCTAAAGACTGCCTTTTGACAATATGGCTCCTTAGAACCTGGGCCACAAAAGCAAGTATTTTGCCAAGATGAAAACAGATTCATGTCTTCCCACAACTGGATGCAATAGACAAAAGTATCTGAGCTAAAACCGTACTTTATATCGCAGAAAGTAAATGGCTATTGTCAGGTATTGCCGAAGTCCAATCATTTTAGTAACGGGGCGTTTGAGTTTGAATGTGTATAAATCCATTTAAAAAGGCATATGGATTCATGTGGGATGCAACTATGCTCCATAGCATGAAGAGGACATTGTGATGTGTTAATGTTCAAATGGCTGCAAGAGTATAAAAAATCGGGGAGTCAAAAAACAGAATTTTAACTTAAGAAAGCAACATGCTGTAGGTGAAAACACCCAAGAGCAGCCCATTAAAGCAGATAAAAGACTTACGTGGTTGAGCATCGTGGAAAGCTTTGAGCCATCCTGAATATTTTTCTCGAGAATGCCTAGTAACTTCACCATTTTCTCTGATGATATCTGGCGCGCAGGAAACACAAATACTTTACTATAGTACATCTCACAGAAGGTTTTATTTACATATACACAGTAAGAGATACTGCCAAGCAGCTGTGTGGGAAAAGACAGAAGAAGAAGAAACTCATCTTGTTTAGCTTTACCTTATTCATAATGCCCATAGCTTTAATTTTAGCAGATTCGCTGCCCAACTCGTTCAGCTGATGTTTGCCCAGAAGGAGCTCTTGAGGAATCTCTTCATCATCGCCTGAAATGCATACAAGGAATTAAAGTTAAGGCTCATCATATAGAAATATTTGCGTAAATTCTGTAATATTCCAGAGCAGGTGAAAAAAAATAATAAACGTACCAAATGCCGTGAAATCCATGTCTTCTAAATTATCTAAAATATTTTCAACGGCCGAAGAAAACCTTTTAAACGTTGAGGAGTCCATCATTTCTGCAGTAAGAACAAAAAAAACAAATGTAACAGCTTTCAGACGTATATTCAACATCTAGAATGAGTAATACAGTAAAATAAAGAAAATTGATGAATATAAGAGTACAGATTTTGAAAGTACCCATCATGTATTGGTTTTTTATGGGTTTTCGAAGTCACAAAGACTCAAGGATCTCCGTGATAACTTATGGGAATCTCTCGTGTCATGATGTCATGAGTGCCTTCAGCTCTTTATTTTGTGGGTGATCAGCTGCCATGGGACCATCAGAGACTCTGAAAGGACTCTGTACAGACCCTGCTCGCATGTGCATTTATAGGTGGGTGAGTTACATTGCGCTCGCCCTTTCTTCCCCACGGTTACCTTCAGGAGTGAGTTTCGGCTCATAGGCTTTCCTTTTCTTCTGGCGCTCTTTCTTCTTCATTCTCCGGGCCACTATAATTTGGTAAAACAGAGTAAAGTTTTAAGGGACATTTTACATGTTACACAAACAAGTGAATGAATCCAACAAATATACCTGCAAACACAGAACGACCACAACGCTGAGGTTTATGCAATACAAAAAAAAATCAGAATAAATGTATCTAGAACCTGAACTACATTCACATGCGATTATAAAATAGTGAATATAAACCCTCGAGCCCCTCTGAACTTTAATGGTAATCCCGAACAGCAACCCTACAGATTTCTGAAAAGAACGGCATGGTATTTAGACGCGGAGAGCGGTCGTGCGCTAACCATCACTGAGGCAGGGAGGTGGAGAATCTTCCATTTCAGAGTCCTCTGGGCTACGCTCCCTGTATCGGCCACTTCTTCTGGAATCGTTCCCGCTCCGCCGGTGATCACCGGAGCTTCGCCTCTCGCGCTCCGCGTACTGCCAGTCCTGATCTTTTTTCTGCTTCTTCTTGGATGCTGAAAGTATTTATGGTGATGGAGAAAGAGGGAAAAACAAAAAAACACACAATCACTACATGATTCTAAACGGAACTAATCATAACGTCATATTACTCTATGAAATCACGAGGGCAGCCTAAAATAACCGTGATCATAACTCCTTGCCCTTAAATTTGGAGGCCTTTAAGTTACATTGTGATAAATCTGGTCAATTAAAATATATATATTTGATTATATGTATTAAAGCATCATTACACCCGATATTAGGTCAACGATCAGGTTTGTTCTGTGGTTTTATCACACAAATGTTGCGACCCCCCGGGTACTCCCTCCGGGTACTCACGTTCGAAGGCCTCTTCGCTCTCATTGTCCTCCTCGGAGCTGATCTCTGCGTACTTGGGCTTCTCGTTCACCGTACTGCGCTTGCGTTTGTTCATTTTGACGCGTTCGCAGAGCGGCATGGAGGACTCGATCTCCGCCACCAGCTCCGGCGGCAGCTCCTTTAACACCGACTGATCGATTCCTCCTAATGAACGAGAGGAGAGGAGCGTAAGAGACACGCGGGGACGTTAGAGGCACTCAGACATTTACCAGCTACAGCAACAAAAAAACAGCAGTACAGACACCAACGGGGTCTATTCACTAAAGTGAACCATGCAAGGAGGACTATACTGGCCCTGTATAATGTATAATTCAGTGTAAGAAGACTAACTATGCATTATACAGGGCCATCCACCAGTTACTGCAGCATCTCACTGGGGTTGGACCTTTTTGTGTATTTCACAACGGAACCCCGGAATATGTCTAAGTAAACCATTCCACAACAACACAGAAAGGAGTCCTCAAATACGCCAGCATCTAAAACTTTAACGCAGCATCACAAATAAACCTGAGCTTACGAAGAACTCGGAGCGAAAGCCCCTTCAGTAACGACGTCATAAACATATACATCCCGCGTTATTCACACTTTAATAACTCATCGCGACATCATCAGGAATCGCCTTCCGTGCCAAACATTTCATTTACACAGATTTCACCTCCACGGAATGAACACCCTATATCACGGCTGTTCTTATATTTGGAAAACATATTTACGCAAACACATAAACACACATACGTATATTATTTATATATATAGGAATACATTTACCTTGAGGACGACCAGTGCTACAGCAAAACAAGGAGTCAAACTTAGCATTCATTCCCAGCCCCAAACTCCTTTCCCTCTACTTAGAAATCTCGCTTCTAGTTTGCAAGTGAGTGAAGGGCAGGCTAGTGAGTACGCGCATGTGCAGCTATAGGGAGCACGCACTCCGTGTGTATTCTCCAAGACTTAACGAGACGGCAGCCATCGGCACAAAAGCAGCAGGTGTGCTGAGCCGGCGGACCGGTATCTCCCGTCCATAATGTTATACGGTGTATGGGTTATATGGTGCCGGGTCGCACAAATCCGGTTTGGATCTAGGAGCCAGATTTTTTTTTCCTTCCCCAATCATGTTTTTATTTAATATATTATTTTATATATTACCCCCCGGTCTGCAGTTTGTACAGCAGGTAAACTCTTCATGGCAAGGAGTATTTTAAAGTAACGACTATGTATGTTAAACCGTTACTTCTTACACACGCACACTAACTATACAGTAACACACGCTAACATACACAGTCATGCTAATGCCATACTGTAACATACACAATGACACTACACACACACACACACTACTCAATATACACTATGCATACATAAAAACCACACACCAACACTATGCACATAGTCTAGCACCACAATACATACATGCCGACTGTACACTACACATATACACAGACACTGATAACACAGCATACATACACATACAGGCCCTCCGCACATACCGGCCCTCCGCACCTGCAAGTTAAATTGTTATGTTATATACTTATGTCCTGTCCACCCATTATACAGCGCTATGGAATATGATGGTGCTATGTAAAACAATAATAATCACATACTCACTCACTATACATATACACACAACCCCACCTCGTAGACACCAGCTGCCTATCCTTTGCCATTGTAAACCCGGCACCATGCGCGTTTCTGTGGGGATGCGGTGAAGCGGGTGCTGTGAGGTAGAGGACTGCATTGGGAGGCGGGTCCCTTGCGGGCGGTTCTTTCTGGGGCTGCGGGCGGGAGCGGGCGGTCAGAAACTGTACCTGTGGGTCCCGGTAATCCCGCGCAGTCCCGCAAGGCTGCCTTCTTGCTGCTCCATTACAGTGTCTCCTATCTTGCTCCGCCCATGAACAAGTCGGAGTCACGTGATGTGACGTCACTTCCTGTGACCCTGCCTTGGCGGAGCAAGAGAAGAGACGCTGTGAGGGAACAATTTGAGGGCAGCCTTGTGGGACTGCGCGGGAAATCAGGTAAGGAGGCGGGCGTGATTGGCCACAAATGTGGCGGGAGTGGGCGAGATTGGCCCCATTGCGAGAGCGGGCTTCAAAACAGCGGGAGCGGGATTCAAAAAGCAGTCCCGCGCAGGGCTCTACTGTGAGGCACGCAGCGGGGTCACAATGCATGTTAGGTCCTGAGGCGTGTGCGTGTATGCGTGTATCTCTGTATGCATATATGAGCATGTGAGACAAAAATGCGACACATCTGCTTTATATACCCCGATAAATAACCTTCCCAAATCTCATCAATGTTTAGCTTTAGCCCAAGGGAGCCATAATGGAGGCCTGTGGGGCCCATGTGGCTCGCCGTGGCCCGTTTGTGATACTCGTGTGCAGCCGGCTCTGTTACCGGCTTCAGCATCCAAAACGGATGAAAGCACCGGACGCAGCGCCGAGGAGGAGACCTAGAAACCGAAGCTAAAAAGCGCAGCACATAAGGAAAATGTCCTTGGTTGTGCTTTTTGTTTATTTTTTTACATGGGGTTTAACTTGCACTGTATTTTTCTTTGGTGGCGATTAGGGCTATATGAAGAAGTCTGTAATAAGATAATAAATCACACTTATTACATACTGTAGCGCAGAGCCAGGGCGATGTTTCTGAAGGACTCAGAGGTAGACTAATGAGATCCTCAAAATGGCAAAGCTGGCTCCCGGGATTTTCCAAGCTCCTCAAACACTACCCACCCAAACGATACCCGCGCTTCCAGATACATTTACCTCCGCTGATGAAACGCGACTGCCACATCTACATTTAAAAGACGGAGATTAAATGAAAACGGTGCAAAGCCCAGTGAATATTTACCCCAACAATATGCTTTTTGCCCTCATCACAGCTACGTTTTTATATGAGAAGCCGTAATGAATGACACAGCAGGCCGCGACACCAAACACATTCATAAAACAAACTGAAAGCCAACGCAGGACCAAGAGCACTCAATCGCCAATATCATCTGACATACAAAGGGTTAAGCCAGGCCATGTACTAAAAAGGTCGCGGACTGGCGAGAACCATTTGTGTGCTGGACTGGCGAGAACCATTTGTGTGCTGGACTGGCGAGAACCATTTGTGTGCTGGACTGGCGAGAACCATTGGTGAGCGTGGAGAACACGGTGACGAGTGACACTTTAATCCGTGAGAGTTCCCTTCCAATGATCTAGATTTCTTCAAGCAGTTCTCTGATAATAATAATAATAAAAAGTTACACAGGTAAAGTAATCGCTCGCCATAATATATTTCAAAACACACATCATTTAAACGGAAAACACTGCAAATATAACACTTGGTCGCACACGCTCCGGAACACAACAGGTTAACTGTGTTTATTTTCCTCAATGACAAGCGTGAGAAAAATCCCGACACGTGCTCACCGGCAGCGCCACCTGCTGGCCGGATTTATACACATTCCTGATAAACAGAGCCGAGCCGAGCACAACACCGGCTGCAGAGCGAGAGAAACGAACCGGCCTGTCCGCCGCAGGATTCCCACCGACTCGATGCGACCGACAGGCTCGTAAATTCTATGACGAAAACTGCTAATCGTTCCAGGCGCATCCGGACTAAGCAAACGTGGCTGCCTGTAACACGAACGGCACGGAGGGCCCAATCCAACCCGCATTACACCGGGAGCTTCAGACAGAAGTCACGGCGCGTACCGACAGCGCACACAACCCCCCAGAACATTACTGGTTAAAATCAATGTTTGTACAGGAGCGAAGGTAATGTAAACAGCATACTATTACATGTATTAACCAAGACACCCGATAAGGGGCGCTACAGCCTCCTATAGAAAGCCCGATTCCAATCCATTCTCCAATTAATACTTTTTAGAACGTCGCCTACTCTGCGTATCGGACACGACGCCGTTACCGGACGGATCATGTGACGTCTGGGACTCTTTACACAATGAATGGAGAATCCTTTGGCTTAGAGACCAGCGGGGTGCGGACCGTGCCTTCCAACGCAATCATTTAAAACGCACGACACTTCGACTCAACGGCTCGGAACGCCTTGTGATCCGCCTTGTGATCCGCTCCGCGATCCGCTCCGCGATCTGACCACAATCAACAGATCTAAACCTTTATTTGCTGATGGTAAAGAACGCAGGGAAACGACGGCTTAAATACAGAGACCCATAAAGAATAATCTGCCCCTGTGCTATATATATATACAGGGCCGGCCCTACTAAAGTGCCCCCCGGGGGCAATTCCCAGGCGCACTTTAGAAGGTGCGCACTTTGCCGCCCCGAGCGGGTTTTTTTTTGAAACGGAAGAGAGAGAGAGGGGCGCTGAGTGGTTTTCGCTTACCCGCTCGGCGCCCCTCTCTCTCTCCTCTGCGGCGAGTCTCCCTCTTCGGTCTTGGTGCCGGCTTGTAATGCTGAGCGCCGGAAGTGGCGTCAATTTCCGGCGCTCAGAATTACAAGCCGGCACGGTGGCAGAGCAGGGAGACTCGCCGCAGGACTCTTAAAGGTAAGTACCGGGGGGGGGGGGGCAGTTTAACGTCGCGCGAAGTTAAAATGCCCCCCCCCCCCCCCGCCGACGGGGGGCGGCATTTTAAACTTTGCCCCAGACGGCGTTACATCTTCGGCCGGCCCTGTATATATATATTATATAGCATGCAGTAAGCGTATAGGACTCGCTCAGTAGAGTTCAGGCTCCTGATTCAGCGGAAGGAATAAACTTAAGGAAACAATGCTGGAAAATCCCCAGCTGCTCACACATGGCTTTAGGTGTTTAAATCAAATACACATGTTACAGGGTTTGCTGATGGAAGCAATGCCCGTCATCGTACAGCAAGGAGCACCGACGAAGTCACATGTATCAGCGCGGAAAGTTACTGGCCCCCGAGCACTGCTTCTCGGGCCGCCACACGCGCTTTCCACCTCCATACAATCTACCGGGGAGATATAACCCGATATAACCCGATACCCGATATAACCCGATATAACCCGATACCCGTCCTCACTCGCCAGCATAAAACCAACAAAGTGTCAAATATATTCACCAGGGACAAAAATGAAGACGCCTTTCAGTAGTACAGATACAGTGCAGATAACCTAAGGGTACATTTACAATACATATTAAATACAAATTACATGGCGTAAAAAACTAATTCATACCTAAAAATAACTGGCCAGAGACCATCAGCACAAATATCCGGCAGGTATAAAGGACACAAAGCACTGTACTCCCCAGAGTGTGACAGCGCGAGAGCCGCCATGCCTTGGAACGACTGCCATCAACGCACATAGAAAGCACAGGTAAGATTTGCAGTGCAAGCCCCTATGCCGCGATCCTCTCTGCAAACCGCTGACATTAACACTCAATCCCACTAAAAAGCAGGTGGGAGGAGAGCTGGCGGTACATAGTGTAGAGCTGTGATTTAACTATACAGCATACAGGCCAAGAAACCCATGGGGGTCAGATCTTCATAATGCCCCCAGGAGATACAGCACAGATGGCCAGAGTTCTTATTTTCTATCCCAACATTTGCTTTTTAATTTCTACGTCTTCTAGGCTTTCTGATCGCCTTCTGCCAACAGCGATCCAAGAAAAAAAAAAACATCAACAGAAATACTCATTCCTGAAAAGCGGACGAGCCGCACAACACAAATCTTCCATATTTAACCTATTTTTTTCAACTTTTTTTTGTCTACCTTTTCTTAGCCAATCAGTTTACTTATTTGATTATTAATGTGTACATAAAGGGGTATATACTTAGTGTAGGGTAATTTAAATAAGTATTTTATACCTTCATGTTGTAATTCATTAAGCAATAGCTGCTTTTTGGGAAATAAGCCGGTTGGTAGCACTCAGTACCCAGATCTTAGTTGCTGTCAAAGCAAAGAACCCAACGTAAAGATGGCAGGTGACAGACGTCGTGCAGTTCGCGTGGTTAACGTGTACCGTAGACAAGAATGCATTCAGCTCTATAAAAGCTCTACAGATTTCAAACCACGATAATCGCCATCAAAACTAAACCCAAATTCACCAGCAGCGCTTTTCTGCACCATTTCAAGCGCGATGACAAAAGCTGCGCAAAATCCACCGCTTTCACGCATGCAAAATCCCAACGCAGGCGATCCTCTTCTAAATAAAAAAGGTTCTAATCGGCGGTAATCAGAGAGAACGTAGAAACTTCTTACCTTTGCTAGGCTTAGAAGGTCGGTTCTTGTTAGATTTCATAGAACCCCTTGACTTGTCTTCTCGTTCCTTAATCAGTTTCTGCACTTCATCCAAAGAGAGCTTTTGGAGAACCACAACAGGCTTCGCACCTTTATTAAGGTCCTCGACCAGGCCCACTTTTTCCCCTCTTTCTTTCTGCTCTCCTTTTAATTCCGGCCGTTTAGGTTCCTGAGTGACATTGCCATCCTTGTCCCGCTTGAGCTTTGGAATGACAAAGTGTTTCAGCGCACCCTGACTCCCACCCAACAAATAACTTGGGAACCCTGCCTTGTCGCCGTGCGTTTTATTCCCATCCACCTTACTTTTGTTACCATCGGTCCTTTTGT
>VKOC01000001.1:57491192-57511638 GCA_009364415.1 Spea multiplicata | reverse complement strand
TTTACTTCAATGCCTTGTCTTGGCTGATATTTCCGTTCAATATTTTGGTTTGTTTCAAAGTACAGTTTTCTCTTTCTCCAGAAAACGGAAGTGAATATGCTGCTGTATATCGCAGACAATCTGGCTTGCTTTCCATATCAGTCCCAGGAAGAGCCCCTGTTCATCATGCATCACATAGACATCACTTTATCGGTTTCCGGCAGCAACCTGCTGCAGTCCTTCAAAGAGGTGAGCGCTGCCGAGCCGCCAGCCTCATCAGATGCTGATCTGTGTCTGTTGTGTGTATACATAAGTGTTTGTCAACAGCTAGACTCGTGTTACACGGGTTTCTAAATGTATAGTGTGACTGATCCACACGCAGAAGATACATTCTAATTAAACCGGGCTTTCTTCTTCTACCGCTGGATGAAATGTATTTTGGAGAGCTGTCACAGAGTGCGTTCAAGTCCTTCGTGTAATAAACATAATCGTCTTGCTGTTTTCAGTCTATGGTTACTGGAAAGCGGAAAGTAAAGAGGAGGCCTTCTGAGGCAGGGAGCGAGAGCGACAGCGAGGAAGAAGTCATCCGGCCCCGGAAGGCGAGACGGCGGGCCAATTCCGAGTCGGACTCTGAAAACGAGGATGATGTGGACTACGTCCTGAGCTGCTTGCCGGACAGCGCTGCGCCTCTAATTGACTTTGCGAACGCTTCCCAAGGAATCCTTTTGCTCCTAATGTTGAAACAGCACTTGAAGAACTTGTGTGGTTTTTCAGATAGGTAAATACCCGGCAGTCTGGTTCGTTTCTAACATAAGTAGTCATAAATATCCCCTTTCCACACGAGGTAATGTATGCTGCTCGCTCTGGGTAATATCCCCCATGCCATCTATAATGTAACCCTTGTTTGTGTGTCGCTGTATTACACTGAACCGGGCATCACCGCGCAGTATGTCTCCCCTCGCGCAATATATATCCTTACATAATGTCCTTTTGTATAAATCCTCCTCCTTGTTAGTAACTGCTCTGTTTTATTTGCTTTCTTGTTACAGTAAGATTCAGAAATACTCTCCCTCGGAATCGGCTAAAGTGTACGATAAGGCTATAAACCGGAAAACCGCGGTCCATTTTCACCCCAAGCAGACCCTGGAGTTTCTGAAGAGGGACATGGCCCGCACCAAGATTAACGACGACGTCAAGAGAACGATTGCAAAGCAATATCTGGATGTAAGTAATCCGGAAAGGACCGGTTTTATGAAAGATTTTGAGGCCTTTTTTTATTTTTATATTTTTTGCTCTTTCCTAGTTCAAGTTATTAATGGAACATTTAGACCCCGATGAGGAGGAGGAGGAAGGGGAGGTATCGGCTAGCACAGATGCCCGAAATAAAGCCATTACCTCACTCCTTGGGGGCCACAGCCCTAAGAACAATGTGGCCGAGACCGAAGAAGAAGAAAGTGATGGGGAGGAGAAAGCTGGGGGCACGTCGGGGGTAAGTAGTCTTGTGCAAGTATTTCCCCAATGCAGTTCATTACGACTCGCTGCTCTGTGCTATCGGCCCCGGGGCTGCGCCGTTCAGTATGTGCAAGTCAGACGCTCCCCGGGGTAAGAGCCAGCCAGTCTTAATCTTGCATAGTGCATGCGCCATAGCAGACTAACTTCTTTCCAGCTTTAAATATCGTGTACACGTTTGATACTAATTGGGGTAGATAATTGCATGTGGGGATGCGGTTTGATTTCGGGGTGTTCTGCTGCTCTGTTTCCTGAGTGTATGAGTCTTGGTCTTTAAAATGGACCCCTGCCCTTTCTGCCTCGTCTTTGCCACCTTTTTGTCTGTTACCAGCTTCTTACCTCCTAAGCTAATAGAATGGAAGCTCCTCTGTGTCTCTCCCACTAATTCCTGTCGTGTGCATGGCGGCTTCCACGGCTTCTCCTTTATTCGTCCCGTGATTCCAGTGCGAGCGTCGTGGTTAGAGGGGCCGGTAACATCGATGGTCGTGTTACCGGCTGCTCCGACTGGTTACCGTATGCTTAGTTTCGCTTAGGATCTGTCTTTGGGGAGAAGGTGAATCTGATATTTGTAGTCTGTAAGAGGCTCCTCTCTTTGTATTGTCAGCCGTATAAAGCGGTTCATTAGAAAGCAAAACTCATTTGAAATGACAACACAAAGAGGCATCTACTTGTCTCCTAAGATTATTGTGCGTTAGAGAATTGTCTATTGATGGGGTGACTTGTCAAGTTGGGGTGGGGGCACGATTGGCTTTTTATCTCATCATACCTTCACGTCCTGGCTGACACGGGACAGGCGATTCCGCGGGAAGCTCTCATTAGCTTTCTTACTTTCCGTTCTGGAAAGGTCTGGTGGCGCGGACTACGTGCCGAACGTCCCTCCATCACGAGAAGCGAGTGAGCTAAGACGAGCCTTCCGTAGCCGTCTGTGACTCTAATGTTATTACTGTAGCGGGAATTGTTACGGGCCGCGGGATAATGTTCGCTGCTAGGCTTCATCTCGTTGAGTATACCTTGTGTCTGTTTATGGGGTGACGTGGTTATGACTGTTTGATCCCTATGTCGGTGTCGTCTCAAGTCAGGGCTTTGGAATAAGTTTTATTTGCTGTGGGGGTAAGAAGCCGTTTTTTTGTAGCTAGACTTAACCTTTTATACATCTTTTTTTGTAGAAAGGGTTTAGCGGAAAAGGCAAAAAAAAACGTAGAAATTGAGATTTATCCAAAGTAAAAGGTAATTTTAATTTAGATTTCCTCTTCTACTCTGTCCCTATTTCCTTGCTATATTTTTGTAACTTTTTTTTTTAAATAGATTTTAATTTTGAATTTAGTAGCAGTAAAGTCAGTGGTACACGTTAAAGACCTGACGCCCCCCGGCACCGCTGGCTCTAATGAATCCCCCGGACGGCGTGTGGCGGGAAGACCGGACCGCGGTGCCGGGGCTGTAAATCTCTGATGTTTGATGGATGTCCCGATGACTGCGAATTAAACGTGTATTCTGTTTCTTTTTCCTCCTCGTCTCGTGTCCCCTTCAACCTCACAGCCGAGGAAATCGAAACGCTTGTCAGACTCTTCAGACGTGGCAGCGCAGATGAATGAAACTGTAGATGTCCAGGACGTTATTGCAATATGTTGTCCAAAGTACAAGGACCGACCTCAGATTGCAAAAGTAGTGCAGAAAACCAGCCACGGCTTCAGTGTTCAATGGATGGCTGGCTCCTACAGTGGCCCCTGGGCTGAGGCAAAACGCCGTGACGGCAGAAAACTGGTGCCTTGGGTAGACACTATCAAAGAGTCAGACATTATTTACAAAAAAATAGCTCTAACGAGCGCTAATAAGCTGACTAATAAAGTGGTTCAGACTTTACGATCTCTGTATGCAGCCAAGGACGGGACTTCCAGCTAATACATTTGTATATTTGCAGCCAAATTTACAGGAAAAAAACAAGAAAAAAAATACACACAACTTGAAATCTCAGCATTCTGGCAAAAAAAAATAGTTTAAAAAAAACACAAACCGCAAAAGATCAGTTTTATGAAGAGTAAGAAAGGAACTTGGGCCGCCTGAAGGAAATGTTTGGTAAACATTTTGTGGGAGCTTCCTTCGCTGTTGTACAGCAGAAACTTCTCAGTTCATTTTTACTCCCACTGTATTATAGTTTAACAAAAATTGTTTATATCTTGAAGAATACTTTTCTGTTTAAAAAAACGTCAAAAAAATTACAAAAAATAAACAAGTGAATGTTGAAAATTAGTCTGTTAATGTTCTTAATAAAGTGTTCTTGGAGTTAACCTAGCAGCGGATGGCTTTCTTTAGCTTAGCCCGGTTTCCAGGGAAAGCATTGGTTTTATTTTTTATTTTTTTACCCTTTTTTTGTTTGTTTTCTTTTTCTCCAGGCTGTAAAGTGGTGAATGCTCTGGATATATATAATTTATTCTGTTGAAACAAAGCATGCAGTATCTATGACCTATCTGCAGGAGGAGGATTTTTTTTTTTTTGTAAATGTAGATTTTTGATGTATTAGGTCGCCCTGAAATTATACACGGAAAGGGGTCCCACGGAGTACCTGCTGGAGATAATACTGCAATAAATTTTTTTACTACTTTGTTACTTGTCTGTTTCCATTTGAATTTCTTAATGTAAAGCTGTTTTAAATCCGATTATATTATTTTGCGGTATTTTATGTAAAATTTATTATCAGTCGTTTTCAACTCGAGGCATCGGATATTGTTTATACAGTTTGTAAAGTGACTTCGAAATAACCGCTATCTTTATTTTCGTCCCTATAAAAAGGGTATAGACACGATTTAACTCCCGATTTTATTGTATTCTGAAATATCTAGTGTTAACTATATGATTTAGCACTGTGCCAAACACCTTTTGAAGAATGTTTGATATAAAAAGAAACTATAGTTTATTCTTTGTATGTTTCCATTTCTTTCCTGATGTTCTGATGCAGAATGGTTTCCACGCCGTCTCTGGGCTGCCGCGTTTCCCGATTTTAAAAAAACAAACAAATAAAATAGGGCTGGTTTACCGGTCCTGTGAATTTGGTGAAAATCTTTAGCGAATTTGAAGCTTAAATTTCACTCTGAACCTAGTTTGAGCAAAAAAACGCACATGGAACGCTGGTAACGTCATTGTCCCTTCCGTGATCCGACATGGAGATGATTGGGCATCGAGCCTTTTACATTTCTTATATCAGGCGACAAACCTGTAGCCCCCCGACTATCTGCGGCCCCCACATTGCTGAATAGCCAGATGCCAGAGTATCAAAACTGTGGAGCCATGAACGAGGAAATAGTGTTTATCCCCTCGGTACTGCAGTCAGGTTCCCCCCGCGGGACTCGCACGGCGCTGATACAGATTTTAGGATGTTTAGTACATATTAGCGTCGCGTGGGATGTGGCGTATAAGGAGGAATCACATGATTATTCCATTAGAACAGCCTCTGTGTGATGCTCATAATCCTTCATGGACAGGAACGCGGTGGCGGTTGTTTGAGCCGACTGACCACTGTAAAGCTGGACACTTTGGGTGAGAAATGGCGTAATTACAAATTCCTGTCCGTTTAGATCCCGTCCGATATGTGAATAAATCACATTGGTTTGTGTGAATGCAGAAGAGGCTCTATTACTTATACCGGTATACATTGTAACCCCATGTAACTGTCCGCTACGGGTGGAAACGAAGCATTGTCCCTGCGTTAGTGAATATACCCCGATGAGGTGGTGTTGGTGCAAATACAGGCTGCGTCCCCCAGCCGACCGAACCGATGTTATGATGAAATTAGGCAGGAGAGTTGTTTTGTCTGCGATGTAATAATCTGCGGATTTCCGCTCCTCTGCGTTGGCCGCTGCGTTACTGGACTCCGCTGGAGCTCTTTACTGGCGTGTGAGGCAGCGTCTCCGGTTGTAACCCCTCTCCGGGTGAATGTTTCACATTATAATAAATATGTAACGTGTGAATGTTTTCAGAGCATCAGGCCCTCGTTGAGTAGTCTGTTAGAATCATCCCGCCTGCCCTCGGCTCTACCTGCGTTCTTTTAGGACGAGCGAATATTTCCAAATGTGATTTTAGCATGAAAGGTGAAGCAGCGATTTCAGAAATGATGAGGGGATCTCTGATCCAGCACTGCAGATGGACGATGTTACTGTGCGCTTGGAATGATTACTATTTTTATTTTGTGCTTGTGTTGGGGAGAACTAGCGGTGGACGTAGCCTAAGAACTGACCTGGAAATATATACGCTCACTGGACACTTTATTAGGTACACCGGGTCAATTCATACCAATAGCTAATCAGCCAATCACATGGCAGAAACTCAATGCATTTAGGCCTGTAGACAACTTGCTGTCTACATGCCCTCAGAATGGGGAAGAATCTGAGACTACAATTCACACAGAATCACCAAAATTGGACAATGGAAGACTGGAAGAACGTCGCCTGGTCTGATGAGTCTCCATTCCAGCTGCGACATTCAGATGGCAGGGTCAGACTTTGGTGTAAACAACATGAAAGCATGGATCCATCCTGTCTTGTATCAGCGGTTCAGGCTGGTGGTGGTGTTGTAATGATGTGGGGAACGTTTTCTTGGCACACTTTGGGCCCCTTAGTACCAATTGAGCATCATTTAAATACGACAGCCTACCTGAGTATCGTTGCTGACCATGTCCATCCCTTTATGGCCACAGTGTACCCAATATTCTCATGGCTGCTTCCAGCAGGATAATGCACCATGTCACAAAGCTCACATCTCAAACTGGTTTCTTGAACATGACAATGAATTCACTGAACTCCAACGGCCTCCACAGTCAACAGATCTCAATCAATAGAGCACCTTTGGGATGTAATGGAGCGGGAGATTCGCATCATGGATGTGCAGCCGACAAATCTGCAGCAACTGTGTGATGCCACCATGTCCATATGGACCAAAATCTCGGAGGAATGTTTCCAGCACCTTGTAGAAAGTCTGCCACGAAGAATGAAGGCAGTTCTGCCAACCCGGTCCAACCCGGCACTAGTAAAGTGTATCCAATAAAGTGACCAGTGACTGTGTGTCCTAATACGAGGTGACGTTAGCTCAAGTGAAACCAATTCAAGACAAAAGGATTTTTGCAATGGGTAACTCACAAAAACTTAATGGGCCGCTCCGCTATAATATGCACTAAAGTACAAATGATGGTACAGCGGAGGGCCAGTGGGAGATGTAGATACAGAATAGTTTGGGCAAGCAGTTAACCATCGATGGTTTTGTGTGAGAAGCATGGATAAGCGGAATAAAGGGTCCTGCGGGCTCGGGCTGCTTAGTGAGTGCCATGCATGACGAGCAGGTAGCCTGTAGGGTCACCAACTGAGCTCAGGCTGCTTTAATGATTAGAAACGGCCATTTAAACCAATGCTTTCAGATAGCCGGACTATTCTTTTATAGAACTTTGAGAAACATCAATCATTGTCCTGATTCTCATTACCTTCTGCTAATTTGCATCGCCCTTGACTAAAAAAGCGGGCTTCAGTTTTGGAAGGTGACCTGGGTTGGCTCGCTACGTACCAGGCGGGATAGCAGGCAGGTTTTTCTTTTGCTGTATAACTTATATCATTAGATCAGACGGAAGTGCTTATGATATAAATAATACTCTACGCAGGGTACAGGGAGCTCTTCAGATTGGCTTTAAATGCGTTAACTCGCTTTCTCAATCTGTAATACGGGCCAAAGGAGAATACTTGTCTTGTCTTTGTAATCAAAAGCTCAGGGCATCCGTAAGCTCTATAGCATCCTAATCGCCTGTCCAAAAGGATGAAATAATGTGAAAGCCAGTAGGAATAGTGGACGTTGTTTGATCGTTTAGACACTTTGAAAGTGCTAGCGTGTTATCTTCGTTAGTGACAAATGGCACGGCTGTATAATGTTGCGCAGGTACATACAGTCCGGTCTGTCCCCAAAACCCCTGCGTATGGGATGTCGCAGGACTCAGGGCATGTCCCCCAACCAAGAAATGACAATAACATTACAACGTGTGAGTGCTTCGCTTTTGCGTTGAATATTGGAAGGCGTAGTGACACAAGTGAAACACCCTTGGGTGTCTGTTTACCTTTACAAGGAAGTTAATATACAGCCAGTACATATGAATTAGTTTCCATAATTATATATATATATATATATACAAATAGATCTAAATATAATTTTGTGTACATTGCACACATTATTTCCAATTAAGACTTTCCAGCAGTTTTTGGTTCTTGTTATGGTGTTGTAGCGCCATCTGCTGGCAATTACTGGTTGTTGCTTTCAGTCCCTGTGACAACACAGCGTCACATTTACCTTCTTGCCACATTTGGGTGATGTCTGCACAAATCACGATTCTACAAGTACAGGAGAAGCTAACCTGAAACGTTACACGGGTTATTATACTTCACAATAGAAATCATTCATAGAAATTTACCACCAACAGGGACTGTTTAAAGTTTTCTAATGCATGCATTGTGTAAATCTGCATTCTTTTAGACTATTTTGATGCTCAATGTTACTGGAAATGGAAGCCATCTCATTATTATTATCTTTTATTAATATAGCGCCAACAATTTACGCAGCGCTTATCTCATCAACCGCTCTCGTACTTCTTGCCTGATGAAGAGTTAATTGCAAATATTTGCAATATATATATAAATGTACATTTACTTCCTATTTAAATATAACGTGTACCATATATAGGTGTATATATATTTATAAATATAACGTGCACCATAAATATAACGTGTACCATATATATATATATATAATTATAAGGTGCACCATAAATAACCAGCTACATTAATCTATACAGAGGCAGTGTTTTGCTGGGGAAGTGCTGGGGTTCAGCGATAGTTTCTTTACAGAAATCTTCCCTGGCTTTTACTAAGCGCAGCCGCGTCATTATTGCTGTTATACGATAAATAAACCCTGTTCAAGAAACAATGGAGAGTGCCTTCTGGGTTCAAACATCTTTATTTGAGGTGATACTATCCTTCCATGGCTTTCAGGAAAAAGTAAGTTACAGACTTGTATCAAAGTTCTTCAAGAACCACAGGTTATTATTCCTCTCGGACACCAACGGCATCTGCTTGACCGATGTGTGGCTTTGTATATACTTTTTAATCGCTTCGGGTAACATATATTGCGGAGTGCATCTGTGAATTTATTCATGGCTTTTACTAAGAGGACAAAAATGTTATTTGTGCAAAAATGCCTGGTAGGGAAGTTGAGTGATTTTCCTAATTTTATGTTTAAGAGTTGCATACAAAGTGATATAAAGGATATTTAGAATCAACTTTCCGTCAGCGTGCAAGATACACCAACATAAAGTGCCAGCGTGCAACAGGAGTTCTATTTTATACCAAATTCCCTTTCAGCAAAAATGTCTATTTAATGAAATTTATAAATATGGAAAAAAGCACACCTATAGAATCCAAATATATAGGGTAATCTGGACCAAATGGTGCAACAATCAGTATAAATATATATTAATACAACAAGCCAGGTGTGCAACCAAAGCAAAGAAAAATGGAGAAATATCCAAAAATATTCATGCAAAAATAGGTGGAAAATGCAGTGGATCGGATCAGATCACCCCTGATAAAAGTCCTCTGATCTAAACGTCGGGGATCATACCACCACAGTTTTCTAGCTCTAGCTTGTGCCTTAATAAAATTTTCTATATTTTGCACTGAATATTTTTTGGATATTTCTCTATATTTTCTTTGCTTTGAGCGCACCTCTGGCTATATTGTATTATATTAACCTATTAAATGTCCTCACATTTGGCCACCCGGGCATTTTCTTAGTTGAGATTCTCATTGTTTAGTGTTTATTGCAGTACATTCATAGAAAGAAAATTCACCAAATTAAACAGCCAGCGCGTTGTATTACAGATAATACTGAAATCAGTTGTAATTAAATATATAAAGTGATCAAAAAAATCTATACTTGCAACTAAATGTTTATGTACTTAAATCAAGATATAAAAAAATAAATAAAAATATGACAAGCACCCTTTTAAATGTTCTCATCGTATCAAACACAAAGCCTTTATGGGCCAGAGATTAATGGTCCAGTTTCACGTCTATTCGATACTGGCCACCATATCCTCTATTGCCTTCCAGTCCAGCTTGCTAAGGAGGCTACTCGTACTCTCTGATGAATTATCCAATTTGGGATTGAGAGAAAGATCATCGGCATTAAACAGCGAACCCTGCAAGGGAAAATAAATAAATACATTGAATAGAAGTTAAAATCGCTGTCCTGCTCCCCAAAGTCATGTAGGGGTGAGTTCCATGAAGCAATAGTGTGCAGTTATGTCCATGAGATTAGGAGGCACATGAGGTTTTGGACAATCCATAAGAACCCCTGTCCTCCAAGTGTCAGGGTCAGGGAGGGCAAGGAAAGCTGGGCCCCCCCCACACATCCCATGCCACAGACACCCCCCCATACATCCCATGCCACAGACCTCCCCCCATGCATCGCATGCCACAGACCCCCTCCCAATACATCGCATGCCACAGACACCCCCAAGCTTTGTACCTGAGAAAGGATCGAGTCCCGGGTGCTGTTCAGTATTTTGTTGATCTCATCGGGCACTTCCCAGGGGCTCACCACGTCCCGTTCCATCTGATCATTGTCTCCGCTCTGGGTAAAGCTGGATCCTGTGTCTCTCGTTCCTGCGCGAGACAGACTTCCACGTTAGAATTCTCAACCCAAACATTACCCTGAGCAGTGTGGGCATGTTGGAGGTAGTCTTTACAGGGAAGTGATACAAACACCTTCTTACAGAAAGAGGTGGATATGTACACCGGTGAGTATTTACGTAAACAGTTCCTACCATGGTGGGTTGGCGCAGAATGCCTGGTGGGGGTCCTTGTGCCGGTCTGATAGTTGACATTTGCCCTCTTCCTTCCAGCCAGCATTCCCCGGCGGGTGATCTGGGACGTGGGGTCTCCAGGTAAAGATGCATCTAGAAAACACATTCTATTTAGAGGACAGAAACATTCATTAACAGCAAGACTGCTAGCAGTAATGTATGTAGACAAGTCTGCAGCGGATTTAGAGTAAGGAACTGTGAACTATATAAAGGAAGCAACACCGGACATGCGCAGGAAGACTCACCGTATTTCACATGAACAGGATAGCTGGGCGCGCTTCTGTTTTTTATTTTATGATCCGGTGATCCCTTTGGACGCACAAACGTTGTGGTACCTATGTGATTAATAGTATAATCACAACAAATCATGAAAAATACAACAAGGATAGCTGGTGCGCGCCAGTCTACAGAAGAAATCCTAGATCCAAATTCACCCCATGGATGATGGCGCTGAAAACCCATTAAACAAGTGCATGGAGTGTTAATTAAAGGAAATTAAGCAAGTTTCCCCACTGAGTTGGCTTGAAGACAGCTGAGTCCGCTAGTCTCGGTGGCGCCCGTGAGTCCCGGTGGCGCCCGCGAGTCCCGGTGGCGCAGACAGTGCCGGGAATCATCTTGGTGACCGGTGAAGGATGTGAGCAGAGTGGCTTCCAGACACCACATGGTTAGACCATCAGCAATGAACATAACAAAGCCCCCAAATAGTAACTTCTTACCTCTTGGGATTGCCCGTAGGGGGGTGCTCATAGTCCTGGACTGTGAAAAACCACCTTTGAACACCGGCCTCCGTTTTCCAGCTAATGACCTTAAACAGAATAATCAGATCAAATGAATACACGGAACGACCGGACCAAGTATCACCTAGAACGCCAAGAACATCAGAGTGATTTTTCAGGCACTTATGCTGAAACCCCAAAATGAAGCCGGTATTTACTGTCGATCTTCTAATTTTAACAGATGGAATATTAGTAATTAGTAATAATTAATTGAAGTTACATTTCATTTCCCTGGATACACCTGGCTACACCGATCATCTGCATCCCTGTCTGCCAACTGCTACCCAAATCCAGACACCGGCTGGGAGATATCTGCAGGTTCAAACGGCACCGAATCGCAAGATCCTCGCCACTTAAACGGAATTTTTTAATATAAATAACTTCTTACCCCTCTACATAGAAACAAAGATAATGCACACGTCACGCGGTCTGACTCGTGTTATAAATAACCAGATAACGGCCGCTGCAAACGAAATAATGAAATATCTCCATAAACACGATGCATTTACCCTTTCGGAGAAGCACGCGTTCCCAGAGCGATGGAGGTGGGTTTTCTCGACACGGTGGTCTTGGTTTTGGGACTTATCACCGGGATCTGTTTGGCTTCTGACAACATCTCATGCATGAGGTTCAGCGCATCGGAGACGCGATTACCGTGATGCTCAGACAGGAGGCTTCTGGAAATAAATGCAGGATTTTAGATTTCTAACAAAGCCGAAAACAAGAACGATCCACGTTGGGGCTCACGTCTTGGCACTGATGGGCAGTCGTTTCCCGCAAGCCGTTACAGAGATCACAGAGCTCTAGATTACATGGAACGCAAGACAATTTAGCCAAACAGGCCGGTAATAACCATCGATTACAGACGTTCTAGACTCACTTTCCCACCTGGATCTTGGCTGAATGGTATTAGTTGCCAAGAACTTTCAAGTCAGCAGCAGACCAACAATCAACAAACAACGTAAACATTCTGATCCGTGCAGCATATTTACTACAGAACGTAAAGCGAGACTTACTTATCTTTCTCGTCTTTCTCTCTCTGGTTCTGTCGGATTACTTTTGTGGAGACAAAAGAGCTCTGGGGAGGAAAAGAAAAACACGCAATATGATAACTGTGCTCTTACCTTTAAAGCTTCCCCCCTGACAGACTTGCTTGTCCTCCATTCACCTCTCTCTATACCCGCTACTGCCCCTCCAGAGAAGCTTATTACCCATACAGCCCCCGGGGCTTTCCCAATACGAGCATTTAGAGCCCTGATCTTGGTATCTGTGTGGCTCTCGCACAGATCAAACGATGTGCTTTAATCGCACTACCCGCTGGTGACTGCTTATCTTTGCTGTAAGCCCAGGGCTTATTGGTGTAAGACAGAAGTAGTGATTAGTGCTTTATCTGCCACCCCTTTCCGACAGATCCAGCATAAAAAGACGCTGTTAATCATACTGCATTATTTATTCACACGATTCCTGCACCGGTTGCCGGGCATCTCAAATAAGAAGGAAGACGCACAGCAACTGGTGCAGGAATCGTGTGAATAAATAATAATCATCACAAGTGTTTTAGTTCTCAGTCCCTGAAACAAGAGTCTGAGGTGTGGTGCAAGAACTGAAGCGATCCGTACGGCACTCGGCTGGGGCTGGTAGGGGTTGTGTTCCATCTCTCGAAGCTGCTCCAGTTTTCTCTTGTGCTCAGCCAGACGCTCCCTCTGCTTTCTCTTCATCCACTTCTGGATCTCGCTCCTCTCTTCTGGAGTCCTCTTTGAGACGCGGTGAGAAGCAGCTTTCTTCTCTCTTGCCCTTTGAATATACATAAAACACAGCGAGGTTAATCATACGGCACCGGCGGAGTTTCTGGTTCAGTCCGGCCCTCGGCGTACACGCTACGCTCCGTGAGAAAGTTATTAGCTTGTGATGAGGAGACCCCAAACCCTTATAGGTTTACAGCCTTCTTCGTACCTGGATAGCGCTCCAGCCTGCGTCTCCGTCAAGCCGAGGTCTGCGGCAGATACTCCTCCTTCCAGAAGATCTTTCAGGATATCTGTGATATCGCGCAGACCGCTCATGTCTAGAATGCTGATTGGAGACGGTTTTATTCATTAGTGGGTGAACTGTGTGACGCGGGCCAGATCCGTTCTCAGACACAGAGGAAAAGAATCCGGATAATACGCAGCGGCTGGACGCGCGCCTATTAACTGCACAGCGACCACGATTTACAAACACAGACGTTTCGGAGGAAGGAACCCCCTTTCTTAATGTGCGCAGCCCCTCTCGGTGGGGGTCCGTTCCCTCGGTCTGGCTCACTATGCAATAAATAGGGTCTGACTGTTGCATATTGCCCAGTTTGGAATCTTTTGTGTTCTCCTTATTGGATTTTTGGAGCTACAGCGGTGTTTATCCTATAGCTGCACAGCTCATTATATCTTTCTCACTTCATTTATTACACTACGTACCCCCATCTTATTATTTTGGACAAAAAAATAAGACAGGCAACAGCAAAAGGAAACACTGAATATCAAATACATTTATGTATGGTATATATTTACATATTAGATAGGTATATATATATATATATATATATATATATTTATAGATATTACATAAGATCAAAAGCCATAGGAGACAAGCTATGGGTGCTGGAAGGGTTAAAATTTATAAGATCTTGTGACTTACCTTGTATCCACATTGTCTTGCTGTGCAGGAGCTGAAACAAAGTTAGGTGTCATCAATGCCGGCTCCATCTGCGTTACTTAGAATCCCTATCAATGCTAGCAAAACCAGAGCGCTATGAGCCGTACCCAAGGAGACAGCCGCCAACACGACGACTCCCCGCGGACGCCTGGCTGGAGGTTATTTAAGTTAAGGCTGACACAATAATGACATCAGGATGAGGTAACCTGATGCGAGACATCTCCTCTGTCTGCTCCTGCCGGTCTTTCCCGGACTGACCCCACAAACACGTGCCGGTAAAGCTGTACCTGCAGGACGACGAGCGTCACCGGAATCTCTTCGTGAAAAGGCAACGACTGACGGACGTGCGCGTGAGAGGCTGACGGGAGCGCTCAAAGAATCTTCATCATCCTCAGAGGCGGCCTCCAGCGCCACGTCATTCACAGCAAATGCTAAAAACGTACAAACAACCCACATTTTTGTAAAAAGCAGCTGCAGCACAAACCTCGGCATACGAACACAGCAATGTATCTATATATATCTATATACATACATATATATATACACTCATACACACACACACTTTCTGCTTTCAAGCTACTCTTTATTATAATAAAATTTGGCCTTATTAAATAACATCATTCCTAGGACTGCGGACCGAACCCAAAGACATAATTCTTCAACAGCAAATTGCGACTCATTTATATATTCCCAGGAATGCTTCAGTGTTGGAAATAATTGCATTAATAAAACATGAAGGTTACTGTTTTGTATTAATGTGAAAAAAACAATATTCCTAGAGCAATTGAATGAACGTCTTCTACAAGCGACACTAACCTTTCTCTGTAACCCCGTAGGAAGAACCAACATCTTTAGGATGAAGATCAACAGCCGAGGACAGGTTTTCTATCGTATTCACCAACTGTAATAAACGTAATAATAATATTTGGATTTGTAATAGTGATGTGGAATCCGATCTGCCGACCGATACAGCAGCTGGATATCCCCAGCCGCCTGCCAACGCAATGCGCTGCTGCTCCTACATCACCAGCCGGCTGCTGGCCTTAAAGTGCCAGTCCGGCCCCGGTGATGAATACACACCTTGATCATGTGACCGTACGGTGGCCTGTGATTGCAGCACCCGATGCCCCAGAGTGCCGGGGACTTACCAGCTCTGTATTGGCAAAGTCTCTCTCCATGCCGTCAGCCATGTCTTGCAGGGCTGCTAACTGGGCATCCATCTCCTGCAGCCTGGAGAGGGCATGGTCCGTCCCCGCGATTCCGGCTGCCCGAGGTCGTGCGACCAGCTTATCGGACGGAGGGCCGGTGGCCTTACCAGCCAGCATGCTGTATGTAACCGAGTCCACTGAGCTGGGTGTCCTCTCCAACCTCTGGCGCTCTCGGGGCTCAGACACGTGTTCTAAGAGTGTACAAAACACACACGTGCCTTACATGTAAAGGTTTATTGTATGATAAAAATATAAGACACCGCACGTGGACAATCAACATTTCAATACGTTTTTATTGTAAGCTAGCAATCCTAAAAAAATATTTGGTTAATATGTATTATTTCCGTGTTTTCTCAAAGCAAATATGTTTTTATAATAATAAAACAAGGTACCTATTTTATAACAGGTGAAGTGACAGCATTATTTCTTCAATCGCATGTAACACAGCATACCTGTAGCGTGGTAGTGGCTGCGATGTGCTGCAGTAATGCGGTCTAGTTCCTCGGGGGTTGGATCGCTATGTTTTTCGGTCTCCTCAAAAACCAGAGGGCCCAGCCGGTCACCTTCCTTCTCGGATGGCGCTACGTGCGCGGACGGGCCTGGGAAACCCTTCGGGAAATCTCCTGCATCGATGTCTATCACACTGATATAACGATGCCCGACCTGCATGACAATCATGGGGAAAACGATCAGTCATAAAGTCTGAGACAGACAGACAGACAGATGAATCGAGTGCCCGGTGGGACTGAATTTAATGGTATCAGAGTAGCCATCGCACTCTTTCTCTCAATTATAATCATCTGGGCATTTGTACGTTAACATAATAGTTTATAAATCGGTGAAGCTCTGTATGCTACGCGCGCTGAATGTCTTACGTGGATTTGTGGAAGGTCCGGTTTCGGTGGCGACGTCCTCTCCTCCTCGTCCTGGAAGCGAAGGTTGAGAAGCAGCTCTGGAGGGAGCCTCAGAATATCACACGGAGCATCAGCTAACAGACAAAAAAGCACTAGTCAATGGCTCGCCACATTCCATATTTCATGTTTTGTTTTTTATTATGCAATATTTGTATTATTTACTTTGAAATCAGAGATCAATAAATGAACCATCCATGGGTTATGATAGCTGGATTGGCAAACGTACGCCGTGGAGATGTTGGGGTTGTATCTGATTTGTGTGATGCTGTCCATGGGGCGGCACAGGCAGCATTTTCTACCAATATGATAAAAACTACAAAGACAGGTAACCCGGTAACTGTTTAAAAACTGCACTTATCTGTGTGCAGCGGAATATTTACAGTCTTTAACATGTAAGATAGCCTGAGATCTAGTTTTATTATTCATATTTTATGAAACCGGCTGCAGCACAAGAAGGGTTAATTTATTCATCTCCCCCCAGAAATAGTGCCCCAGGTTAAACGCAGAATCCTCACAATAAGTGCACTGCTGGCAGATGATTCTTGGTGACAAGTAGTATGCCAGGAATCATGTGGAAAGTATATTTTACTCGAATATATCTGGGGTATAGCAATGATTCACAGAACACGGCGGGTGATATCCAGCCCGCCAAGACGCATCACAGTGAGAATGCAACACGAAACCGCTAAATATTCACAGATAAAAGGAAAAATACGTGCAGGTTATAACGGAGCTGGCGTGATATTTATACGAGATGGAGGCAGACCTGGGGCAGGACGAGAAGCAGGCGATGGAGCGTTAGGTAAATCATCACACCCAGTCCCTTTATTCTCATAGGATTTTGTGCATTCATTGGGAAACACAGCAAGAGGCGAGAGCTGGACAGGCCCTTGGAATCACAAAGCAGGAAAAGTTATCAGACACGTCGGAAGGCAGACAGATCATTGCGAGTAATCAGGTAAAGCAGAGCGGAGATCCAACGGCTGAACGCAGCCTGTGCAGTCACCAAACGGATCCATTAACACCGTAAACACAGTCACGAGAGCGTTACAGAGGACCGCAAACGGGGCTCCTCGGCTCTCAACATACAGAGGGCTAAGCTGCTAAAGTTACCAGAATCTGTGTTAGTCCCGGCATCCTTGATCTCGGGGGCCGTCTTCGCGGTTGATGCCATGTAATGTAACTCGGCCACGGACGGGACCGGATCCTCTGGGGTGTTCTTTGACAACAGAGACTCAAACGTACCTGAAATAACACAACATCAGAAGGACAGCAGGCACGATCCATGTACAGTGTACTGTCCGCTAAAGAGTTAAAATCTTTCTAATTTATTTCGTAATTTCTTCATAAAAAACTGCAATATAATTCCTAACGGGATCTGTGTACATGGTTAACTCTTCATGTTCTGGATGATCTGGAGCCGTGTCCCGTTCACACATTGTACACATGCCCCGGGGTATAAACATTCACCGCGGTAATAAAATGCACATACCCAACGGAATCACAAACTCGCTGCTCTCCTGACATACAGACGTCTCCTGGAGCAGATCCTAGAAACAAACACACACAGACACGCTGACATTAATACAGAGGAACATGCGCGGGTATTCTGCAAAGAAGCAGACAGGGACAGGATGGCTGTGTTTAGAACTTTTCTATGGAGGACCAAAACTACATGAATGCTACTTATTTCTTAATAACATCCCAAAAGGCCAAAATCTAATCTAATAAAAGATAACGTCTTATGACATTTCTCTTATAACTTTAACTTAGTCCGATCAATAAAACGGGACTGGCTGTGTGAAGAGTGTCAGATGAAGCGTGTGGGGATCTCATAAACATACCTGAACGTGTGCAACCTCATCAAGACTGTTTGGGTTAATAATTGAAGCTTCTGGGCGAAATGTAACAGACCCTTTCTTTTCCCTTTTATCCTCTTTTTGCTGCCGGGAGCGCCTCTTCTCCCTGTTAATACGGAAATGCGTTATGCATCTAAACCAGCAGTGTTTTCCTTAAAAAAGGAGCGTTGAAGGAATAATATTACTTAAATTATTACCCCCTACATAAAAAAAGTATCACACAAGTAGTTATTATGAGCATGGACCTGGCCTATAACACCTGTGGAAGGCATTAACCATACATATCATTAACCAATAGCAGGGTTTAAACGCCATACTGGCTGTATGAGGTCACTAGCCACCGACACTACCTACACAGTTTAGTGAATAATCCCCGTTTGACATCTCACACTGTTAATATGATATTTCCTTGATAACGTACCTTTTCAGGCTATCACCCTTCCTCACTACTTCTTCAAACTGATGAAGGTTTGCCTTGAGTAGTGGCAACGAACCCTCAGAAGTGCCTCTGCTGGTGTGATCTCTTTGAAACTCAAGAAGGGTCTGGAGGGGGAGCAGCCTGGGAGCGGGACCACCGGGTAAAGTCTGTTGGGGGAAAATGTAAAGTTCTACGAATGGATTGTAAATTCCGCTTTAAGATTTTACTAAATAAAATTAACACAACGTTCGCTGCTCCTGAGACATATAATCCATATGCTTTTCCGTAAGCGTCTATACATCCTCTACTTAACACTCACATTATGGTTTTAAACCGTCGTCTGTCTTTGTACACTGACAATGTGTGGAATAATGACATCCATATCTTAAGCATAATTTAAAAGACTTTCCAACATCCAGGGCCTGATTAACTAAACCACAAAACATTTCTCCTGCGAGTGCGGACGATGCATTATTCGTCTCATAGCACAAACTCATTAAGGCGAGGTCATGAGATGTTTTATTTCGGCCTCAAATGCAACTTTAATGAATAAACCTCAGTATATGACTTAAGCGGCCGAGAAATGAAAAGCTACAATGTTACGTCTCCAATAACCCAGCACCGAAAACTCCCGACCATTCGCCACTGCAGCATCATGGCGCGCATGGTCGGTATTTACCTGCATCTGCCGGGGGACGCTGGTCTGCAGTAGTTGTAACGATGTTGGAGGTAACATCGTCATGGCGTCTCGTTCTGCTGTTGGCTGCACCGGAGGAACTCTGAAATCAGGGCCTGCTATTGGTGGGAAAAGGATCACATGCTCTGTACGCAGACGCAGTAATGGAATTCCTGCCGCCGGGGTGGAAGCGGGACCGGGTGAAACGTTCTGAGGACCTTTGAACATTCTTCCGGCGAATGCGTTCTGACTGTACATGGAAACACCTGACCATGAATGGTGCTCCTCTGCAGGCCCCCTATGCACCATGTCTGCCCACCGCGTGTTCTCTTCTGCTTTTCCTAAGGGTTTGAGATGGCCTTTTCTGTGATCTGGATTCCATGGCTCCTTAGGGGTTACTTTGCTTTTGCGAGAACTATGGATGATCTGTCCAGCATCAGCTGGAGCCCATGCTTCCCTAGGAGCCGTGGGGCCCTTAGACCAAGCAAATTCTTGGTTCCTGCTTCCCGGAATCACATTTAAGGGGTTGAAACTGGGTTGGGGATGTAGTTTAAGCAGTGGGAAGCCATTAAAGTCAGCCGACACTTTGGCCGATGGAATCAGCATGGGAACTTTGTCTAGAACAGGAGGAGGTGCCATTAGAGGCAAACCCGCAGCGAGTAGTTCCGGCTTCTCTGAAGTCCTTTCTTTCTCTTTTTCATGATTCAAAGAAATATTCAAGTTGGGAAGATCCTATGGAGGATTAAAGAAAACAATCAGTAACATTGTAAACGTTAAGCAGTACAAAACACGTATGTAAGGGAGGATCAGTCGAGAAGAGCCATGAAATGAGCCTCTAGATGGTAAAAGTTCTTGGTCAAAGGGTAGCTTATCATAAAGTAATACATCTAAGAGGACAGATGCACCTTTAATATAAAAATCAATCTAAAATGTATTTTAAGGACCCGCACCATGTTTTCCTTGTTGCTCTGGTCACGTGTCGCACAGGGCTCACCGCTGGCAGCCATGATTGTTGTGGCAGGTTGCAGTTTCCCAGGTCTGTCGTTGGTTTGTGTTTCAGGATTTGTGGCAAAGTTATTTTGTTTGTTTTCTGAGGATGCTGGAGTCTGGGACAGAAAAGCAGCTTGCAGCCCCGCAGGATTCACCATAGGGTTTGCCCCAGAAGTCTGCGGCAGCATGTGATGTAGGTGGGGGAGGGCAGCAAAGGAAGACCCCACCACCTGCATCAGGCTCATGAAGTTGATCTGCTGAAGCTTGAGAAAGGCAAAAAAATCCATAAATTAGTACAGGTTTACCAAAACTGTGTCTAAAGAGGACTAAAACTGAAACATACCAGTGGTACATCTCAATTCATAGCTTACATGTGGCATTGTGGCTATTAAAGGGACAGCCCAGAGTCCCAGGTAGTATAACCAACACACAATGCATATTAAAGTACTACTATATATATCACTGGCCTTTAGGAGAAGCTGCAGAGCCCAGTGATGTTTTCACTGCTTCAGGCAGCCAATCAGTGGCAGGGAAGCGCTCCCAAA
>VKOC01000001.1:57434432-57460985 GCA_009364415.1 Spea multiplicata | reverse complement strand
TTTCTGAAAATTCCAAATATGAAAACGAAAATGCGCATGTTCCAGTTTTGCCCTCATGGCTTCCTCAAAAAATGCATGAACCATGCATGTGAGGCCTTGTTGGAACCTGGGGATGTTGGTGAACACAATTTGGTGTTTTGTTCTGCAGTTGCACATATTCTATACAAAATATCCTAAAAAATCTAAAGCAACATTGCAACATATGCATAGGCGATAAAATCCCTGTTTGAAAAGTGTCAAAATTACCCTAGTTGTACACCTTGACTTATCTACTGTTCATAAACATATAATTTTAGGGGGATAATCAGTATCTGTGACGACTATTGCAGTTATTAGACTACCATGCCAAATTTGAAAAAAATTACATTTCAAAAACGTGATGCATGCCTTGCAATATTTGCCCTATACCGGTCAAAATAGATAAAAATTCTGGCGATGTTGGATGGTTTCCAAATCAGGACAAGTTAATGAATATATTTGGGATAATTTTTTCCCATTGGTTCAATGTGTGTACAATTTGTATGTATACAAAACTGTAAAAAAATGCGTTTTTTTCATTTTTTCCCCACTTTTCCCAGTTTTTTTCAAATAAAACAATGTACTACCCAGCTTAATATGGTATCAAATGAAAGCCCTACTTGTGCTGAAAAAAACAATATATGATTTGTGTGGGTGCACCAATTGATAAGAGAGAAATTACAGTTGAAGACAGACATGGCAAAAACACAAAAACGGCTCTGGTCCTTTAGCGACACCCTAGCTTAAAAATCCCGGTCCTGAAGGGGTTAAACTGGTCATTTAAAAAAAATAAAATTTATATGGGTCTTCTTGTCACTGAATATTCAAGCAGTCATGCAAGTTTTCATTCAACTTGCATGCCCTCACCTGAACCAAAAAGGCAGACACTGATGTGCTTTCCCAATCAACTCCTGTATTAGTACACTTGCTAGTTTTTTTGTGGTAGCGTGCCACCTCTGTCGGATCTCGTTAGGCGCGTTAACTCGACTGAACAACCGACATCTTAGTGAAAACAACCCACAACATGAACAAAATACTATTAGACTGAATCAATGTTTGAGCTTCCAGTATTATTATTATCTATCATCAAACGACTGAACTTCAATCAAAGGGAAGGGAATTCTTCTTTAAATAAAAGCTTTAGTAGATACAAAAGTTAATCACATCAGCTACACCCAAGTATTCCTAGCTCCAGGGGCAATATCGACTCTTCGAAGGCTTTGATTAAACTTTGGTATTTCACACAACACAGCGTAACTCTCTTACAAGCTGTCGGTTAGACGGTGTAAGGTGATAACTGGCTGCAGGGTAATCAGCCATCGCTTTAAGGACAAGCTCAGACAATTATGAAATCTGCTATGGAAATCTGTGAGAAAATAATACTGTTTTTGAATAGGTGATTTAAGATGAGTCTATGCCTGTCCAAAAGGTTTCAGGGTACTTTACCCCCCCTATGATAATATGGGCAGATCTATGTCCCCCAAAGGGTTTTTGTTGAAATGTTTAGCCTGCTCCCTATCCCACCGGGCACAGGACGGGGACTGAGGGGTGCTGCACCTCCCATAATGATTTTGCTTAAACTCTATAACATACAGCAGCATTAAAACGCCAATGTCCCCTAGATTTGTGCATAAGAGCGTGAGAGAGCATGAATGAGTGTTAGCGACAACTAATTTTGTTTTTTGTAAAAAGCTCTCGGAATTTCTTCCGAACCAAAAGGGCTGGAAACCAATGGACGAAAAAAAAAGAATCAAAATTATTTTTGTTCCATGTACCCAGTTTGGCTATTACACCTTCAAACAAAGGCATCAAAGGGACAGATAAAACCATCAACTTTGACGGCAGATAAGTGTGTTTACATATATGTGCCAGAGTGTATGTTGGAAGTGTGGAAGTTCAGGTAGAAGATGATAAAATCTTGATTGACTAGTAGAGTGGAAAAGCAACGGCAGGAAGGCCAGATACTTGCAGAGGAGATGCTTCAGGTAGGTTTACAGCGCAAGTATCCCCAGGATGCCGGATTTGGTACACTTGACAGATAGTCAGAAAAGGCTGGATTAGGTAGTCAGATGATGCCGGGTCCGGTACACAAAAGGGAGCGTCTCCTGGTCCGCTCGCAACCCATCGTGACCACGCAGGAGATGGCAGCCGGGTAAGTGAGCTTTGAATGGAGATCATGATCCGGCTAGCACTAGCATGGCTGCCACAAGTGCGTCTCCTAGACGTGACAGAAACATTAAATTTGACAGCAGATAGGTACCATTTGGCCCATCTAATCTGCCCATTTTTTCCCTGATGTAAGGACTCAAACTCCAATCAGTCCTTGGTCCGGTCCCATGGTCAGGATAGCTATATACCTATCCTGTTCCTCCAAGCTACATCATACAAGATCCTGATATTTATCCTCTGAACTCTCTGCAATGTGTCAATATCCTTCTGGAGATGGGGTCTCCAGAACTGTCCCCAATACTCTAAGTGAGGTCTAACCAGAGATCTGTAAAGTGGCAGAACCTCCCCCTCTCTCTGCTACTAATGCCTCTTGATAAACAACCCAGCACCCTGCTAGCTTTTTCCATGGCTTCATTGCATTGCCTGCTCACCTTCAAGCCCTCAATAATTATTCCGAAGTCTCTCTCTTTTGTTGTCATTGACAGAACAGTAGACTTGTTCACAGCAAGTAGAATCATTTCTGAAAAAAAATAAATGATTTTTTTTTCGGACAAAATTCTGAGGCTTTTTTTGATTGTGAAATGGTATTAGGGGTGCGTTCCCAAAGGGGGAGGTCCCTGACACTTTCTGGACTCACCTTTCAACTAGAGCAACACCATCTCGGGTTTTAGGAAGAGATCCAGACTCTATTTGGCACTGCTGGACCACCAATGACAGTAGTCCTGCACCAATGGGTATACACATCCAGCAGAATGCTATGGGACTGAATTTCTCCAGAAATTGGACCATTTTGATTACTTGACCCCACAGAGTAGGGAAATTGATATAGGAGTAGCAGTAAGGCACTGGGAGTGGGGAGACTGGCAGATATCTAGTTCCACAATACAGCACTATCTGAAAAATATTTAAAGAATTTATGCCTCAGAGTAAGGAAGGGGATTAAGCCCCGCAGATGCAAGGCAGGGTACAGGGTAGGCACAGTGTTGAATGCCTTGCAGAAATTGAGATAGATCATACCTAATGCTCCTCGCTGGTCTATTATTTTAGCAGGCTCACACTGTTTGGTAGGCCTCATATTATACATTTGTATTATTTGAGCCTGAGACTAGCTTAGCGCACCGACATTTTTTCTTTTCCCTGTTTACACATACTTGAGGTTGTTGGCTCCTCATCAGTCTGGTTGCCGCTTGCTGTCCAGGGGTTAAATGGGAGGAGGTTTAATTGCACCTCCCCCAACACATTAATAAGGTTTTGGTAGCAGCATAAACTGCTTTGCGTGCCCACTATGTAGGAGGAGAGTAGGTTCTCACCCTATTGAGAGTGAGCCTTGACGTGGCGGGTGAGCTTAATTATGCTTTGGCCAATTCATATAACCAAAACCTCTCATTTATATTATGTTTATATATTTGTTGCCAACTTTATTAGGGTGAGAAGCGCAGACAGTATTGTGTTCTTTGTATACTATTATTTTAGTTACCCAGCCAAAAAATAAAGATTTTGATAAGATCTCCCTGCTGTGAACCTGTGCTGCTTCTGATCATGCAAACCATTTTACTGCCCTTTACCGCAGGTTTCATTAACTTATCAACTACCGACATAAGACTTACTGGTCTGTAGTTCCCTGCTACCTTTTTTGTGTAGTGCTACCACAATTGCCAACTTCCAGACTGGAAGTACTCTTGTCATTGGTGACTGGTTGAATAAGTCTGCTAACGGTCTGGCAGGACACTCTGATGCTTTATTAAGATCTTTAGATGTATTCCATCAGCATCCCACATGCCACACATTCCTACCACACTATTGTGTCTCCTCTACTCCTCAAACTCCTATGAATAGAGGGAAAATATCAAAGCATGGGGTCCACCATCTCTTACTTCTGACATGCAGATGTTTTCTTTTTCTTGAGTACAGTTTATTTCTTTAGAGAGTTTTGCGTTGCTTGACGCACCCAAAAGGTTAACTGCAGCCGGAACAGTGAACGGTAGGTAAGGAATGTTGAATTTACCATCTCTTCTTCTCAGTGACATTATTGTCCCTTTTCACCCTATTAGATGATTGCATTTGATTAATGTTGGCTATTTACCATGGTCGGCATGGTGATTGTACACAAATAATGTGTGAAAAGAATCCATTTGAATGAATGAGAATTGCTTCCTATAATAGAACAGATTGACAAGCAAAAAATAGAAAGGAAAAAAAAAACTAGAGTAGTGACTTCAGGTTTTTAAGATCCTTTATTCTAATAAAATAATTTTACCGATTCTCGTGCTCTATGAATACTGGTTATCAATATAACACTGAGCCTTCACTACCAAGCAGGTATTCCCCATAAACACAAGCGGACCAAACTGGAAGCTTTTTCTTTTCCCTAAATGACCCCAGTGATATTTATCATTAGATAATAGAATTGGCGAGCACAGTTTAGTCTCGGCAACATATTCATGTGCCGTGGACCACATGGGCCACCTTTTATAAAGCATTCAGTGCTGTTGAATAATTCTGGTTGTCTTTGTGTGTGGGGGAGGTAACGTGCAGAACACGAAATTGATTAGGTATGCTAATTTTGTCAATAAATATATATTTATATTGTAAAAAATACATTGATCCATGTCAAATATTAATTTCCCATTCTTCACAGTTTCTAGCTTATAAATACAGTGGGGATTTTCTTGCACACACTTTATACCACCTTTTAATGTCTTTGAAAGGACTAGAGTTCCTCAGAGTACCGTTAAGGAATAATGATGAAAAACTATGAAACATACATGCTAAGGTAAAGTTTCTGGTGACCGTTACCACTGGAGGGCCGGTCGCTCTTTACACTAAGGAGCAAGCTTATGTCATGTCAAATACCAAAAGGAATCCATTAATGGTACTAAGTGCGGGCGGAATTTCTGTTAGAGCCTCAACGGCTGTACATAAAACTGCAAGAATGGCTTTTTGTAGTAGTCCAATATTTTCTAATCAGGACAGCCTAGTAGGTAATTGCTGTCCTGCCAGCAGCGTATATACGGCGGGCCGTTGCCTTAGGCCTGACTAAGGGCCAAGCCCCATCCACCCACAAGACTCATCATTACATCCCATCACTGAACATTAGGTTGTGCAGAAAAGCTGCTGTGGAGACCTCTGCAGTATATGAGCGAAGGGTCCAATGTCCAACAGCTCATCGAGAGCTCCAGTGCAGTAGGGAGTCAAAATCATCTAATAGCATGCGCCTCTAGTAACGCAGCCCAGGGGCTTTAATGCCTATGCTTGGTATTTATTTAACATTTTATACCAAATATATCGGGTTTGGCTGTCCAGGTTCTGCCCTGGGGTCACCTGATATAATAAGTGGGTGCAGACTACAGACACTACAGACTAATGATCATACCAGGGAGCCTACCCTTGCGGGACGCAGCCAGGACTGCTGATGTCGGGGGGGTGTGTGTGTAGGATGTTCCTACTGATGTCAGTGGGCGTTCCTGCTGATGTCAGTGGGGGTTCCTGCTGATGTCAGTGGCTGTTCCCGCCGACATCGCGGGTCACACCCCTATTTAAAGGGGAACGCGTCGGGGCGTGTCTGCACTTCTCCGGGCCAAACTTGGAGAGTTCCCCGGTATGCTAATGATAATAGGATGGCAGAAATAAGCAGAAAATGTGCAGACTAGATAGGTTGAATGCTTCTTATCCGTTGGCCATCTCTATGTTTCTATGACCTCGTTTTAATGATTTTCTTAATCGAGAGTATCTAGTAGCCAGTTTGTGTTACTCCTGCACACACGTCCTTCACTCAAATCCAACGAAACTAATTTAAGCCAAGAAGAAGAAACAGCAGCAGAAAACTCCCTCTGCGTAAACACGGCTGCAAAGGAGAGGGATTTTAAAGCAGGTGAATCGGGCCAACGCAACAATATTTTTCCGGCACTCACAGACAAGTCTCCGTTGTAGATGTTAACGGGACTGCCTCCTGTTTTGTTTCTTTCCTGCCCTCGACATTAGAAATGCATATGCTTAAAATAAACAGTACATTTGGTTTTTCTTTGCGCTGAGTCTGCAAGAACAAATAATACCGTGTAATTAATTAAAAACATGCAGTACTAGAAGATCAAGAGATTATACCCATTTTAATGAGTTATATCTCTGTTGAAACAATGCCTGCTGTATTCCCCAGAGATTTCGCATTTGTGCAAACAATTTAAAGTACAATTAGCAGCAAAAGTGCCAGTTCTTGGGGTTTTGGGTAAATGCATCCTTGGGAACAATCATATATTGTGGTTAGTATGCAGATCAGATAAAAAACAAACTAAAGACGGCCGCATTAAGATTCTGGGCATCTCAGGCTCTGGCTCTTCTTAAAGAACTGGGCTGAATACCGAAATCCACTCACACAGTTCTAATCATTAATCCTCTTTGTGATGGTCAATTTACATGCTAGAAGATCTAAAAGACAGGAAGTGTGGCTTTGAATTTTTGTCTTTATTTATCCCAGTCTCTCTGTAGAACGCTGAGAGAGTAGCCTCTAAATTTACTGCTTCTTAGTTTAGGGGCATCCAATGGGTCTTTCAAATGTCCGGCAACACAAGCTGATCTGTAGATGGGAGGATATATGTTCGCCCCTGTATGAATATTCATTCATCCCGTGTGGACAAAAGCAATCAATCCATACAAGTGTTTTCACACATATTTCCACCGACTTTTTAATGCTGACTTCAAATGTTACATTTGCGATGTCTTTTTTTATGTTTAACTCATTTATTGGTAAGGGTGTGTGAGTGTGCGTTACGCTTACTAGCCATTAGAGGGGTTATACTCAGTATAAGGTTCAGGGGCTAAGTTAGTGAATACATTATTAAATACATGTTATTTTTGTCACCATGTTCTTAATAAAATGGTTGTATTTTATAAAGCCTGCATTTTAGAACCCAAGTATAGGATCAAGAAGCTGTGGATATCCTGAGCTCTTGGTTTGTTGTACTCATGTTTTGAATTCCCAATTCATAGAACACCTTTGACTTTATCCCAAGTTGGGTAAGCCATTGACTTAGAAAGGAGATGAACTCAAACTCAATGAAGTGCTGAATGGCAACTGCACTTATTTTATTGTTGATTCCCGTAAAACCATGTACTGTATTTTTATCAATGGATCATAAAAACAAACCATAATAATCAGCTGAAAATTCCCACGTAACATTACAGTATTGTTTACAGTAGGTGTTAGCAATAGCGTTCAACAGGGCAGGACTGGTGATGAGAAGACAGTTCTGGCACTTTAGGGCCAGTGGCCGCCTGAATGTAAGTGTGTAAAATGACTAGATATGACAGGCTACATATTATGTTTTATGCCCATGTAGCATGTGGCCAGGCATATCCAGCCAATGGTTGCACAATGCAACACGCAATCTGCTGCTAAAGTGGTAGACAGGTTGAGCATTGGGCAATGTCAGACATTTGGCCGGTGTGCCAGGTGGCCAGTCCAGAGCACATGCCTTAACCCTATTCTTTGCAGGTTCTTGCACTGGTGGTACATGCGTGTAAACGTCCAAGCAAAAGGGATCCAAATATGTATCTGAAAAACCCCAGGCAATTAAGAGCTGGCATACGGGCATTCGCGGTGCTCTAGGGGTGAATAGAAAGCTTTTCAACTGACCGGTTTAATTTAAATCAACCAGATAATGAGATAAAGGTCAGCATTTTACATTTTCCCAACAGAAGTAGTAAGTATAGATCTGAATGTTTAGATAACGAGCTTCTGTTACATACATCCGTAACAGGCCCTTTGTGACAGTCCTGGGTGAAGGAATTAGCCGGTTGAGCTGTGAATGCATGAAGTGACAGCTTATATAATGATTATAGGGGAAGTTCAATTGATAAAGGAACATGAATTAAATAGTGTTGTATACATGGATGTATTATAGCACTAAACAAAAGAGGTTTTTATCTCCTTACTTATAAGCCGCCATTGCAGTGATTTTTGGGTGGGTTTCCTGCTCAAACACTACATCATGTTTTTGGTTTATGGCAATGCTAATGAAGCTCTTCAGAAGGTCCCCCCTGGTAATCAGGACTAAGCCATTCTATTGTTTACCGCAAGACGGTATGATAATACTTGTGTGTTTGCTTGATAGACTGTGCTAGCATCACAAATCTTAAAAATATAAACGTAGCAAATATACAGAAGTATTAAACGCTGTATTATATGAAAACTGTTGTTTTTGAAAATCAGTACCATGTTTTACATGTAAATTATTTTATTTACGTGATACCATACCTGGGAACTTCTGGTAAGTCGCGTACATGGGTGGGGCTAGCCAGGTGACGGACAGGATGGGTGGGGCTAGCCAGGTGACGGACAGGATGCACCATCTATAAGGGCGGGGTTAGCCCCAGATAGCTTACATCCTGGATGGATGCTGCCCCCGCGTCACAGAGCATGGTGACCCGGAGAACCAAAAAAGTAGCCCGGAGAATCTGGAGGAAACCTGGAGAGCTCCAGGTATGACGAATTTGCTGAGTACTCCATGTGAAACAACACTAATTTTTATGAAGCCTTTTTAGTTTCTATGACAACAACCTATTGCCATACCTCAGAACTTTCTTTAGGGAAGGCTGTCCGGTCCTCTCCTTCTTCTGAAGGAAAGGCTTCATGGGGAGTGGGGCTAATCATGCACAAGAGCAGGGGTTAGCTACAGATTATGGCAGGGCCCAGATAGTATTGAATGGCAATGGGAAGGGAATGGGGCAGGGGCCAGATAGTATTGAATGGTAATGGGAAGGGAATGGGGCAGGGCCCAGATAGTATTGAATGGTAATGGGAAGGGAATGGGAGGGACACCGGGCATGGTTAAATGATGCCCTCTGTCCAGAGAAAGAGGAGAGTAACCCAGGGAAGCAGTGTTTCACCCAGAGTTTCTAGGACAAACCAGGAGTATTCCCACATATGTCTTTCCAGTGATATGTCTGTGACACACGGCAATTAGGCACCCCAGGCAAAATTAGTGGGGATGACAAGGCTGCACTGGCACTTTAAGGCCGGTGGCCGCCAATGACATTAGTATGGCCGACGGCTGGACATAAGAGGCCACATGCTATGTTTTTTATGCTCACGCTCGGATGAAAATGGAGCGATGCTGGTCGGTGGCCCACTGGCCATTTGCCCAGTGTGACAGATGACTAGTTCTAGCCTATTGGGAATTGTTTTTGGTATTTAACAGCGCTAGAAATGAAGTTTCTAAAATTTAGCTGTAGACTTTATGCTATGGTCCCTATGTTCTAAATAATAAAAGCACACAAAACAAAGCTCAGAGTTCAGCACATACCTATTGAATATTGTTCTAAAAACACCTCTCTAAGGCATCAATATTGGGGATTCCGTCACAATATATGGCCATATAATGCCCACCACTATGTCACAGTACCCCAAGTTTGCAGAGTCCTGTCTAATTTTTGATGGCTCAATATCTTACCAAGCAGCTGAATCAGTGGGACTGCTCTGCATTTTAACCCCAAAGAGACTCTCAAGCAATTCAAAGCCTCCTCTGTACTCCATTAATGAGACTCCTTTGTGGCAGGAGGGGCTGCTCAACCCTACAGAACCTCCAAATATGCACAGCACAAAAAATATACGAAAATAGGCTAGCAAAGAACCTAAAAAGCATAACAGGCACAACAATTCACATTTCCATGTTGCCGTTAGAATAATAATGACCGATAAGTACACAAAACAGAGCAAGAATTCAGTGCATGTCTGGTATTGAGTTGTAAAAATCTCTAGTTCTAGAATGCCCTGAAAAAAATATAGGAATATGAGTTGAGGTGGACTAGAAATGATGCTATGCAAAAATGAGAGATTCCAGTAATTGTGTTTATTTTGATAGATTTTTAGACTTCCTTAAGGCTATATGCTGATATCCTACAGATAGAAAAGATAACTATGGTGCAGAAAAAAAGCCATAAACACGCACACAATTCTATTCTTGATTGCACACATTGCGGTGTAAGATGGCCATAACGGTAATATGTGTGTTCAGGACATATCCAGCCAACAGGGAATTTTATCTATGCATTTTGCTTGCAATTCAACATTTTAAACATCTCAACAGCTTGAGCACATAAATGAAATTATTTGTCCAATTTAATAAATGTTTGCATGCTTTATTTCCAACCGGTATTCAAATTCATGTCACCAAACCATTCAGTTCACTCCAACAAAAGGGCTATTAAACATCTAGTGGGTGCCAAGCAGCACTAAACTCTGCTGAAATTAACCATTTCCGAGCTCGTTGTAAATTATATTACAGCCTTGTTTTACTAAAAACAAAATCTGTTCAGACACAAAACATTATTAGTCAATACATTAATTATATATATTATTTTTAAAGTCACCAGCTGACTACTTTGACATTTTTAGAAACCTGTTGTTTTTAGAATTCAAGTTTGTATTATTACAATTTCCTGAACAACAAGGACGGGAAAAAAACATTTTCTGACTCAAAAATGGCAGTCAACATCTATAATTAATCCTGCCAATCCAGTTATACCCCTATACATTATTCTTTTGCTAAAAAAACGTTCAGTCCAAATATATGCACGTACTGGATTTGATAGGATAACCTCAGTAAGTAGCGTATTTTTACTGTTCTTACAGTAAAGAACCCTTCTTTCAGCTTTAGGCGAAGGTTCCTTTTGATGACTCCTTGTTCTTTCAACAGGCCTATTAATGTACATGTTATCAGACGCGGTTTGTAATCCCCATGTATGCGTTTACAAAATGATATCATATCCCTGTAAGACTACTTTTTTTCGAGTGTAAACTAATTCATCTTTTGTAACTTGTCTTAATAGCTACGATTTCCCTTATTTTGGGAAGCCTGCCTTTTTCATAAAGTCCTTTTTGCAAACAGGCACCCAGACTTGCACTGAGTATTCCAAGTTGGGTCTTACCATTTACTTGTACAAAGGCAAAATGATATGGTCCTCAGATGGTCTGGTAGATGGCCTGGCAGAGGACCAGCTTAGATAAGAATTTAGAGAACCCTTCTTTAAGCTGATCTCTCTGACTCTTATAGTGATAAAAGTTAAGTAAGCGGTGAACCAGGGAGCCTGATTCCCCACTTAGGTGATCAGAGCAGAGGGCCTGTAGCCTTCTCGATCTTCTGTCCTAAGCCTTATACCTAATCAGTCAGAATAATAATAATAATATATCAGTCCTTCTCCTAAGGGGAAAGGCATGACCCTATTATCATAAATCAGTATGGGTCAGTGAAGTTTTTTGCTGTGGAAAAGTGTTTGTTTGCCACAATAAAACAATGAAACCCAACTGAACAAAAAGTATTAAAAAAGTTAACCCCTGAACTATTAGGACTAGATAAAGGGGTCAACAAACTAAATTACAAGGACTTGGTTTGTATGTGAGTTATAGGTACTATTCTATCCACTTTTAGTGAAATTGCTACTTTTATAACTAAATGTAACACCACACACATTATTTCCAGTTGCCTCATTCATATGTTTTGCAGAAAACAGTTAAGCTTTTACCAATCTGGAAAGATTTCTAAACACTTCATGCTATTGTTTATTTTTGTAATATGCTAAAAGAGTACCATTAATGTTTTATCTAAATGGAACAGCCCCTTTAATGATTTCTTTTTCATAACGCTTCCTATGTCTTCTGCCTTTGGATCCTCAGTCTGTTGTACCAATATGGGAGGTGAGAAAGAGGACAGGATTCCTCTTACACTTTTGCTCCAATCCCTTACTTTCCCAGCATTTCTTTCATGTTCCCCCTTCTGCTACGTGATTGGAGGAATCAGTTAATTGGAGGGTTTCCGTTAAATCATTGCTTCCACCTCTGAAGTTTAACTGTGGTCCTGTGGGCTAGAATATTGAAATGCTTGATTTTTATTTAATTTTACATATGTTTGGCATAAAGTGGAAATCAAATCGTTTTTTCCATTAGTTGGCCACTATCGAGTAGTGTGGGCACCCAGACAGGGCATCCAGCTGTGTAACACTGATTCCAAGTATCTTCTCAATGCGACACTGTTATAGAGGTTCATTCAGTCTTTTCCTTTCCCATGTCAATAAAACAGCCAAACGTAACCATGATTTCCATAACTACACACACGGCATATTAGCGATGCTGAACCTATACGTGGTCTAAATGTGATTTGTTTACTATTTGTTTACTATATGCTGCATTTTTCTTTTGTCAGTGGTAAACTTAGTGTGGTTTTGTTACTTAAATCAGAAGGCTTGTGTGGTTCCTGTGTTCCCAGCCTGATTTACATGCAGGAGATACAGCATTCACTACAAACAAGTGTTGTCTTCCTAAATAGACACTAAGGGGCAGTACCAGCTTGTCGCAAATAAAAGATGCATTTTGCTATTTTATTTTATTTTTACCTGATATTCAGATAGACGTCTGATGTGATTTGCGTCTCACACTGCAACACAACTGGTGCCATGTTCTGCTCTCCAAAAGGCTTCCATGTTGTGAGAACAAGTAGGGCGTTAGGGGTAGGAGAGTACTTGTGAGAAACATAGGAATATATTATAAATTGCTATTTATGAGATACACAGTAGGTGTATGTTTCTTACACCCGTAGGTAATATAAATGTATGCTGGGAGATACTGTTTAGGATAATCAGGAAGGCATTGGGGGTTACATATAAAACGTGATTCTGGAGGAATTTGTGGAGTAGTGAATTTTTAGAAAATTTTGAGAAAAAAGTGATGCTTGAAGAAAACTATCCCTGATAGATAAAAAAAAATAAAAAAATAAAAAATGCCTTTTTTTAAGTATATGGCAAACAGTAGGTTGACTTTTTAAAATACGTCTTTTAATGCTTTTTAAAAGTTTTCATAGTTAAACAGAGATATCGGCTGAACATGTTTTCTCTATTATAGGTTTATTCTTGTATATATTTCTATTATTATTTTTCAATCCTAATATGTACTCAATAGTCCTAATAGTCTGTTGTTTTGTTAAAACATATGCTGCTATAGACTTTTCCTTTATAGTGAATTATAGTTACTTTTAATTTGTTTAAGCCCAGTTTAATGCATATATATATATATATATATATATATATATATAAAAGTTTTGCCTATATTAGGGATAAACCAAAATCATGTCTTCCTACCGCTCTGATACAAAGGTTGTCCGCTGTTTTTTAAGTAAAAAATAAAAAGGAATGGCACCAAGAGTACAGGATTGCCGTTTGGTCTAGGACCAATTCTAGGGCTAGCTCTAGTTATCTTTTAAAAAGGGCTGTAAGTGACCAAGCGCCACTTCCCTGCCAGGAGGTTAAAGATGGCACCTGGGAAGCAGCATTTCCCCTGAAGACGTCTGGTGATATTGAGCAAGGTATGTATATAGGAAAGGAAGATTTATTGCAAAAATAGCTTGGGGAAGTTGACAAAAATGCACGAGAGCTAAGTGTATACAGAAGGGTAATGACATGGTGTAATACGGAGCAGACCGAGGGGGAATCTGCTGGTAAGAAATTCCCTGGGTAAGATCTACTGGTCATGGAGATCGCAGTAGAAGATGCATATGAGAAATGGGAAGAATGAGACAGAAACAAAATGTATTTAAATTGAAAGAAGATGTTAGAAATGTTGTTCCTCTAACATAGCTTAGGTTCAACTAGTTAAGAAAATAAATTCTGCCCTTCAGTTGTATTTGAACAGCTGCCTATCTCCAAGAGAAAGTTCCCATACCCTGCGGGTGTTGCCGTAAATGCTATCATTGTGCAGGCCGTAGGTTTACTATACAGCAACAGAAAAGGCCTTTTTTTCCTTAAATATATTCAGTTTGACTTTATGGAGTCCTCAATGTTATCTCAAAGATCGGTCTTTCAGCGTCCATGTTTCAAGATTTACATGGTTTCAAAAAGCTCCTTGTTGCACCGTGAGCCATTTTAACACCAAGCGTTCCCCAGGTACGAGGATGCAATGTGATAGTTTTCAAAATTTCATGCGAGAACTATTAATGCACAATATTATACATACATGTAGCGTATATTTTATATGCATGTTTTATTTTGGCTGCATATTTCAACTAGGTGATGACAAAATAACAATAAATAGTATATTATGATTGAACTTCTACGATATAGAGCCATAGACAGCGTCTCTTTAATAAATGTAATCATTAGTAATTGAAAAAATGAAACTTGGGCAGTTTCAGAGGTCACTTCAAGGTTTGATTCTTCTCTTTTGGATTTCAAAATTACACCCATAGTTTCCTTATGGTTTGAATGTGGGCCAGGCTGAAGCCACATACCGCATTGCAGAAAAGGAAGGATCTGGTTTCGCAGTACCAGTACCTTGCATTCAATGGTGAGATCTCCTGGACACCACAATCTAAACTTCTGCTTTACTGCTTTGCAAGTCTCTCTTCTCAACTCTTCAGGGCCACATCATCTCCACCAAACCAGACCCCAAGGGTTTTTATGAAGTCTGTCTTGATGTGAAACAGGAGTCATAAGTCAGGTCCCACTGAAAAAACATCATGGTCTCCCGATGTTCTGCTGAGGTCCTCACACATCTGGACAAGCGATCTCACTTATCCATGGTCTGCGCAGAGAGGACAGCTCACTGCCCAGCAGGGATCATAAAGTGCCCTATCACTTTTAGGCCGGTGTGTGCCTAATGCCCTAAGCTTGACTGACTGCTGGATATGAAAGGCCACACGTTAATTTTTTATGCTCACATAGTGTGCAACTAGGCATATCCAGCCATGGCCACACAGCTGGACCCGGAGTTCAGACACGTTTGGAGCGATGCCAGGCAGCGGCCCACTTGGCGTTTGCCAGGTGTGCTAGATGGCCAGTCCAGGCCGGCTGCCCACTGTCCTGCAGGTCCTGAAGGATTCCCTGTAGCAGATACTCCATTCTTTTAGACAACAAAATACTAAGTTCCTAACCAGGTGCAGCTAGGTTCACCCTGGAACATAATGTCACTGGCTGTCTCAAATACCATGACCAGAAACAACCAATCAGCTCATTAGCAGTCAATCATGGCTGACAATCTCCTGGACCAATAATGCCTTTGTAAGTTTCAGATCACATGACTAGAACCTACCAATCAGTCCAATGACAATCTATCCTGATATCGGATATCAACCTGGCGCATGATGCAATTTGCTATCACAGATCACATGACCAAGTTCTCATGGCCAAGTTTTTGTAAGGCACCAGATTCAAAGGCAGGTTTCAAAGAGCTAGCGTGTTGTACTCTGGTTTACTCTTCCTCTGGCACCGGGGGCAGCAACAGGCAGCCAAGTCCCAATGGTAGCAGAGTATACCGAGGACCAACCTCTGGGGAAAAAGGTGGTCTGCATATACTTTAATGTGATTTGGACCCACCTACAAATAAACTGTTCATTGATGATGACATAATTAAAATTACTTCATCATGAGAGAAATGTAATATTACCCACCCTTTGTAAATAAATGTTCCAGGTGATTTTTTTAAAGAGAGGGGTTAATTCATAGATGGGAGTGAAACAGACAACAGTTGTGGTGCAGATGTGCTGTACATAATCCCGTTATTTTAGTTATATTGAAGTCTTTATAAAAGGATCAGATAATGTTTTATCTATTAACCAAAAAAAAAAACGTAACAATTATGTTGCCCATGTAAGCCAACGTTGGCCTCTGTAGCAAGTGGACTTATTGCCAATCCTTAAATGGCTTCAGAGAGATAAGTGTTGCTGCCGACACAAATAGATATCAGTTGTATGGATATTTCACAGATTTGTATGTATTTTAATAGAGAAGCATAAACTGTGTAGCAGAAAAGGGCTGATTGGCCCATCTAGCCGGCCCATATATTTACTTCTACTATTTACTTATTAATTAGGATAGCTTTATGCACATTCCAAACTTTCTTGAATTCCTTTAGTGTCTGGATAAAGGAGATTAAATGTTTCTGCAACTTGTGAGACTAAAGGCTAAGTATCCCAAATTCTGTCAACTTAATCAGATCATTCCACCGGTCCGTGAGACTTTGTGAATTGTGTAGCAGGACAGACTGTAAATGAATCTAGCCCTGGTTATTCAACCTTTTTAAAGTGCCTGAAGGTGGATTGGGGAGGGTCCATCCTCATGGGACTGGACACATTCATAAAAAGATATGGATACGAACCCCGGAAGGTCATTCGAAGGACACAAACAATGCCGGTGCCCTGGCACCACTGATGTTCTGGCAATTCTCATGGATCAGAATGAACAGGAGTATTACCACTCCCTCTACTCACCTCAGTTCTTTGTATGGAAGACGTATCTGTCTCATATCCCATTGAAAGTGCAATCTGCTCTCCGAAACGCAGGTGATCTGATTTCATATTGAAAATGCTGCTTAGCAGACACGATAAGCCCTTCCAAGAAAAAGGTGTTTGAATCGGCCTCTATTCCACCTTTTACCAGATTCAAATTTAAGTTGGTCGAGTTTTGTTTAGCTTCATAATAATCAAGCCTGGGGACCTATAAGATTTGTAAAGAGGTCACATTATTACAACAATAATATAATTACCAGTAATTATATTTTTACAAATATTTCTGAAAATATGTTTTTTTTTTACCTTCTTACTTTTATTCTTTCCCACTTATATTAAATCCACTTCCTTGTTCTCTTGCCCCATTGAGATAATTTTTTCCCTTCAACACAGCCCACATCTCTTTTATTTCATACCTCCTAAGACAGTCTTCATTCCTGGGGACTGGCCTGCTTGGATGCCCCACTGTCCTGTTTTTGCAGTCCTGGGACCCTGGGGAGCATCTTTCCTGACCACCCCACCTCTCCTGACCACCCCACAGTGCTTAAGCAGCAGAGATCTCATCCACAGATCCCACAAAGCTTCCTTACAATGTGTTAAGCGTACCCAGACCTACCTTTAACCATACCCCAGCCACCTCTAACCATGCCCCCCAGCCCACTCTAGCAAATCCACTCGATGTTCCTCGAACTATCCTCAGCGAAGGTGTCACCCACTTTTTGGCAGCTGAAATGTTAGGTATAAGTTTGTTTGCCCTTTTTTCCTATAACCCCATTAAGATGTTTTTGCCTCCTTTAAGTTGGAAAGGGTTAATCCTTGGCCTTAGTGCTATAAACAGGATAATGTTTGAGATAAAGGTACATAATATACAGAACTATATGGTTAGGATTAACACAATGCACTTATTAAAATTAAAAAATATTTATAAAAATATTTCAAAAAACTAAAAAAAGAAAAAATAAAGTAGTTTTGAAAAAAGAAAAAATCTCCGAAACTATCCGTCTCTTACAAAAAATACTTACTACAAAATATTTTAAAAATGCACAGCTTTGGATAAGATTGGTGGGTTAAAAGATGGGCTCAGTATGTAAAAATGACAGTAGTGGAATACCCTGGGTTGTCCTTTCCAATATTTGTGTGGATAGCCTAATATAGGTTGACATTGACAAAAATGCAGTTTTTAGAACATTTTGCTCCTCTAGACATCCTTTATCTACAGACCTGGGGGCTGCCATTGTTGTCAGTCAGGTGATATGTTGGGTGATTTTTCCTGCTTATATGCCACACTGAGACGATTCTTTACGGCAGTGCTAATGAAGTTGGTTCTTCCGCAGACTTTCATGAGCCAGTGTGTCCCGCTGAGTGATTAAGAGTGAGCCATTCTATTGGTCATCACAGGCAGTATGATAATGAGTGTTTGTCTAGTAGATTGGCCTAAGATAGCAGAGCTATGACACATAACAAATGGCTAATATGCAGCGGCCTGGAAAAATGTTATTATGCAAAAGCTAAGACTAATCGATAACAACAATAATTGTCGAACTGTACACTCACTCAATTAATTCCACGTGAATGCATGTGAGGGCCAAACTCTTCTCCTACCTAAGCAAGGCATTAGGCTCAAACCCAGGCTTACCTGCCTGATGTTAATTGTTAGTGGATCGGCGTAGTATCCCTGTTTTAATATTAAATTTAAATGTTAGGCGTACGGGTATTTGTGTTTTATGGCCACTAGATGGCAACATTTCTCCATAAAAGGGGTTGGACAGCTCTATGAAACTTAGTGTTGAGTTTTGCTTAAAGGCATAGTACAACCATTTTTTTTAAAAAAAAATTTTGGTGCAGTACATGTATGTTGTAAATAAGGTGCCAAGTAATGTGTATTAGTATTATTTTTGTTGGCGAAATAAATACACAATAGGTGGCATCTCCAAGAGTTTCAGGAAGTCTTCAAAATACTATACTACGCAAACTCTCTTCTGACTTCATGGGAACCTTGTGTGATGTCAGAAGCTGCCCTTGGGATGTCCATGCAATAATAGACACATGAACAGTGGCAATGCAATCTAAAACATACTACATGAAGAAACATTTAAATACATAAAGGGATTCAACAAAGTACAGGAGTGACGTTTATTTAAAAGGAGGAGAAATTATAGTTAAATGACTTAAAACAATCTTGAACCTAAGATGAAACCAAGCACAGTTCTTTGTTGCCATCAATAAATTCTATTCACATGAAGCATTGAGTGGAAATTTCCACTACACTTGAAGATCATCCAGTTAACTGAAAACAATCACTCAGAGGGATTCTCGGTGTTTACATTGTGCATTCTTTAGAAGTGATAAGAGTCTGTAATGTGTTATTCTGCCCTTCTTGCTAAAGGTATCTCCGATTATTATCTTATCATGTCTCAACAATACCTCCTGCGAGGAATTGAAATCAAACTCTTTGGGGTCTTAGGAAACCCTGGGGTTCAGATAATGGTGCCCACGATCTGAGCTTGTAGGGTACACGTCTGTAAACTAACTGCCTATCGACGACAAACGGATTCCGCTGCAACAATGCGTCAGGACTATGCTTTAATTTTTAATTCCTAGGACAATCCTTTACTGCGAGAGGAATAGGCCACTTTCAACTCCGCTCACAATGTTAATCATTGATTTATATAGCACCGCCATATTCTGCAGCGCTGTATAATGGTTAGCCTGAACAAGTTGTGCATCGTGTAACAATCTGCACTATTACATATTACATATTTGACTTTATGGCCAACTCTATCAAGTGGCTTCATTACTGACTTTTTTTTCACCCCCATCCTTTTATCCCCTCTCCATGGGCTATTTTATCTATCCTTTCTTAACAGAACACGGGGCAAATGAACCGTGTTCTGGGCATTTTTATACGGAGACTTGGGTCTGGTATTTTCCTGTCAATTTTTTATAACTATGATTTATATGCTGATTATCCGTTGGACTTTTTGTATGTTTAGCCTCAAATATGTTTCTAGCAGGAAACACACGGGCCGGAATTGGATAATCTTATTTTCTGTGCATCACTTGAAACGGGAAAAATGAGAGCTAGCTATTCTAATAAGTAAAGACATTAAATTATACTAATCTGTGAATTTCAAATAGATATCTTTGCTCTGGTTAATATCTATGCCCCAAAGGGGTTCTTCTAATCATTTTTTAATAAGATTGATAAAATGACTGCATTAAAGGGAAAAAAACGTATTGGTTGAATATGTTTTAGCACTGATTAAAAGTTATTTTTGGTTTTAAGATGACATTCCGATCATGCATTTCTTAGTTTAGGATTGATAAAATACAACAAAGGTAGCAGGTGACGTTAACCGGATAGTAAATCCCCAATAAGATAAAATGTCTCTAAAGGAAGGTGTTAAAAATAAACATTTTAAGCTACAGGAAGCTCAATTTGAACAAATCCTTAAAAAAACTGGCGCATTGAGAGAGACTAAACCTGTTTCTTAAAATCATACTCAAGAATCGATTTGTTTCTGGGAAATATTTCTATAATTAACAAAGTTCTAATCCAGGAAATCACATGGTCCGATCATAATGCAATAATGATAGTATATTGTTCAAAAAAGAAAACAGAGACTTTTTGTCAGGTGTCCCTGACTTATTTTTTGATATTTAGTACAAACGAAGTTAGCTAAAATATATAGCTCTATGGACGAGAACTGTTGGGGGTGTTCAATGTGCGGAGATTTTCTGCATATTTAATGACCTTGTAGGCCACTAAATATACTGTGGGGGATCATCTGGGAAAAAATAAGGGTGCTAAGGGGATAGTACTACCCTTTACACCGGATAGTGCTTTGCTACACCTAGATCGGCCTCTTATGTTAAAAAAATTGAAAGAATCTAAAGACCCTAGAATGGTGCCGGATTAAATCACAAATTATATATCAAATGTAAAGTGAAGAGGGACATTATAAAATCGAATAGATTTTTAGTCTTGCCAAAAATCACACGTGGGACAAACTGATTAGTAAACTAGAAGCGATAACTTCCTAATGGCTTGTATCGCCGAGGCCCAGCAGGAACGTGGCTAAGGGTGCTTCTGCTGAATCACAATTTGTATTTATGTCATTAGGTAACAAATTTAGGAGGAAATGTGTTCCTTGATTTTTTTATTATTATTTTTTGTTTCTCTATTGTTTTTTTGTAGAAAAATAAAGAATATATATATAAATTAATAATACATTTTACTATATGTATCTACCAATATGTATCTCTATAATAAGACAGACTTGGGTAACTAACTAGTGAGTAACGCAGTATGTCATTGCATTGGTTTGAAACGGAAGAGCTCATCCTATGGTGAGACCTCAACCTTTTGGTTGCGGGTGGACAGTCCCAGTATATCTATGCTTTACCACAAAGAGAGTGAGAGGAAATAAATTACGACCCTGTCCACTATATATTAGTTACCTAGTCTATTATATTATAATACTCTATCAGGAAAACAAACCTATAACTGACAGACGATAAGGTAGGGATTGAGTGAGAGAGTGAGAAAATACTCTTTTAGCTTTCTGGTAATATTTTTTTTTTAAATGAAATTTTCTTTAAATTAACATCAAACTTTAGAAGCGAGGACTATAATCGGGCGCAGACTATATCCGGGGCAATGCAGTAATATAAAAGCATGCCTCAACAATCAAAAAAAGTAGTCCTTTTGTGTTATTCCGTATATTGTTTGACAATAAAATACAGGACAGCAAATCCTCTTGGTCTGCAAAAAATAAAACATGATACATACACAGAATGTTACTAGGTGTACAGGCCTATGTGTAAGTGTCTATGTCATGGACTGTATAAGGCAGGTATATTCTTGAGAACTGTGTTTATTTGATTTTCTCCTGAATAATAAAAGTTATGTTTTATTAATTATTGGAAATCGTGCACAGCCTAATTACAAGCGTTACTTGTTTTTAACAAAGTACATGTTCTCAGCGTCAAACATATTCGGTTTTAATGAATATCTGCTTTGATGTAATGGTTGCCCAATTGAGTTTCTTCATATCCAGGGAGGATACTCTTATTGTCAGACTGTATCATTATCGTTACAAAGGTTTGCTCATCACTCTACAAGCCGAACAACTCGGGATAGCGCTGTTATTAATGGCACGCGAGATATTCAGAATAATATCCTAACGTTGCTCATTTCCCAGGAGATCGTCTTGGCCATTTCTAAGTCAAGTTTCACATTTTTCCTTTAGGCCATTTTACTTTTATTACTCTTTATTTCTTATGTTTAGAAGTACAGCACTTCATAAGAAGATACTGAATGGTTGAACATGGCCGGTAGTAAGAAGTAAGGAAGCAGAAACGAAGCTAATGGTCACCGAGAAGGGGTTAAGTTACCATGGAAATGAATATTTCTCAAAATCACCGATAAACAGTTAAACAGATGACGTGACGAGGGTCAGACCGGTGTTGATTTAACAACAACTTCACAGATACGATTCTCAAATATAGTCTTGCGGTTCCTAGGTTGTTTTTTTTTATGCCAGAAAGAACCAAATATAGAGAGTTTTAGGGAGACTTGCCTGAACCACGCTCCTTAACTTAATTCCCGAGAAACCTGATAGGTTCTAAAGAAATCGAGAGCTACAAGAATACAGAATTTATGAAACAGAAAGCTTTATTTTCCCTACTTTCCAAACATGTCTTATATCCTTTATGACCTTTCGCATCCATTAAGAAATATTTGATAACTTCTTTGTAGCTGACCAGAAAACAGTTAATATGCATCAAAAACGCCATGGAAAACTAATTTTAAATCATTGCTTCAATAATAAGTGGATATGGATATAGGTTAAATAAAATATATGTATAATGTGTATAACCGGTCTTGTGAGAAGTTGTCAGCTTCTTGCAGGGTTTAACATTTTATGTAAGTATACAATTCTAACACAAATAGATGTTTTGCACAAAGAATTCGGTAGAAAAATATCACACAGTGCTTACTTGTACTTTATATATACGTTAATGGAATAATCGTATAGCATGGGGATGTACGCTCTAAATGTCGATCATAGATTTGGAGCAGAATGTCACTGGTGCGATTGTGTAGTTAGAACGCTCCTCGCTTTAAAGTGGAACATTGATTTTTTTTGTTCAGGTGACGTACTATAAAATCTCCGGTACCATACACAGTCACGTATATAACGCATGCTTAGTTTATAGCTAAACTGTAGGAAAACTCGACATACAGGTCACGCTATCGCACACGAAGTGTTACAGTAATCAAACAAGGTACATAACCTAGTCCAGGAGTAGTGAACCTTGCGCAGAACTGATCCCTGAACACCAACATGAACCCGACTGGCTCTTTAGCGTAGCAGCTACACGCCGTTGTCATTGAATGGCATTTAAACTGTTTGTGTTATCACGGAAGCATACTGTATATCGGCATAATCCCATTATATAACCCGAGATATTATGTAATGAGCGGTCACAAGGTCACGGATGTTTGCTGAAACCTCCCTTGGCATCGTTGTTGGCACATGTTGCTGCCACAGTAAAAACAGGTATTTTCCAGCCTTGCCTGGATATTTTACATTAAACAACAGGAAATGCATCATTCTTTCAGTCTATCATAATTCCAACTCTCAATGTCAACGGTTTGATGCAAAAATGTGTAGGGTAACTGCTGCCGTTTAATTGTAATACTATACTGAGTATAAAAAGCACATTTTCCATAAAAAAACATTCTTTTTTTCTTAGTTAGTGCTAATATATACAACCGTGACGACTCTCTTTGGCTTGTCATATGAATCCCGGGGGAAGGCTAGATCTTTGTAGAAAGAGCTATAGACAATGGGGTCTTCTCTCTTTTCAACTTTAATGCAAACTAAGCCCACCACAGAAGACTTGAATCCCGACGCTTACATCATCGAGCAAATGATGGCTACAGTTCAGTCAACCATGATTTTTCTCTTTGTATGATAATCTTCATTACTCTATAAACTTGTCTCTCGCCATTAAACAGTTGTATGTAGATACAATCCATGAGAGTGCTCTACTTCACTAATCTACAATGTAACCAGAGGATTATAACTTACAATATATTATACTTTTAGGGTCGGAAGAACAGTTTCTTTATGAACTCTTTTTTTTCAGCTCCCTTTTCTCTATGAACATGCCAACTAAAATTATAACGAACCTCATAGTCGTGCCCGCTGGCCACTCAATACTTTAGGCAGTAGCCTAGTTTGCCTAAATTGTAGGGCACACTCCACAGACCCCTCAGCAAATAGGTCACATCACTCGCAATCATGTTGTTATACAGGCCAAGATGCCACCAAACGTTATGCTCAACGGGCAGGTGGGCAGCTAAGCTTTTAAAGGTGCAAATGGACCTATTGGCGAATTATACTTGACACACAGGTATTACCGTAGACCTTTTGAACCCAAAAGCAATAATAATGAACCCTTTCAGTTGTAAACAATATTAGATTAGACACGGCCCCCTGGCTAAAAAATATTTTCATTGTTTGCCTTGGAATTCCTTACATAGTACAGAATAATTTTCCTCGACTTCTGGTTGCAACCAACTGCGACCTGTTTTTACTCTAATGAGCAACGTCAATACCAGCCTGTGTCACTGAATAGACTCTTTATGTTCCACGGGAAAATATTCAACCCCAAAAATTCTGATGTTTATCTCTAATCCTTCTATGTGAAATATTTTTAAGATCTACATTTTATTGTCTCTTGCTTTGCATTTTGCAACCCTAAAGAGAATGCTTGTATATATTGCGCAAGTGCTTATATCACCCTTATAAATAACCAAAAATAGCTTATTTTAAAATGAGAACGTTAAAAGAACATTAACATTAATAGTTCAGTATTAATTTTCAACAGATATTATGTCAACTTCTAATGTATTTATTATGTACAATTATGTGTCCTCTTCGAATGTATTTGAAATGAAAAGAGGAGTAAAGCAAATGTAAATAATACCAAAAATTAAAAATTGCCAAAAACACACCTCTACATTAAATGGTAATTTAGAACAGAAAAGCCAGGCTAATAGTTATTATTATTATTTTACTGTTTTGTTCAACTTAATTCCACCACTAAACTATATCAAGGAAAAACCCAAAGGGACCTTTAAGGACTCCAAAGCTTATGTGCCGATAAACGCTACAACAATAAATGATGTGCAAACCTGTGACTACATACAATAATACAACTCAAGAATGACGCATGATTGTTATTAATTTCAGAATGTTATTAATTTATAATGAATAGATTATAATTATGCACTGGGTCCAATTATTTCTGTTCCCTTGTTAATGAAAGTAGTGGATAGTAGGAAAATTACAGAAGGTGTGGAGATGTTTGGAGATAAAACACACCTCTCTTCTTTTCACAGGTGTTTATCTCCAAGCAAGCCTCCGGCTCAGACAAGTAAGACTTGTTTTACTCCTGAGTCTGACCAGCTTAGTCTACTCCATCGGCAAGACTGTTAGGTGTGTGCCACATAGGACCTTTACTTTCTTGAAATCAGGTGGCCATCAATGCTTGAATCGAGGCACCGGAACTAGTTCCCTGTTATTGTATCGATGGTATGGCCACAGCATAAAGTAATATAGAGCAGTGGAGACTTATTTAAACCTAAACCAGATCGGCCACTTTATCCAGATACCGCAACCTACAGTTTATATACACAGTAAAGCTTCAACAAATTCAAATAACGGGAAATCTTTCAATAAATTCTATGCAAACTGTTAATGGAAAGCGTGTGACAAACCAGTGTTCTACCCCTTGGAGTACTTTTAATAAGACTAAAAGGGCTAAATGGTACTTCACTACCTCCTCGACTATCAAATGTTAGTCTGATGGAAGAGAGGTAGTCAGGTAGTCTGAGAAAAGGTAGATTGTAAGGTTGTTTGGTTTCAAAAATGAATTTACAACGGTTCTAATTGTATCTGTATCAAAATGTTCAGGGTCAATAAATATCTATTTATTTATTGAGTATCTATTATCTATCTAGCTTTCCATCTATCTATTATCTGTCTGTCTATTTCTTATCTATCTAGTTGCTCACCAGGCCTGTTACAAGGCAGATTTCTGATTTCCCCAACCAGCCCAGTTTACACCCAGTTGACATAGCCTGCTGTACCCCTGCAGTAAAGGACGTTGGCCGCTGTCGTGAGACCTTGTGTCGGCCGGGGCACAACAAAAAGGTGTTGCTCTATCAATCTATTTATCTATTCACCCAAGTTTCAATGCGCTCAAAGTGTGCATGGGCAATCCAGACCTCCGCCCAGCTAGCAAACAAGTCCATTGGCCGAGCCAAGCCACGCTCGGCAGAGGAAGGTTGTTGCTCACATCTGGTGGGCCGACTACTAGAAGAAAACCACTATCCAGTCATGACACTGAGCCCATACTGGACCACCCAGTCATACACCCTTAAACTTTGCAAGTGACAGTGACCTCATGTCACCAAAACCAATGACGACGGCAAGCAGGTCACCACGTCAGAAACGTCTTACAATGGAAAATTACAGGAAAACTCCGCTCGTAACGCGAGGTAGAAAGTGATCTCTTTGTGCAGAATTGTGTTTAAAGTACATTCTCGCTCAGAAGTCACCATTGTTTACCATCAATACACTAAATACACTTAACAAGGTTATACCTTTTACAATGTGTTCAGGGGTATATTTTTAATAAGTGTTCAGGCTTTCGTCTGTAAACCAGGAAGCCTAATAAAGATAATTATTACAACATATACACAACGGAAGTTAAAAAAGTACACTCAGAGAAGGAAACGCACATAGTTTTATGACTTCATTCTATTGTATAGAAAGCATTTCGCGGCAGATGACCCATTTAGTTTGCCTATTTTTTTTGCAGTGAAATCCTGAAACCTTGTTCAGTCTTGTCTCATATTCAGACTATCTTTATGCATATCCCATTCATGTGTACATTAATTCATTTTGTATATTTATCTTTATTGATCTTTGAAAAACAATTCATATATGATGAAATAAAGCCTACCAAAGACCACAGAAACTTCCCAGTACCCCTCGTTACAAGACCAATTCTATATACATAA
>VKOC01000001.1:57395288-57412620 GCA_009364415.1 Spea multiplicata | reverse complement strand
AAATATGTATGACGAGTCATCAGCTGTATTCACAAATTCTTTCAAACTAGCTTTTTTCTGGTTTTAGAGAACTTGTATGGATTTCTTGTTCATTTCTTGTTCATATTTGACCATACTTTGGAACTTGATAGATAATCTGGCCTAGAGAAGAAGGTGGGTTACCAAATAAAAAGCCAATGCCCCACCCCAAGATCACAAAGTTGTCCAAGAGACCTAGTAGTCAGCTTTTTATACATCCAAAGACTCACGGAAATAGGGACCCCATGTAGTGGCATGTTTATGACCAGTACAAAGCTTCTTCTAGAAACCTAAAAAATATTACTGTTATTAGAATTGTGATTTTCTTAAAACAAAGAGCAAGATAAGAGCATTTGTGTTTGACTTGTCATTTAATTTGCCTATGCAATTCCTCACTAAATGTGGATCATCATGATGTCTATGTAGTTCAAGTATATACCTCAATGTGACGCATTACAGGATTAACGGAAATGGAGAAGAACAGCACACCCCCCTTCCTGCAAAATTTTGTGATTGCCGAGTCTGGGAATAAGTGTTATTGTCCAAACAAACATCAACAATGTCACCAATAAATGATTTGCTCACCACCCGACAGCCGTTTTTGGATTCTTGATAGAAGCTGAAGCTTTGTTTTGAGAGACCTACAGAACAATGGGTACCATTTTTAATGCTAATACTACATGATATTAGACGGACCCTTTATTTTGAAAACAGGGTGTGGAAATAATATTTAAGCTGGTGTTGGACCAGCCTCCTTTACCAATACTCCACACAATGGACACCGACTGCTTTTCAAGAATATGATGGAAGACTTTGTATTGACTTCAATGTGTACTATTACCAAATGTAACAAATGCTACTCTTTTTTTTAGTAGCTTCTTTTTATAGTTGATCTGGTATCAGCTCAAAAACACAGCTGAAGACGTTTGTTTGCTAATTGCAGAATCAATTATTTTTCATCAATTAGTTTGATTATGAACTAGTTATTAACTTGAGATCAATCATTTACACTTACTAAACTGGAAATATTTTAATTTTAAAAGTGATTTGCCAAGCAGGTTCTGAGTGATCATCTATATACCTATGTTATAAATGCACTTTTTTGTAAAAGGAAACCAATCCAGTGATATTTTAATTACCTTTTGCTCTTTCGAACTGGATCTGAAATATACTTTGTAATCTTACATTAGCCTCTGAAATGTCTGTATAAACTCAAATGTTGTTCCGTATACAATGTATTCAAATATACAACTATGTATACTATCATATATATGTGTTTTACGTTGTCTGTTGAGGTATTGGGAATCAGTGGTAGATGGTAGAAATATTTTATTATACCACAATGAAAGTATACAAACACCAAGGGAATTGAAGAATTGAAATGTGTCCAGATCCCCTTGATACAAACTACAACCTTAACATCGATATTTTTCATCACATATATACATACAAAAGTAAGTAGTAATTACATGTGTCAGAAATATAACATTATGTTTGCCTGCATTTAATTATTTTGAAATATAAAAAGGTGCTAACATTACCAGTTTTTGAAAACTCAGATATTTATATATATTTATTTAACTTTCAACCTTTGTTGAAAGTAAACTAAATCCAGACGGTAAATTTATATATACACATACTATATGGACAAAAGTATCGGGACACCTCTCCTAATTATTAAATGGAGGTGTTTCAGCCACACCCATTGCTAACAGGTGTAAAAAAACCAAGCACATAGACCACCATCTCCATAGACAAACACTGGCAGTGGAATGGGACGTACTGGAAAGCTCAGTGAGTTTAAAGGTCAGTCAGTGTCCATCCTGCTAGATCTGCCCCAGTCCATTGTAATTGCTATTATTGTTAACTGGAAGCTTCCAAGAGTAACAACAGCTCAGCCACGAAGCAGCAGACTATGTACACACACAGAATAAGGCTACCGAGTGCTGAAGTATGTAGCATGTAAAAACATGGCAGTGTCATAGGTTACAACCTTTGACACAAACCGGTTTGTGAAATTTCTGCCCTTCTAGATCTGCCCCGGTGCACTGTAAATGCTATTATTGTGAAGTGGAAACAGCTCAGCCACAAAGCGGTAGGTCACGCACACTTATAGAGCAGGGTTTCCGAGTGCTGAAGAGCGCAGTGCCTAAACAGTTGGCATAATGTAGTCAGGAGGTAACGTTCTCCTGGCATCTGCCAAACCCAGACTCACCCATCAGACTGCCAGAGAGATTCATCACTCTACAGAACACTTTTCCACAACTCCAGAGTCCCGTGATTTACACCACTCGATCCGACACTTTGTACTTGGTGATGTGGGGCTTGCATGCAGTTGCTCGTACAGTTTTTGTGCTGATATTACTGCCACTCTTCAGCTATGGAGTCAGCAGATGGTGGTAACTTTTATACATCATATGCCTCAGCACTCTGTGATCCCTCTCTGTGACTTTATGTGGCCTTCTGCTTTCTGTCTGAGTGGCTGCTGTTCCTAAACACTTTTCACTTTCTAACAACACCACTTGGACGTGGAATATCTAGAAAGGAGGACCGACTTATTGCAAAGGTGGGATCCTATCGCAGTCCCACGCTTCAATTCACTGAGCTCTTGAGAACGACCCATTTTGTTCACAGATGTCTGTAACTGCAGACTTCATGGCTAGATGATTGATTTTATACACCTGTGGTAATGGCTCTGGATGGAAAATAAATCCCTTAAGCCTATCTCTTTCACTCTGTACAGTAACCTTTTATGTGGAACTGTACAGTGACGTTACTAGGGTGTGAGGCGAGTGGGGACCGCACTAAGTGACACCTTCAGCAAGGGTGATGCCTGAAGCTGCCATGCTCTGCTCTGCTCAGGGCCGGCACTGCCTTTAGGCCTAGAGCAAAGATGCACGGGGATGTACAAAGATGTATGCTCCTCTGCAACGGACTGTACTGCTCAAGCGAGAAAGGGAAGATATTGTTAAAAAAGCTGATGACATAAAAAGTATGATATAGTGGAGATATATTGAGGAGGAGATTTTGAGGAAGAGAGAGATAATGAGAAAAAAGAGATGGGAGATACGGGCAGGCATTTGTAAGGGTAGTGTGCCTAGATATTACAGTCTATCCATTACAATTACTGTTTTGGGCCTAAAGAGCATAGAATGAATAAAGGGTGAGTCTGAGAGGAGCTCTGAGAGGAGCTATGGGTGCCATCTAGGTGCCGGGTAAATCCGGTGGATGAAATTTGGGCAAGTCCTGTGTCTGTGTGTAATCTGGGTGCTTTAGTAAATCCATTGAATGCAATATAGGCAAGTACTCTGTGCTGGGGAAAGTCCTTATGCGTGCAATCTGAGTGCTGGCCAAGTCATTTGAATACAATCTTGGCACCGGGGCAAATCCTATATCAATAACAAATCCTTTGACATAAAATGTAATATTAATGCTAATTTCATTTATGCATTGGTTTCATGGAATTACTCATAGAGAGGCAATACTGCTGTCATTAAACGTTAAATTCATTCTTATTGCAACAAAATAACAAAACTGTAAAAGCATGTCCCTTAACAGTGACCGATATATATAAAGCGCCAAAGTAAAATAGTTAATATTTTGGGGGTCCTTTACTATGTACAAACATAGCTGAGTGCTTAAAAACGTATCATAGAGCCCCACTGCCAGAATTATGAATTAGTTCGTTGTATATTAGGGACCCTTAATCATAAGTGACATAATTTATATTATATTATTTGTGAACAAATTTTAACTTTAACCACATTAAACTATGTAAATGAAAATACATTTAGGTTGTGCATATGTATTGTAATTTAAAGGTATAATTTTAATTTTCCTAGTAATGCCACCAATATGGCCATTCCATTCAGTGATATACAGGAATTCATTTTTACAGTTAGCCATTAGTACAAAAACACATTACTATGGATTCAGTACGATCTTCTACGATAGGAGATCCAGGAGGGAGGACACCATGAGTTGCTGCACTGGTTGACAACAAACCTAGTGACGCCACTGGAACTGTATCAAATGTTTCAGCATGAAAAGACCCTGATAGATGATATTATCAGACAAAATGTGTTTCTGAATATTATTCCTTAGTAAGTTCAAATAATTCCCCCACTACAAACATCAGGCTCACAGGTCTGTAATTACCTGGCTGAGCTTTTGAACACCTTTTTGAATATTGGTACCACTTCTGCTTTACAAGAATCATTGAAGATCTATTACCTGGCAATTTCTTGGCTAAGTTTCCGAAACACCCGGGCACGTATACTATTATAATTAAGCAATTTTATCACCAGGCCTTGTGTCAGCCAATCGCAAGCTTTTTGGTTCTTTTTTGTATACACAGAGGCAAAAACTAATATAACATTTCTGCCTTTTCCTGAATTTTCCAGACTTCAACAGACCAAACGTTTTTTGTTGTTAATGCATTTTAAAAGAATTGCTTTTGGGTTTGTCTTGCTGTCATCGGCTATCATTTTCTCATTATCTACTTTAGCCATTCTGGTTGCCCTTTTATATTTTTTGTTACCATCTTTATATTTTATTAATGATGATGCTGATCCCTTTGATTTACACGCTTTAAAAGCCAATTTGTTCCTTATTTCCAGACTGCTCTATTAAGACACTTTGGGTTCCCCATTGTTTCCCCAAGTTCATGAAAAACATCCAAAACCAAACATGGCCATAGAACTCTGGCTTCAGTGTTTCCAATGCCATTATCAAAGTGTTCATATACCAAAACACCTACACTAACTGGTATTTTTATGATTTTAAGCTCTACATATAATACTAAGAGGTATAGAGGTTGAGAAAGTTTGCTATCGTTCTTAATTTCCCTTTAAACTTGGATGTAGGCTTTGGTGTCCATGTAATATGTTGGTGTCTCCAGTATATGAAACCATGAGGAAAGTCCTTTTGCAATAGGTTTATAAGTCAAATGGTTGCCAAGTAAAGCCGTGATATATTATTATTCAATGCAAGGCACCAAGTTAAATCGAGATGTGAGTCCAAGATGATTATAACTTCAGATCATGGTCTAGGAAGAACTTGACTTCCTAGTTTTCAATATCTTTTTTTATGAGATTTTTTTGTTTGATTTTCTTAGGAAAGAGTGAACCTTTGGTTGTGATGCTGTTGCAAACCCTCCAACTTTTGTTACTATGTAACTAGGTAAATTTGACCTCAATTGTCCAGAACCTTTAAGTAATAAATGTTCAGTTGAACAAGTGAATATTTTATCCAGACCCTTCACCAACCACCATGTCAATTAACATTTTACATTATGTACTTGGAGTGACTTCTGCATTGTGCATTTTGAAATCCGGTGTTTTCACCTCAGGGGACACAAGGTAAGCTGGTATTGTGGTTGGGCTCAATTGATTGTACCTTGAACTTAAATTGTGGCTTGTTCGCCAAACATCGTACACATTTTGTTTAAATAGGGAAGCTGTACACGTTTCAACTTTTTTTAAAATCTTTTATCGTATATTTCTGTTTTCTTTAATGATTTCCTGTCTAAATTGAGATCCTGAATACAATTTAAGTCTCCCCCTATTATTACTAAACCTTTTTCGATTTTCTCTAAAGTTTCCATTGAATCATTAATAAATTTAGCTGTTAAGTCGGAGGAGTCATAGAGAGACATCAATGTGTAAAAAATATCATTCATTTTACAAATTAATATTAAGCGTCTCCCCTCCTTGTCTGATTCATGTGTAATATATTCAAATTTGACTCTACGCGATATTATAATTGCAACTCCTCTCCATGTATCCAGACGAATTAGATTATACCTTTTACTCTGCACCTCATAAATCATATTCTCGCATAGACACCTTTTTTATGTCGGGATTAACCCTGGATAGATGCTCCTCTTCGATAAGTAGTATCACATGGTCAGACCATGCGCCAGTTAACATACAAATTTTAGATAATCCAAATTATAACAAAAGATTTAGATGGCGTTTGAATTCATAAAATCAGAGGAAAATAAAAAAGAACTGCGTTCCTTAACGAAGCTATTCTTAGAAACTAACGATATAGGAGAAACTTCAGTGACCTCCTTGTGGTGCGCAATGAAATGCTTCCTGAGAGGCCATCTAATTTAAAAAGCTTCGTGGATCAAAAAATCTAGGGGCAAAAACCTAGCAGATTTACACATTGCGTTAGCAAAAGCGGAGAGAATTAATAAAATCAATCCTAACGATGACAAACTAGAAGAAATAAACCAAATTAAAGCAGAGATATTATCTAAATTACAAATTAAAACAGAGGAAATTATTACTCGTCTAAAACAGAAATGGTATTGCAGCAACAACCGGATTTCACGGGACTTAACAAATAAACTTAAAACTCAAAACCAAAACTATAGGATTAAACAAATACGCTTTAAAGATAAAACTTGCTTATCCCCGTCCCAAATTGGAGACGCCTTTAAAAATTACTATGAATCATTGTATAATTTGGAAGATTTAAATAAAACAGACGTACAAATATTTTCTTACCTGAAGAATTTAGACCTCCCTCAAATAACAAAAGAGCAATCTAATTTAATAAATCAAACACCACAGAAATTGAGGAAGCCATAAATAATTTGACAGTAGGGAAATCACCAGGCCCGGATGGATTTTCAGCACTATTTTATAAAACCCTAAGTATGGAACTATCACAAAATTTTAAACGACTCTTTGAAGAAATAGGAGAATAGGTAAATTCCTGACTGAAATGTTGGAGGCGATAATAACTCCAATACCGAAACCAGGAAAAGATACATCAATAGTGACTAATTATAGACCAATTTCTCTTATAAATGTAGATGTAAAAATCTTCTCCAAAATATTAGCTCAAAGACTTAAATTAGTTATATCAGATCTTATCCACCCGGACCAAACAGGTTTTATCTCAGGTAGATCGGGAGAAGATAATACCCGTAGACGTATATTAGACGAAGTCCATGGTAAGAAAATATTTTCAGCTTTTCTAGCACTAGATGTAGAAAAAGCTTTTGACAGAGTCAACTGGAAATTTATGGAAGCAACTTTCCAAATGTTTGGACTAAATGAAAGATTCTTAAGATCAGTAGCGTACCTAGCGGGTGGCGGGGGGGGCGGTCCGCACCGGTGCCGCTCATCGGGGGGGGGTGCCAATTTGCCGGCAACCGGCACCCCTCCAGAGATGGACAGTAATGTCCGCCACTGGAGGAGCAGGCTCACAAGGGAGCGGTATCGGAGGTCTTTAACAGACCTCCAGCTCCCTTGAGTGTTGATTTGTAATATATCGAGTACATATGAACGCATAACATATTATTTCAATATTTGTCTAATTTTATACATATATAAGATGTTTTCAGATAAATGGACGTCTGAGGTCACAAACAGCTTATGTGACTCTATATTCTGTAGGCTGGGAGTTTTGGTCCAGTAAATATTATCACATACTTCTTTGCACTATGTTCTCTGGAAACAATATAATCATATCTTCTTTTGTTTGCAGAACAGTTGCAGTTGCAGTAGCCTAATTTCACTATGTAGTAGAACAGTAAAATGCCTCGTAAAATGTGTCAAAATCCTCTCCTCACCTTTTGAATTGCATTGTTCTAGACCAAACCTTTCCAGTATATGCGTTTGGGGATAGCTATTAATATAGTAAAGTCAAGCTGAAGCTGCAACTCTCCCATAAACTCCAACTTTACTATGGAAACCCATAATGATGGAAAAAAGGAGCAGAGCTGTCAATACATAATACATAGTCCAACCAGTAACGTAACTTCAGAGAACTCTCACCAATTTAAATATCGATGCTGGGGTTAGCTCTTCATGATATAAATCGACCTGAAACTCTCCTGCCAAATCCTTCTTTAGGGAATATACCCCTGTAATGAACGTCTGGTAATTGTGGCTATCAATTCTGATATCTGCCCAAGTATTTTCTCATGCACATGCGCCATTTATATTGCCACAACCCAAATGTTTGTTTTTTTTAACTGCAGCTTCAAGGTTTATGATTAAACTCAGCGACTGTGCCATTGGCACACTAACCTGCTTAACAGATTAACATACATGGTCTTTGAGACGTGAGAACCTTTTATCTGTATGTTAATCGCTTCGGTAGAGTAGTGCATGACTGTATTCACCCCCCATGAATGGCTATGCAAAAGATTGGCCTCCAAACTCAGAGTAGGCATCGCTTGGGGTGACTGACAGACAAATGACAATCGTTAAATTGTCAACACAATGTCGGAAAATACTGTTACGCTTTTCCAGATATAATGTCCGCGTTAACTTTTTAAGAAATGACTGAGGACTTCACATATGTGTGGTCGTTGTGAAACACTTTAAGGGGCAGTACAGAATCTGCTATATAATATTCTGATATCTTTAATAAATTGTTTAATAAAAAAAATAAGATACCATGAAACTAAAAAATGATTGTTTGTATTTGAATAGCCTGGATGCAGACGTTAATGCACCGCCGCCAATCGACTGTGAGCTGAGTAATTGGGGCAAGTGGAGTGAATGTGATCCCTGCACTAAACTACGGGTAACGGTCTAATTTTCACACTCCTTTGCTGGAAAAAATCTGGTCATAAGATCACACAGGGGGCATAACTCACCGATAGGTGTGGGGTAAAGGATACCCGACCAATAAATTAAAAATAATAGGAGATATTATCAGGGAAAAACCCATACATTAGGTGTTATGCATAAAAAGTGTTAATGGTTAAAGGTGAAAAGTAGCCTTATTACTATAGCAACCAATGAACTGTTCTTGCCAATTGGACCATGAGGGATTGAAGCGGACAAAGCGATCAATTCATGATCTGTACAAAGTGATCTCCTTTGATACCTGGGGAAATGGCATTTCAAATTGAGGAACACTTAAGATTAAAACAGTAGGGGCTGTGTAGGTGCATCGTTTGAAGATTGTTTTTAGAAATGTGTGATAAATTAAGCAATAAGCACAACCAAATGCTACGTAGACTTGAAGAGATTTTATTATTTTCTGCTTACTGGTAGATAGATCATAAAACACATTGTACAGCGCTACGGAATTTGATGGTGCTATATCAAACAATAAATAATAATAATAAATTATAATAATAATAACTTGTGATGTATAAGAAGTTATTCTGGACGGACAACACAACTATGACAACAAAGGGAATGTTCATGTGGACCACTTAATCTGTTGCTATGGTGATACGGCCACTTTTCAAACCTTGTATCATGATTGATTTTATATGTAAAATGTGTGCGTTATGACGTGATGTAAATATGCCTTTTGACCTATTCTATTAGTGTCATGCCGTAACTCCCTGTCATTCTCTTGTGTTACGGTCTTTGTATAATGTTTCCAGTCAGCTGCATTTTAGTCATGTTACTGTAATCTTAGTAATCTACTAGACAAACACCTTGTCTCCTTACCATATTGTTTTGTGGTAAACAATAGAATAGCCCAGTCTTAATCACTCAGACTGACACTCTGAAATAAACGGTCAGCTGATTTTATCCATTAATGTTGGTGTATTCTGAAACATGTTGTTCTGTCTGTGAAGTATCGTTCCCGGAGCATTGTGAAGTTTGGTCAGTATGGCGGAAGGCCTTGTCTGCATTCACTGGGTGACAGCCAATCCTGCAAGTCTGACAAAATATGTGAGGAACCATCTGTTGACTGCGGAAATGATTTTGAGTGTGAATCAGGTAAGAAATCTCTGCCATTTTTATCAGAAGTTTTGGTTTTTTTAATAGAGTTGGGCACAGCAAGCGAAATCGATCCGGACAAAATCTTTGTTTTATTTAAATTGCATTCATTTTCGCGTAATTTTGTTTCCCGGCTGGCTGGCTCAGATGAAATTTGGGGGTATTTTCTGATTGGAGAACGACAGCAGTCATAATAGCAGGGCACTGGGAGTAGGCTGACACTGGCACATATCCCCCAAAATTAGAAAAGCACAGGGCAGACACTGGCAGACAGACTGAAACCTTCACCCCGCGTATAAGAATATTTGAATATTATTTGAAAAATATTTATTTGTACACTTCAAACATGGTGAGAAATAAAAAATGAAGAGGTTTTTCCTTTTAATGCTATAGGTAGATGTATTAAGAAGCGCTTACTGTGTAATGGTGATAATGACTGCGGTGACCATTCTGATGAACTATGCGAGGATGGACAAGATCCAAAGTCACCCTGTCGCAACAAGGATCTTGAACTGTCTGAGCTCGGGCGAACTGCTGGGAATGGGTATGTACAGCCACGGAGAGAGCTACCACCTATGCTGCATAGGCAATTACAAAGTAACCCCCTTGGATATGGCACTCAATTCAGTGGATGGATGGGAGTGGAACATAATGGTTTTATAACATTGCTGACTTGCTTCTCTTTGCTGTCCAATTAAACTCGGTGGGCAAATTTGCTCCGACTACTAATCACAGAGGTTGATTGAATACTTAACGTGGACCAAATTCTAAGACCCACTTTCTTAATGCATATAAATATTTACTGAAATGATATTGATATTTTAGTACCCTTTTGTATCTACATAGCAGTAAATGCAGCTGATAAGGTTGAGATTTAAAAAGGTAACATTGTTCCTTGCTTGCATGCCTTGGAACTACACAGTGCCTTCAACGTCCTGGTCTAGAGCCAGGCCAGTCACTACAAGATCTGTGGCTAGTACAAAATAGGCAAGGCAAATGTCGGAATTGGGGATGGGTACAGCTACACAGCTCTCCCACTCCCTGGACATCAAAGGCTGCATGGAGAACATCTAGCTAAACTGAATATTTCAAATACCACTGAACAGAAAAACATTTAATTGTGCAAGGAGCTGGGTGACAGTTTTACTTTACCATGCATTTTGTTGAGAAAAAAGTTAATATGGTGTTGCATTTTCTTATTATTTTAGTTTCAACATCTTAGGCATGGACACATTGAGGAACCCTTTTGACAATGAATATTTTAATGGTATTTGTGATAACGTTTATGATGGTAACACCAAAACAAATTATCGCAAACCATGGAATGCTGCTTTGGTGTATGAGGTAGAGTATCTGCATACACTTATATATGACTAGGATATTATTTTATATAGTACGGGGATACTGTATACTGTATATTTGAGGCTGTACATTATAGCATACCTCAGAACATTTCACACTTTATGGGGCTGTGGTTAAAAGTGTGTCTAGAGGGCAGGGCTTTGTCACCAGGCCCGGACTGGGACAAAAAATAGGCCCGGGCATTTAAGCCTGAGCAGCCCATATTTATTTTATTTATTTATTTATTTATTGTTAAAGCCCATACTTCATGTACCATCTTTGCATTTAATCATTCACACAAATCATTAACACATTCATTAATGCAGTCTCACAAATCATTCAAGCAATTCATCAACACATGAATTCATTAATTGTCATACACATTCACACAATTCATCCACACATTTATTCATTCATTCTCATACGCATTCACACTATCCCCTCTCTTCATCTTATCTGCCCCTTCTCACTATGTTCCCCCTTTTCACTATGTAACCCCCTTCCCCACTTCTCAATATGTACCGCCTCTATCTATCCCCTCTCCCCCTTTCTCACTCTACCCCCCTCCCTCACCCTACTTACCTTGTTGCCGGAGCAAGCAGCAACTGCGACCGCGCCTGTGGCAGGGCCGGATTGACTTAGGGGCTGATGGAGCTGCAGCTCCAGGCCCCCACCTTAAAATAGGCCCAGTCAGGACCGGACTGACTGGGCCTATATGGCCGCATTAACGCAGAGCCCCTTAAGCCCGCCGTAACTGCGACCGGGTCTGCGACCTTTAATGCGGCCGTAGGTAGGGTAGGGGCCTGGAGCTGCAGCTCCATCAGCCCCTAAGTCAATGCGGCCCTGCCGTGGCCCGGCCCACCGGGCAAATGCCTGGTGTGCCCGATGGCCAGTCCGGGCCTGTTTGTCACCATGTTTTATGTACTATTGCGACCTTTTGATCAATTGGTAGAATTTATAGGGTTGTCTTAGGAACAGTAATGTAATTAATTTACACAATTTAATAAAGCTCTTATAAGTAACAAATGCATATTAACAAACTTTAATATGCATTATTCATAGCTGAGGCAGTCCCTGTAAAAGAAGCAACATATATGAAATAGAAGCCCATTTTATGTGGAGCCACCATCTTAATTTCCTGTTTTCAAGATACATGAATATTCCACGTAATTAAATTATCCCTACCTTTTGGTTACATGACTAATCTCCGTGAGTGGAAGCTGGTTGTGGCAATCTTAGCTTAGCTCACCTTCACAACAGATAGCAGTATCCCCAAATTGTCTCACCCAGCTACTCTAACAATTACCGCTTTGTCTTATTGCAGACTAAATCTGATAGATCATTTACCACTGAAACCTTTGAGGATGCCAAAGATGTGATCCATAGGATTTCTGAAGAAAAAACTAGTGAATTTGAAGCATCGCTGTCTTTGAAAATTACACCCACTGAAATAAAAAATGACTCTGTAACTCTCACAGGAAAGTTGGGACTAAATAATACTAGAAATGAAAGCCTTAGCAACCTCAAAAGTATGAAGAAAATAAGGTAAAATCTGTGCTTTTTAAATTATATATTTTAGATAGTGTTAGAAGTTGTTTGTTTCAGAAGGTAATATTATCAAAATTATTAATTAACTAAACAGTTAAAGGGAGAGCTCACTTTCTTGTTTGTCAGTTATAGCCGTCCAAGCTATGTGTTGGCTCAGCTTGTTAAAACATGAACTTTACAAGCCATACACAAACCAGCTTAAACTTCTCCTTTCACCATCATTTTTGGTGCTCCTGTTTCTGAGACATTTAGCTTGTTCATTCAGCTTGGCTCAGATATATATATATATATAGCAACATCCATCTGTACAACTTGACATTGCATGGTTAAAGCTATATAACAGTTAGTGAGTGTTAAAACACAACCATTTGAAATACCCTGGGGTGTCTAGGTTCCAAAAATGTATGGTTTGATAGGAGTAAATTGAATTGACCGGCTTCAAGTTGTCCCAAATAGGACATTGGCGCAAGAAGACCAGATGTAAAATTCCAGGTTGAAAAACTGAAATGTGCACGATAATGGATGCATGGCTGGTATCACTGTATTTAGGAAATGTTGCTGAACACATATGTGTTGTTTTTCAGTAACCCTTTAAATTATCAGTAAATGTATACCTGACTTGCAATCTGTGTGAAAAAAATCACCAACATTTTACCTCTTTGGCAAAGATTGCAGGAACATGGCCGCATAAGGAGTGCCCTGACCACTTTAGCTATGCAAAATATGTACATTTGTAAGCTTGTTTGAGCAGGGCCCTCCTCACCTGTTGTCTCTGTAAGTCAATTTGTTATGTTACATACTACTTGTTATGTCCTGTCTACCCATTGTACAGCGCTACGGAATTTGATGGCGCTATATAAAACAATAATTAATAATTAATGTTGGGGTGAGTCAGGGATTCATGACAGATATTAGTGTTACAATGTTGCAGGGGGTTGATGTATTTTATTTAGTTTTGAAAGTGGTGGGGCCTAGAACAAACTGCAGCCCATCTTGGTAACCACAGAAGAACACTGATTGCCAATCAACAAATACCAACTGTAAATAGTTTTAATGAATGTGATTTATCATCACTATTGACGAATTCCTTCACTTGGTGTACACTGGTACAATGGATGAGTGAAAGGGATTGCTGTTTAGAACAATTCATTAGTGGGGGAATCAGACTGGAATGTATGGCTTTTATAAATGTCAGTCTCAGCATGGTGACCAATGTCACCTGGCAAGTCATTTCCCCCCCTTGTGCAATTTATGTGCCGCCCTCCAAGCATCTTTTCTACTCATTCACCCTCAACCTGGTCAGTTGAAGAGTTTACATATATTTTTTGTATAGTTTTTTTTGTTATATGAGTAAAAATTAGGTTTTATCTAAGATATTCTTTAGAGGTCCACCTTCACATCTTGGGTTTAGAATTTGTTCAGTTTATCTCCTAGCGCATGGGCATTTCATATTTCTGACTATTTTTGTCAATGGAAAACATTTTTGTTGCACCATAGTGATAATGTTACAGTTTATGTTACTTACTGATATGCATTTTAGACAAAAAATGTGTAATATCTGGGGAAAAAATATTTTATTGCTTCATTCTTCATGCATATTCTTCTTTTCTTCTTTTACTGCAGACAAAAAAATTCTTAAAAGTGTCCGGATCTCTTCGATTAGCAACATTTGAGATGAGAACGAGGAGTCCTATGTTATCACTTTCTTTTCTTGAAGATTTAAGAAGTCTTCCAAGTTCTTATGAAAAAGCAGATTATTTTTCTTTTCTGGAAATGTACGGAACCCATTACACAGTTTCTGGAAAGCTTGGGGGAAAATTTGAGTTTGTTTATGTGTTGGATTCCATAGTAATGGAAAACCAAGGTTACTATCATTTCTTAAATTTTATTAACATTTATGAGATTTAAAAAAAAAACAAAGCTATCCAAAGAATCCAAAAATAAACTTCAGGATTCTCTTTTTCAAGTCTAATGAAGTTTTGAATGCTTAGGTAATTGTATATATATATTTTTTATGGTGGTCCAATCAAAAAGTAGCAGCTTTGACTATGAACTTCATGTTCTCTTGGACCAATGCCGTATCTATTTTTCCTATTGAAAACATCTATATATTTTTGTCTAAATTAATGATTTCCTAATTATTTGTTGACAGCTCAAACTAATATTTTAAACTTCCCCCCTTTTTGGTGATATGTGAAGGGCATAGTCTGCTATTTATGAAACAAGTTAAATGTTAATTTATTCAGACCTTTCTTCCCTAACACGACAGGAGGAAGTGAGACATTTATTGAAATGTTTTAAGGCATCTTATTACATAACTTTTATATTCCAGATATCACTACAGAAGATGTAAAGGACTGTCTTGGGTTTAACCTTGGTGTAAACGTTGCCGGTCAAGGAGTCGATCTCAATGCTGAAATAAAGAATCCTAAATGCACGCAAAACAACAAATATGATGAAAGTGAGTGCTATTATTATTATTATTTAACATAACACTTTTAGGAGTTGTAACGGGTTCACCAAGAGAGTTGTAGTAACTCCCAGAGATCACCCAGTATCCTCCCAGTATCCTCACCCAGGAGTGTTTAACCTATTCAATGTCTTAGAAATATTGCAATGAAGTATAATGAAGTATACTGAAAAGGTGGTAGATACGTTGAACAACCTCCCAGCAGAAGTGGTAGAGGTTAATACTAGGCTTGTGCATTCGTATTCGGCCGAACATGAACACAAACACAAAGGATGTGTTTTCGTTGTTCAGTCCGAATACCGAACATATGAACATGGCGACGGCAAAACGTATACAAAAACGGAGACACACAACACAAATAATCTTTGTGTTCATCTTTGTTTACTAAGCTCCCTGGTCCCTTCCCTATCTAGCTTACCTTATCTACGCAGCATCCTCTGGCATCAACCAATTGGCATCAACCTTTAACTCCTGATGGCGGAACTTGGCCTGGGGACACCATGGCCTCCCCATTTCAATAGTTAAAAGGTGCGTATGAGCGAGTATATTGTTCGTTCGTATGAACCTTTATCTCTTGGAGCGGAGAGACTAGGGGGGTCCTCAGACGCTTCTCTTTTAAGCAAGGGTAGGGCATCTTAACTAGGACATGGGGGGAGAGAGTGGAACCGAGATCCTCAGATGATTCAGGGAAAAGAGGGCAAAAGGCACATAAAAGACAGACACACATGAATACAGGACTAGCCTAGGACTATATGATAACAATTGGAGATTTAGTGACATCATATGGCATTAGTATGCTTAAATCTAAACACAGAACAGAGAAGGACATACCTATAGACTGCCGACTGAGACAAACATAATGGGTGGGGCACAGCTTATAAAGGAAACAGGAGCTGAAGCTAAGAGCAGGACTGAAACAAAGTATCAGAAGTAAACATCAGAGCACAAGGAAATCCAGGAATGGATTACAGCAAAGGGGGAACTGTAGCGAGACAGGGGAACTGTAGCGAGACAGGGAAAACCAGAGATATGCAGCTCCGCAGCCTGAAGGGGGCCTGACAAGTGAGTTAACCTGAAGGAGTTGAGACTAAGGAAGAGTCAGATAATCCAGGGTAGGGCATTTCAAGGAATAGGAGCAGTCGTTGAGCAGTCTTGTTCATGAGCTTGAGAGGTAGAGATCAGAGCAAAGGACTGATGAGTGGAGGAACTGTGTAGTGGGTTTGGAGTACAGTGAAAAGATGCTGGTAGGGGAACATATTTAGAAATCTGTGTAGATTCAGTCAGGATTTTAAATTCAGAATATAGAGAGCCAGTGAATAGCTTCATTCATTGTGAATTGTAAGGGGGTAACGTAAGAGGGCGAGACGATAATTGTTTCTTGTAACCTATATATATGATGTTTGACATATAGATGTTGGTGTATATTTGACAGGGACTTTAAATGCAACTCTTTTGCAGATAACCCAATAAAAAATTCTGTGATTGATGACGTCATCAGTTTTGTTGAGGGAGGAACAGTGCAAGCTGCAATACTTCTTGATGAAAAACAGAAAAAGCAGGACGTTGATGTAGAAGACTTTGTAAACTGGGCCTCGTCCATAGTCGATGCACCAGTTGTGATAAAACAAAAGGTAAATGTTTCTTACTTCTCGAAAGACTTACAACAGAGGAAGAAAAGTTTAACACAGAAATAAAAACTGTACTAGTTCTGAAATTAAATTGTCTGAAGGACCAGTTATTACAATTATAAACACATTTTTAGACTAAAAATACTGTAAAAAAATACAAGCCACACATCTCATGTAAGGAGTTCAATTATTATTATTAATTATAATTATTATCATTTATTTATATCGCTTGCCTTTATAGACTTTTATCTACTAAACCTGAGATCACTTTATTGCATTTTATTTATATTTTGTGTATTGCTATTTCTAGTCTATGCATATTTTTAACTATTAATAGGCATCATGCTTGAGAACTATACTTGTATTGATGGACACTGTTTTTAAGTTTTAGATTCATTCCTATTTGATATCATCTTTTTACATTTAATTCTCTATTTAAGTGACAATTTAATCACTTATATATACTTAATTAGATTGTATTCAGCTTTTGGTACAAACCCCCGAAAACAAGGCCAGACCCCCCCACGAATCAGATTAAAATGAAGCCAAAAAAAGATTTTCCAGCTGAAATTTGTGGGTCCACATTCACTCATACTCTCTTACACACTCACTCTCTC
>VKOC01000001.1:57378863-57392470 GCA_009364415.1 Spea multiplicata | reverse complement strand
GATATCAGCTTCCGCAACGGCGATGGGCGCTGTAAGATTATGCCATGACGTAAGTCGGCAATTACACCAGCAACGGTAACAGAATATTCAAACTATGAAGAGTGGCAAATAACCTCGAAAACCAAAACAGAGACTGTAAATCTTTAGAATAAAAAACACATGCTATCACATTTCAGTGGCCACAGTGGGTAGATAATTCGATGCTTTACATGCAAACCAGATGTTTCTGGGTTTTGTAAACACTCTCATTTCATTAACAGCTTCACTGCCCCAGTGAATCAGATATGTAATATAAAGGGGACAATATCCACAACCAATAAATCTATTCTTTTATATGAAATCTGCAATTTCTATACATATATATATATATAGTAAAGGTCAGTTCTTAACAACAAAAGTCTTTGAAGATCTCAGAGGAGCAAAAGAAGATAAGTACGCTGATATGCAAAAGTAACAAAGAACATAGGACATTTTGTGCGGCCAAAGGTAGCAGGTCATGTCTATTAAGTCCAGAGGTACTGTTCGAGAGACTGCTTGGTCTGCAGGTTCTGGCCGTCAGGTGGGAAGGGTAAATGGAGGAAAATGTAGTTCAACCCCTGGATGTCTACAGAGAGTCCTACAGAAACAAGAGACAACTTGAGATTGTCTCTCTGAAAAGATATGCTGTTGTACCCAAAGAATACTAACAGTTTCCTTCATGAACATTTTGGCTAGCCGAGGAGCAGAGGGGAGGCCTGGGAGGATAATAAAACGAGCCTGTGAAGTAAGTTGGACAACTATAATTGTAGTTTCCCCAGGTAGGCGGAAGATCAACAATATGAGTGGATAGTAGACGTAGGAGTCTAGGAGGTTGGTTTTTATCCTGTTTGTCATGGGCAAAAATGGTGCAAACTTTAACATAAAGTTCCACATTCTAGTGGTTTCATTTGGGTTAAACACATATATATATATATATCTTATTTAAATCTGTAAATATGAATCTAGATGGATAGAGTGGTTTTGAGTCCAATTAACTTCTGAAGTTGCTTCATGGACTCAGTAGACTAAGTTGTATCAAAAATGGCTTTAGTGCAGACTCAGCATTACTGAGTTTAGCCAGGCAAAATATCCCGCCAAACTCAAGAAATGCGAAAAATTGCAAGATCCCCAAGATAATGGTATTAAATAAGAGCCTGCGAATCTTTGTACAAACAAACAGAAAGTCCTGTTTGGTGAATAATGGAAATTGATTTTTCACATTTCGGCACCATACTATTATCTTTTATTTGTATAGCGCCAACAATTTACGCAGCGCTTATACTAAAAATGATATAAAAGTAATGATTGGCAGAGGACATGAAAAAAAGGTATTTAACCGCTTTCACGTGAATTTTAACAGTCTGTCAGAAACCTGATTTGCAGATAACTTCAGTAAAAAAGGAAAACATTTCGAGAACAAAGACGAAAGTGGAAAGTCCCTTCTACTCCTATTTATCTTTACTCTGATTAAAGTTTCACGGTCAATGTATTGAAAATAAAGTTTCCCTGTTTCTCTATAGCCCTTGTGCAAATAATATCCTAATCTCTGCTAATTTTCCCCATCTATCCCCTTTTATTCTTTGCAACACTGTAAATGACTAAAGATCACGGTACTCATATGTGTTCCGGGCATGGATAGAGGATTAAACAAGTAAATAGGACTCCGCCAAGACTTTATCGATGGCAACCTATTGATCGTTATCTTAAACGAAGATGGTTATGACATCATACACACCAAACATACTGAGGCCATGTAAGAGAGTGACATCATCGTTCCTATGCAAGTTAATTATTACTATTTATTTACAGAGCACCAGCACATTCTGTAGCTCTATTACAACAGGTAGACTGTTATTGTACGCCCTGCTCTTGCATGCTGATAATCTATTAAGAGATATATTACTAAAGAGCTTCATGATAATATCATATAAACCAAATGTACTGGGGTAAGAATACTTGGTGCTCTATTTAAACTTGAAGTTATACTTGAAGACTGACAAAAGCTATTTCCCAAAAAATTCAGCACAAATATCAGCATATTTTTGGCCAAAAAGTTGTGGGACAAAGATTGGTATATGTAACGCAGCAGAGACCCGCTACCGCTAGCCAAGCGGCAGCTACAGTCAGCCGAGCGGCAGCTACAGTCAGCTGAGCGGCAGCTACAGTCAGCCAAGCAGCAGCTACCGTCAGCCAAGCAGCAGCTACCGTCAGCCAAGCGGCAGCTACCGTCAGCCAAGCGGCAGCTGGCTGGAGCAATGGCCGTCTTTTGTGTGATCTCTTTGGACTTTAGAAAAGTGTGACTGAAAAACCTAGAACCACTATTCTGAAGCACCCTATTGTGTATGTGTATATAATCTGGTTCTACCTGAGCCTCCTCACTACTGGGATTAAGTCCTAGGCCTCTTATCTTGGTGCTCAACCCCTCGGTAGAACTCCTGAAGTGTCTGCTCCTGGGTTACAGCGCTATCTACAAAGTTTGTACAAGCATTCGAGACACAACCACTGTGAAAAGGTCCTCAAACATGGAAAACCTGTTATTATTACACTATTATATTTCTCTATAAAATAGTGGTATACCTTTTTTCTTTTCCTTCTTTGAAGGAGGCTTTGTAGCCGGTGCCACGTCAGGTGTGGTGCTGGTGGTGGTTTCTACTTCAGTTGACATGTCTGGAGGCCTGCCTCACAGCTTCAGTCTCATTCAAATAATGCAGGTTGATTTGTGATGATGTAATTTCCAGAAAAAAAGAACTCTCAGCAAGATGTCATTTTCATGTCTACAAAAAAGACAAAAACAAAAAAATTTTTCATTAAAATACACATCACAGATAAAAAAAAAATGCAGTTTAGTTTTAACTAAAAATAATCAGTTACTGAATCAACCAGCCACAAATGTAGTTTTAGATTGGCAAGATAAAAATGAATTTACTCATTTTTAGTTGACCGTGTGCCTACAAAGTCTGAGAACTAGAGCAGAAATGCAGCAATCATTTGGGACAAAAACAAACAAAAAAACAGAACAAAAAGTATTAAGTCTCAGTATAATTACTCATTCTTGCACACTCATGTATGTGACAGTACACAGCATGTAGTTATGTGAATACGCACACATACCATTGGGTTAAATGCCATAATTATACAAAAGAAACAGGCATAAAATATACACGACTATATTCTGAAAGAGGGTCATATGCATTTTAGTTCACAATAAGTCATCTGCTCTTGTTATTTTAAAACGATATAGAGATAATAGCGCACTTTTCACTTTCTATTTATTATGGGGAGGTTTGACAGGTGGAGGGGTACCTGTGAAGTCAGAATGTCTGATCCCTGCACGTTAGCATGGATCAGACAATTGTTCTTTCATGTTGGAAAACAGATCTAACAATAGAGCAGATCCAAGTCTGCAGTGGTCCTTTTTTTTTTTTTTGGTCTGTCACCATGGAAACCGGCAGTTACACTATATTACATGATCCAGTTTGTACCGACAGGGACTGGATTTTTTTTTTTGATGATTTCAGAAAAGCCAATGAGCAGTCACTAGTATCTGATTGCTAGGGCAACAGCATCCCTTTTCAAATTGTGCACCATTTATAAATAACCCCCTTTAACTCATCTATCACTCCCAATTTCCTTAGGCTAAAAAACTCACTGGCGTCTCCTACAATGACATTTTCTAAGTGAAATATGACCTCATTAGGAAATCATGAAATATTTGTGCTATAAATAGAAGTTACTTACTATACAATTTAAAGGCTCAATACTTCAAGGTTCGATTCATTTTTAAGTAAACTTGTAAATCGTTAAAAAAAAAAACAGCTATATGTAAACTACATGAAATGTATTAGCTAAGCTTACGACATCGTTGTCCCGATAACTGGGAATAATAAACCCACAACGTCAATTCCATGAAGCAGCTGGGACTGCTGCTTACAAAAGTACTAAAACATTTTGTATCTCCACCAGAGAACAAAATAACCAAACCAGAGACATTTCGCAAAGCGCAAAGTGCTGAAGGAATCAGTTGTGCCACCAGAGACGTCTAAAATATAATGACAAGCTGCTACGTTCTTAACTAACAGAACATTGCGTAACAAAAACATTTAAAACTTTTTGGAATCATTCAAAATGATCTTTTTTCTAGGTTGACTGTTGCGTCCTAACAGATGATAACGAGATTGTTCTTAAGTTGTTGAACGTACTTTGACACTGATGTTTATTGTACTGCAAAACCAAAAGGCTGATAATGTGAACACCGCAAGAGCTGCCATCTTAACATTTTTAAGCATCTTTACAAATAAGCATCATTTTTAACCGTTTTAAGTACAATTACTCCTCCTCAGTGTTATCTATGCCCTCTCGTTGAGTTGATGATTGGTTCAATGAAATGAGTTGTGATGAACTGACTCTTGTTCCAGTAAAAGTGTAAAGGAACAGCAAACTAAAGGATCAAGGGTGTCTGAAACCTTTAAGGAAGCCTATTTTTACTGACCTTTTCATGGTTTTTAACCAGAAAGTTTTTTTAAACACCATTCTTTTCTGCTCCTGGTATCCTTCTAATGTTTTAAACACGCAAGTTCCAACACCTGAACTGCGACCGCTATATCCTTGGTGGGGGTCATTCCACCTGCGCCAGAAGGTGTGAGCAATCCATTTATTGCTCCCCATATTGTGAGCACATAGTGAACTGTTTTTATTTGTTTTATTCATTTTATATACACAGAAAGCACCATGCCTATTTCTGTTTAACTTTTCATGTGCCCCTTTATTCTGAGAACGAAAGAAAGAACGACACAGGACTGCTGTTAAAGGCATCCCCAGGCGAGGATTGTATCGCCCCTTGCATTGTGGGACTAATTGCTAAAGTCCCCAAAAAATGCGAGTACCCATTCCTTAACTCTTTACCACATTTTATACTACTGTGACTTTCTTCTCGTCTACCCGCAACCACTATCCCCTGTGACTTCCAAGTTCTTTATCAAGCCAAGAAGAGGAAACCTTGGCCAGTGGGCTGCTGCTATTTATGGGACTTTGATTTCGCCAAAGTGCATTTTAGGACATTTTATTTTGTCCAAGTGTACTTAAGGACATTTTATGGCTGTTTTTACTGTTCTTAGTGCTTTTACCTTCTTATTTTGTTGCTAGTCCTAAAATATACCAAACTACTCCTTGCCAAAAAAACATATTTACAGGGCCCAGATTTATCAAAGACATTAACATTTAACTTTTCTAAAGAAAAATAGATAAGTTAGCGGTGAACAATCAATATCACCCGCATGTCTAAAATATGGTCCTTATGTATATATGTATCAGAAATCTAATTTTATACCTTGGGTCTCATCCCACACTCGGCTAGCCCCAAACCTCACAAAGCCACTGCCATGGAGGAGGTTGCCTTCCAGGTAGCCGGGCCGTTAAAAGTTCCCAGGTATGGCGATGCCATGTGTGCACAACAGGAGCAGCAAACCTTAACATCGTACTTTAACCTTCTGTACAACTACTCCTCCAGCCTCACTTTCTGTTTTCAGGATCAGCATGCTTACCTCCCGTAATCTCTAACAGAGGTAGTGGCTTCAACTTCAATGGAGCAATGCCAGCTCCTACAAAGTTTACATAGCCTTGTGCGAAGGGACAGTGTAATGCCTATCATTTGTGATGATAAATCAACTGAAAATCACAGTGTGAGTTCATTGCACAGCTTATCCCAAAGATAATTAAATATTATATAAATGAAATACTGTAAATACAAATAATGATATTTATGTGCTTGGATAAGATGACATGATGCCGGCTGTTTATTTTTAGATTCTGTATCACTGCTGACGTTTCATGACTTGCTGAGACCATCTTTGCCCGGGAGGAATCAGATCATGTTACGATATTTCCTAGATATATAAGGTCTCTGCAGGGCAGAGGGCCATGGATTGTGACCCGTACAATTTCCATTAGCCACCCTGCAGAACATTAAGGTGCCCTGTGTAATAAGAGAACAGGGTGCAACATAGTTACTGGATGCGGAGAAAGCACCATGACACCCTTCACGACACAGAGATCATCTGCTCTTCAATCATAAGACCACGGGAACATTGTTACCATACTGGCTAAAAATAAACCCCTAACCTAAACTTGTATCCAATGCATACTCGCATTGACAACTGGAACATAAGCGAAACATGGAATCCAGATTGAAATCAGTCACGCTATATATATACTGATTTGATGACGCTAGCACTTTTATTATTGAAATAATTAAATACAGTTGACAAAACTAATAGTATTATTGTTAAATCTCAGTAATTTCTGGAATTTGAGGAATGTTAGCAATTATATATATATATAATATATATATATATAATATTGCTGCTGATTTTTTTGTCCAAGTTTGGTGTGTTAAGCAGACTTTTATTAAAAGTAAATAACACACCACAATTGCACAGAAAAATTCAAGGTTATATATCCATACCTAAGTATTTTTTCACACATTTTGGGTATTACAAACTCAACTGAAATTTATATAAGATCCATTCGGCCCATCTAGTGTCCTAATGTAAAGATTAAGATCTTAATCAGTCCTTGATCTTGTTTTAGATTCAGGAGCCATATGCCTAACCCATGCATGTTTAAATACCCTCAATAAGGCATTAACATATGTCCAGTGATGCATTTATGAGGGATACTGCTCAGACTTGATTTAGGTCAGCACCAAAATGCAAAACAGGAGGACTCCCATGAAGTGGTTCAGTAATGCAAGGATCTTTGGCTCTGTGTGCAGCATCTGACACCCCAGTGTTAAGGGCCACAGAGAAGCAATAATGTAATCTGTGCTAGTGGAGCACTCAGTGCCTGCCACTCATCTCAACTATATGTCCCTGGTTGCGTCTGACCTTATCCCCTGTGCCTCTAATCTTGTAATGCGGCTGCTGTAAGGCTACTTACTCTGAATAGTCTTCATTAATGCATATGCCACACCATAACGTCTTAAATGTCCAGTCTATTGCTCTTACACTGCACGTTGTATCTCATTTGGGTTCCATTATTAATGTTGTGGCAATAGTTTTTCTTTAGCATGGTCTTTCCGGAGTATAGCCCTCTTTTCACACAGTCTAAAGCAATTCTCTTGCTAAAGGTAGGGGTATACTTTATAACAAACATTGATTTCACTCCCATATGACTTTACGTAGGGTGTAATGTGTAAGAGTTAGAAAGTCGAGTCAGCTGTGTCCATGTTCTGCATTGTTTGCTGATGACTCCAAACCTCTAACACTGACACGTGGTCAGCTGGTCGATTGGGAATTTGTTCTCTAAATGGACATTTATACCACAGCACCTGTCACACGACCGACTTGCTGTCATTAGCCCTACCCAATTCACTTTAATACAATTAAATCTGAATGAGTAGGGTTGTTGATGCACTAAATTTTGGGTTACCATGATAATTTAAAGGAGACAAATGATACATATGTAGGCTGAGGTGTCCCTTTAATGATTTTATTTTGTAAACAGTGTTAGTGATTTTAAAATCATAACCTTTGGTCAATCTAAAATGTTGAGCATATCCCTCCACACCTCCTGCCACACACTCACCCGCTCCAGAGGCAGATCGGGTGCTGTAGTGTGCAGCCACCAGCTGGATATGCCCAGCCGCACGCTACGTGAGCATAAAATCCCAGGTGCAGCTGCGCATATCCAGACGCTGTCCGCTCATACATCATCAGGCGGTTGCTGGCCTTAAAGCTTTGTACATATAACAGTGCAGAATATATAAATATATAAATTAATAGTAAACAGAGATCCTAGACCTTCATTATTAAACAAGCATATGATGTTACCCATACTTGTATTCTGAATGACTGGGGATGCTTTAGGGGCAAAAAAAATGTAAGTGCTCAGTCAATTGTGATATTCAACAGGGTCATATTAGTTTTGGGGGGGGGGCACATTTATTTAGGGACAAGTGAATTACTTGGCCCAGTCACATTGTGAGTAGGTTATTATCATTGATCAGAGACATTACACGACATTAGGTGGCCTCCTCAATGATTATTGTGATTCCATTATTTATGAATCATTGTGGTTACTTGTTCATTCTACAGGAATCCCAGTTCAAAAATAACTATATACCCTACTACAATTCAGAACACTAAAACACAAAAAAAAAACGGTAAATGAACTTTTCTAGGAACAAACATATCTACTCTTCAGTAATTAGTTATGGATACAATATACACTTGTGACTTGTATATGAAAATGGAATAATTGAAACGGACATTTCAGGTACAGTTTCTCATCTTGGCTGAAGATATGCCTACTGCAGACATATCTAATATTATTTTTCAAAACAGAGGTCATAAAGATCCTAAACAAAACGAAGCAAAGCTTTCATTGGAGATCTGTGATTTGTTGCGGCTACTTCCTTTGATTTTAATGGTAGCTCCGTCCCATTGACTCCAATTGGAATAAGACTGAGCTTCCTGGTTTCAGTAGAGGCAGCTAAGAGAGATGTCAAGTGAGACAAGTCTTATTTGTGTCTAAAAAGCATGTTCCAAATTGCATATGTAAAATGCATTGGCACCATGAAACATGTCCTCCATATACACTAAAGAAGTGCGGCTAAATTTCAGTCCAATTCTTTGTGACCTCAAACGAACTGCTGGTGTTTGCTGAAATAACCTTAATATAACCCAATTTGAACAACAGCATACTAGTTCCTTCCTGGACAGCCACAGCTTGGATTATTCTAGAACAAATTGCAAAGGTCGCACCTTTCAGAAGTTTTAAAAAACAGAAAATAAAAGCTGTAAATGTAATATCAAACACCAAGGTGGCACAATGCCATATACATTTTAAAGAAGAAAGGCTATTTTTAGGATATGATTATTCCTTAAATTTTCACAAGGAATATATAATGTAAAGCTCTTATGGCCAGGGTCCTCAAAGATAATATCTTAAATACAATGAATACACCACTCCACAATGTTATAATTGTGAAAGTATTGTTTTAAAAGAAGAAGAAGACAAAAAAAATTGATACACTGCTGATGAATCACTTGCAGGCAACAATAACTTGTTGTATATCTAATGATAGAAGAGATCGCCAAGAGTAATCCGTCCTGAGTGGATCTTCTTGGATCCATATTTTAATAAATAAAAAAGAAACTGTTTTGTTTTTTTTTGTGGGGTCTTGTGGTGGTAAAGTACATAGTTAATTTGATTACAGCTCGTTTTCATTTTCTTGGCTGTGTGATGTCACTCAAACCTCACTGTATAAATCAACACACATGCGTGATACGCAGCGAAAACATACCCAATAAACTGTGAAATGCAGGCCAAGAGGATTTTAAGGTTTTAAAGGAAATTAAGGACACATGGAAACAGGAGGCAAGAGTAGGAGGAGGGGGTCGCAGGACGGCCTGGCTGGCTGCCACTATACAAAAAACAAAAACTGTCTGCGCTTCTTACCCTAATAAAGTTGGCAACAAATATATAAACATAATATGAATGAGAGGTTTTGGTTATATGAATTGGCCAAAGCATAATTAAGCTCACCCGCCACGTCAAGGCACACTCTCAATAGGGTGAGAACCTACTCTCACCTCCTACATAGTGGGCACACAAAGCGGTTTATACTGCTACCAAAACCTTATTAATGTGTTGGGGGAGGTGCAATTAAACCTCCTCCCTATTAACCCCTGGACAGCAAGCTGCAACCAGACTAAGAGGAGCCAACCAACCTCAAATATGTGCAAACAGGGAAAGAGAAAATGTCGGTGCCCGCTAAGCTAGTCAACAGGCTCAAATAATACAAATGTATAATATGAGGCCTACCAAACAGGTGTAACATGCTGCAAAAAACAGTGAATTGGCTGTTTTTTGTATACATTGTACAGCCAATACACTGTTTTTGCAGCATGCTTACACCTGTTTGGTAGGCCTCGTATTATACATTTGTATTATTTGAGCCTGTGACTAGCTTAGCGCACCGACATTTTCTCTTTTCCCTGTCTGCCACTATGCCAGCAAACGTGACACTGCTTTTTCCATGTTCTCTCGAAAACACTGCCGGGAAGTGTCAGCAAAAAGTTAAGTGCATGGAGTTCACAATAGTGAATGAAGCTTTATGTTAACGCAGTGCCATTATGTATAGGCTTCATGTTATTCTCTTTGATATCCATCATTAATCCACACCCACTCTCTCTCTCTCTATATGCATATATCCACATTTCACTGAAATCTTCAGTATTTGAGCAGTTTTCCATGGAACCTCCCAGATCTCTTATACCCCCAAAGATTCTATAAGAACCATCCGCTAGTTACTATGAAGATAATAAGATGACTTTTCAAACTTTGTTCCAGAATCGCCTTTTATGTATAATGCACCTCTCATCTGTCAAACTGTTTTGCTACCCTCTCTCAAGAATTGATTGAACCACTCACAAAAATGACTATAAAAATGTGCAAGAACTTAGCTGAACTCCAAGCCTTCTTTATGCCACGGTTCATCACGACTTTTTATGTAAGACATTATATTCTCATAGCTCGGGCATCTCGGTTATGTTCCTCATAGTTCATCTCCTGAACTTACATCCAAACCGAAGACAACTGGGAATTAACTTGGCATATTTTTTTTTAATTTTGTAGGTAAATGGGAAACAATGCGCTCGCCAAGTTTGCTAATTCACAATGAGACCAATGAGACTAGCTTTGTATGTCCTTATATTCTTCTACTCTGCTCTGCAATCATTCTGAACTTTCCCCTAAGTCTTATTTCATATTATCATAACCTCCAACATTTCAGGTGTCCAAATCAGGACTCCAGTGTCGGTTTGTGCGGCCAGAGGAGGGGACGGGTGGACTCAGGTGTGGAAATAGGCAGGGTCCGATGTGTGGCCACTCACTTACATTACCCAAATAGCAACATTGCAACTCTCAGCATTGTAAGCCGGCTGTGCGAGGGGACAAAGGGACAGTGAGGTGAGTTCAGAATGGACAGAGGGACAGTGTCTAAGGATCGGGACTGTACCATGAAAATTAGGAGGTATGTATTATTATCTACCATATTTACAGTTTATCATGTGTCCACAAACCTCTGCGGGGGGGCCAGCTATCCGTTTGACGTCAATTGATTGCCCGCAATGCACACAGACATACATGGAAAGTGCATACATGTCTTCTGCCATTAAAGGCAGAGTAAGGGATGAGGCATTATTTGGTTAAGGGCAGGCAGCTAGTAAATGATTATGCAGAGAAAACATGATTGTTCAAAGCGGATAATGTTCAAAGGGTTAAACAAAGTTCTTCAGACAAGCCTGCAGAACAAGGACGTCTCACAAGCTGCAACGGTAAACAATATGCTAACTAAGGGGACAAAACATAACATTAGTAGGGTTATCTGTGCTCGGTTTCATCCATGCCCATCATGAAAACGTCCTCTTATCAACTCCCAAGACTCTAAACAGGTTGGCCACATTGGCCACTTTTTCCAGGACATGTAAGATATTCACATATGAAGTGCTACAGTAAAGTATTTGGGAGGTCCATGGTTACCAGCTTGGTGGAACACCGATCTCCTCCTTTCTCCAGCTAGCACAGTACCTGGCCCTGTACTGCATTTACCAGGATAGCCAAGAACAGAGACATAAACCTAGCTGTCAAGACTATCCCACCAAAATCAGGACTGTTAACAGGTATGGAGATATATAATGATTGAAGTATTATTTTCTGTATGTTTACATATCATAAAGCCTCCCAGATGGCTCATGCGGCAACAACACTTCAAATGGCTTCACGGCCAGACCTGGATTTATATAAAAAGTTACATCTAAGTAAAAAGGCTTTATGGGTAGGGAGTGGGTGGAAAATCTTTCCAGAAAAAGGAGTAGGGTGCTTAAGTTGTAATGAATAGAAGGAAGAGTAGAAGGAGCTACTGTTAACCTCAAGCCCATAGCTCCCCTATAGAAATGGCTCCCTGAACATCTGTCTACTAACATTTCTGTCTCTAACGGCTACTGCTGACATTTTGCTGGGTTGGGGAAATGTCCTCCATAGCTAATGCCAGTTACCCGGTTTGCCCCTTAGTCTTCTGGATCTGAATCTAAGACAAGACCAAGAACTGATTGAGTCTTCACATCAGGAAAATAGACAGACTAGACGGGCCGAAATGGTTCTTATCTGCCATCAAATTCCATGTTTCTATGACCCAGAGAAAACTTTTAACTCAAAATGCATCAAATAATAAGCTTGCTTCCTTACAAAAAAAAACAAAACACTTTTTATGTTTGCTCTCGGCAGGCGACGGACTTCTTTAAAAGTTATTTTACATTTTTCAGGGAAATTTTCAGAAAACAAGGTACATTTTTCAAGAGACATCAATACCAGATCGACTGAATCATCAACTGTCAAGTGAATTGTTTGGAGCTAGTATTGAGATTTTCAAGATCCCACGTACCTCTCTCGCATTAATTCAGCTCATGTAAAACCCTGGCATCCGTATTCATCCCTGTGAACCAAATCAGCTGACTTTCAGGCACGTTAAATATCACAATAATAATATTGACGAGACTTGCTAATTTCGACAACCAAATGGTTGACATTTGTCAGGAAGTACGTACGTCCTGAAGGAAGTCACCTGTTTTCAAGCAGGATTTCAACAGTGATATGGCAGTGAGAAGAGCACCTGCTGTTAGGATGAGATATGCTGAGATATTATTAAATGAGAGGAGAAAATGAATCAGTTCTAGACTGCGCGAGCACAAGAACCATAATTGTCAAATAATATGGGTATTGATCATTCAATGACTTGTTTAGTGAAATCATTAAATGATGTATTGTCCCAGATAATAGACAGGCTGAACAAGGTACACTGCAACGTAAATGTCATACTATTGCTATTAATATATGATAATGGTGTAGTCAATAGATGAGGGGCTGGGTTAAAAATATTATTACCTCATATTTTCTATCACCCTGATATTTTCCCAAGACCATCCCATGAAAGGGTATGAGCATGCTGTCCTTGTGCACACCTCACAGGTATCACAGAGTTCCAATTTGGGGCAATGCCATATTCTCCTGCTAAGTAGCCCCACTATTTTTGCTTTGACGGGCGGGGGGGGGTCATGGGCTAGTTGCCAAGATCCTTGTGTTCTCCTTTGACCGGCACACTGAGTTGTGAAATTGATCATTGGCCGCTCCCACCCGGCCTCCTTGTGATGTAGAGATGCTGTACGCAGGAACATGACATCATATCCAGGTGTTTGGCATCACTACCTAGTGAAGTGTAAGGTAGGTGCCCCTGCTGCCTATGGCCACAGACCCCAAGGTGTCCTGCAATGGGCCCGTCCAACGGCATCACCAAGAGGGAGGGCACCGGGCAGCCAGACCCTGGACGTTCCCATCCTGATGGCTTTAATGGCGGTCCTTAAGGAAACTTTGACTCATTTCTTTGTAGACTCATTTCTAGATTGTAAGCTCTGTGTGGCAGGGAAACCCTACTCATTCCATGCCACTAAACCTACAGTACATTGTGCTAATACAGTATCTCTATACAGGTGCGTGGCACATAAATCAAGGATAATTATAACTCCTTAACTCAT
>VKOC01000001.1:57306089-57378763 GCA_009364415.1 Spea multiplicata | reverse complement strand
ACTTTTGGGTAAAGTCGAGTCCAAATATTTTTCCAGGGAGTAATGTGCAAGGTATGACACATAGGAGAAAGTTAACATTCCAGAAAGCTCCAAGAGAACTGCTCCAAGAATGACTAGGGTTCTTCTTACATGTTGTTGGTTGTGGTCCAGACACTTCACACAGGTCAATGCGGGTATGGAAAACAAAAATCCCAGTGCACCGGCAGACAATGAAAGACACACTAGGATGCGACCCATTTGGATTTCAACAGGAAGGCCAAGGAGGGTTCCATAATTTTGACAGACACTTGAGCCTACATCATGCATCACACAGGTTTGCCACAAACCTAGAAAAAAGCTTTCATTCACGAGCATACCTGAAGAGCAAATCAGCCAGCGAGGAATGAACAAAGCCACCAGGCAGCAGAGATAACCAGTAAGCGAAAGGAAGAGGCCTGCAAGTTCTGTGAAACAAAGTGCTGGATGCATTTTACCTCCTTAATAACTTTCTGCCTTTCACTAAGAGAGGTCCTTAAGCAAGCTTTGAAAAACTCGTTTGTAGACGCCTTTCACAGTTTTTTCTTTGCTTTTTTTTTCTTCTGAGCTTCTATTGTTCTTTTAAATCCATCCTAATCAGAGTTGGCCAATATCATAGTTTACAAGATTTAGCCAATCCAAATGTATGTATTCTTCTGAAAAAGATTAGAGATTAAATGATCTTCCCACTTGGTTTACAAGAAAAAGAAAGAAACACACAGGGACTTCAGACAGCTTTTGAAGAATAATCCTTCATACCCCAAACCCTTCTGATTACAATGACCATTATGTGAAGACAGATTAGAAACAGTGTGTCATGAACAGCCTGTGCAAATCACAAACTTAAAATCAAAATGGATTGTTTTCGTACTAATGAGAGCAGTACAGTTTTTCTTTGGATTCCTACAATCTAGGCAGCATTTAAACACCGCCTGCTTAAAGTCCATTTAGTCTGGCCATACAAAGAATGATAAATGCTGAATTTTGTATAAGATTGCATTGGACTGACAGACATTCTCACTTTCTCTCACAAGTGGTTATCTGGCTTCTAAACCTCTGCCTCAGGCTTTATTTAAAGGCTGTCTAGTACAAAAGGGTCCATGTATAAAACAGATATGGAGGCAAAAGGTGATCATTGTTGGCCTAATTTGCATATACCTACCCAGAATCTTTGTAGTGGTGGTAGCACTACAAATATCTTGTGGCAAAAGCAGGTCTTCCGGCGTGCCTGGTTGATGTGGATATGGCTCTTTCGCTCCTGATACCAATTCTTTATCCCTGAAGAGCCAGATTTCCATTATGTAGATAAAGCATGTTCCTGGGTGTATTTGTAGGGACCTCAAGGAATGGAAAAAGGCACGATTTAAATCACACCTGAAATAAACTCATACATGAATTCATAAGGATACAATTTCATTCTGTTAGTATAATTTAGAATTAATATTTAGGTTATTCAGATGTATATTTGCCAGTTCTGACATCACACCTGTTTCAATTAACATAGCAAAAGAAGGTTCATGTAAAGTCTAAATTTAATATTTTTGTAGCGTTCATTGATCTGCATGAGCTTCTAGCACTAGGCGGTTGTTTACAACCATGTTATGCCTTTGTTATCACAAATAAACCTGTGTGCCTGAAATCTCAGTTCTCCTTTGGTCATAGAAGATAAGAAATGGGTATTGTAATTGCAAGAGGGCACGGCTAGTTTCAATCAAAAGCTGCTCCCATGCACAGATGACGTGTTCTTTAGGCTTACACTTATTGATTTTAGTGGGGTTACTCAGAGAAGGGGAGGGAAATTAAACAGAAGACTAGTTTGCCAAGTCCAATGATGTTGTGATACATGCACTAATTTCCATGCGCTAAAATGAATTGGATCCCTTTCAAAATGGGCAATATGCATTTTACTAGGGTAGTCCTTTAAATCAAAAGAAAAAAAAGACCATTATCTTGCATATGGGTACAAGAAACAGAATTTGGGATAATTTGAAATGTTTCCCCAGCTTTATTCCAGATATAAACTAAGCTTTTTCAAATGTTGTCTTCGGCCTTATGTAACAATATGTAACACAATTATCACCAAACTGATTTCTCACCTTTCTTATAAGATCTTATGCTACTTCACTGTTAAGGCAACATACATTGGCACAAAACATTACAAAAACACTAAATATGGCAAAAAAAGTTAAATGTAACAATTCCAGGGACACAAGAAATGCAGGCTGGAGATAAGGAGAAGGTAAAAAATTGGAGCAGAGAGAATGTGTTGGAGAAAAGGCTCGGACCTCCTTCTGAAGGCTATCAATGATGTAATGAGTTTGCCATACTGAATTGTAATCAACAGAGCACCTGTGATCCAGCAGTAAAAAGGACACCACTGGTATAGAAATCTGGACAATTATACACGAATTACTTTAATTGTATACTAATTACTTTACTATAATTTTGTAATCAATAGTAAACTATATTGGATGTCTCTGTTTTTGAGGCACAAAGATAGAAATAGAAATAGTAATTTTGCACTGCATTATGTCGGACTTGCCACAAGAAGGCAGTATTGCCAATGTTGATGATTTCAAACTCAACGTTTCTACATCAACACAAAAAGCTGGTTTATATTTCAACCACTGGTAACTCAAGCATTTTAATTGTCCATAATACTATTTCTGTTACATTATATTTTAAAATGCAGAACGCCCACCACTAAAATCTTTTGGGATCTGAAGAGCTGGATGTCTCTTTCTATAAACTTCATATGCACCATTAATTGCTGCACCAACATGACTGTGCAAAATGGAAGAAAAGGTTCGTTTGGATGGGGAAAAAAACAAAGAATAGTCTCTAAAAGCTGATCTAATGAGGGGGGGGTTGGCTATGCTTTCCCAATCATATATAATGCCACTTGTCTTCTTCAAGTGGCAAAGGATCAGATTGCCCGGTGTTTCCACTATAAAGATTGGTGAGGGGATCAGGGTTTTCATTGCCTTCTACATGCCCCGCATTCCATAATTCCACTGTAGATGTAATCCCCACATATACCCCACAACAAAAACATAACAAATGGAAGTCATTAGATGGTATGGTACACAAGTCCCTATTTCTGCCCTATTCCATAATAAATACCCTTCCACTTAAAATTAGGGGGGTAGTAGAAGCATTATTAAACACTCATCTACAGACACCAGACAAGCCAGAAGGCTTGTTTCTTTCTTAGAAATCTCATGATGCTGCCACAACCACAAGGGATTCTGGGTAGCTGCATACAAATAGGGTCAACAATTATCACCTTTTGCCTTTATATCCACTTTATATACTATATACATATCCAGGGCTGGTGCAAGGATTTTGGCCACCCTAGGCAAAACAATTTTTCCGCCCCCTGGCTCCATCCCCACAAACCCCTCCCCCTTAGCCACACCCACACCTACTCCTCCCCATAGTGACCGCGAGCTGTGGCCGCTCTTCTAACGTAGCTAATCTTTACAGGTTTATAAATTGCCATTTAGATTATAAATTACATGTGGTGGGGCCTGTGGGTGTTTAGCTTCTCTGTCCAATCACAGCAGGATGCCTTTTTTCCGTTTCACCAGACGTTTTACACCATCGGTCATACAGTATTTTACCCCTTGGTTGACATGCTTATGAATTGTAGTCTTCCTCAGGTGGGTATATAGAATACTGTCCCTGGGCTTGTCCAGAGAAATTTTGGGTCCAGTTGCTTAGAGTATTTTAGATTACTAGATAAAACCTCATTCCCCTTCCATGCAGATTGATCACTGGTGAATGACAAATGGAAAGAGCCACTAGCATCTATGTACCACCAACTGTCAATTCTTCAGGAAACTTACCACCTGAAGAACCCATGCAGATAGGCCTGATACCTGAGTCCTGAAGACAAATCTTGCTGTCCTACAAAACCATCTAAGAGTGCAGGTGAGAAGACCACAGGATTCCCTAGCCACCCTGAGGGCCAAATTTTAATTTCTTCTCTACTGACTATTCCTCTCTCTGCAGTGAAACCGTAACACCATCTCACTTCATACCATCATCAATTTCATTGCCATTGCCTGGCAGCACAAATTGCTGTGCCAACCCACCATAAAACTCAAACTATACATATCCAGTGAGTCAATGGAAGAAGATGTGGAAGTGGTAGGCAGAAGAGGAAGTGGTCGGCAGAAAAGGCAGGGAAACATTTAGAGAGTGTGAGAGAGTGAACGAGAATGAGAGAGTGTTAGTGAATGTATTTCGAATGAATACTCGGAGCTCTTTGTTTCATTTTTGTCAGATTCGTGGCAGGTCTGGTCTCGTTTTTTTTGGCTTCATACAAATCTCTGAGTTTACCAAAATTCTGTAAACTTGCAATGTGTACAAATTTGAATGCACAAGTCAACAAAATAACTATCAAGAACCGATATCCATTACCTCTTATAACAGAAGTTCTAGACCAGGTACGTTCGTCAGCCATATTCTCTAAGTTGGAGCTTTGAGGGGCATATAGCCTAGTAACTAATTCACTTCCTGAATTACATCTTTCGGATTCCTGTATGATAGTCCACCTAGATCTATTACCTCAGATGGGGTTTCCAATACTCCTACCGGTAGCTTTCTGTCATGAAATTGCCAATAAACGTAATCTATCTACTGCCTTTGATCCACAGACAAAGACAAATAGAAAGAACCAATTCAACGCTGGAACGGTATCTTAGATCCAAGATAACCAGTATCCGTTGCTACCTTTGAGCTTAATTGCATATATCTACAAATTCCATAACTCTACCATGTCACCATTTTTGCAATGTCTAGTTTCCATCCTCTAGTCCTCCCGGACCAACCTTTAACCTCTTCTGTACCTGTTGTTTCTGATTGTGTTCAAGGGCTGTGATCACATTTCACACTACTTAAAGACACTTTGAAACAACCACAAGATCCTTATTCAAGCAGATCATAGAAAATCTTCACCTCCGACATACAGAGTTTGGACGAGGTCTGGCTGTCAACTGTGAATCTTTGTCTTTCTTGTCCTTTAAATACGTTTTTCCCATTCTTGATTTTGGAACTGGTAGGTCCAGTTGCAGTCCACTTAAAATTACCATCTAAATACAAACTACACACAGTATTTCATGGAAGTCACAGGAGATAGTGGTTGCGCATACTGTCACAGCAATATAATATGTGACTGGCACCGTGTGGCAAAGAGTCAAGGAATGGGTACTCACATTTTTCGGGGACTTAAGCAATTAGTCCCACAAAACTTGCATGGGCGATACAATCCTCGCCTGGGGATATCTTTGGCAGCAGTCCTGTGTAGTTCTTTTGTTTGGTTCTCAGGATAAGGTGCACATAAAAATTTAAACAGAAATAGGCATAGTGCTTTCTGTATATATAAAATGAATAAAACAAATAAAAACAGTTCACTATATACTCACAATATGGTGAGCAATAAATGGATTGCTCACACCTTCTGGCGTAGGTGGAATGATCCCCACCAAGGATATAAACTTGCGTGTTTAAAACAATAAAAGGATACCAGGAGCAGAAAAGAATGGTTTTTAAAAAAACTTATTTATTTTCAGCTTTCTGGTTAAAAACCATTAAAAGGTCAATAAAAATAGCACAAACGCGTTTCACCTACTAAATAGGCTTCCTCAGAGTGTCTAAAAGAGCTCCTGGCACTGAAATCCTTATATAATAAATTCAAACAGTGTGAAATTGCGCCAAAATGACATCATAATTAAGGGGTGTGGCTGATGGCATCATCAACAACAATCCATATGTTTAAAAACATAAGGCACAATAAAAATAACAGGAAATAAGGTAATTTACAAAGTATATACACATCTGATATATGATGAGCATGGTAAAAAACTTAATTTTGAATAGTCAGCAAAAAACGAACCATTTACATTTTCAAAGATAGCTCTCAATGTTAACAAACATAAAAATAGGATTTTTTAATTTTACAGACAAGCAAGACCCAAAACAAACTCAAATCTAATAAATAATCCCCAAAACTAGCAGAATTAAGCAAATTTACTAAAACTGTCGTTTTTTGTAAACAAAGCAGAGGATCTTGGGAAATGTGGTTTCCGTCATTTTATTTTTTTGGGGGGGGAATAAAAGTAAAATAATAGTATTATGACAACTCTGTATAAAAGAGACAGGTGGTTATTACTTAAAATGACAGAAGGCAATAAAATAGTGAAACCTGATAAAAACTTAAAGGAAGAGATGTAGATCAAAATCTACATTTAAACCGTTTGGTGTCAATGTTTTTAAGGTAAATATCCAAAACATCTCATTTTTACCCAAAATTTTACTCATATTGCCTCCTCTCCAGGGGATAGGTATTTTTTTAATCGCTGAAATTTTTTGAAGATTGGGGTCTTTGTTGTGCTTTAAAAAATGTTTAGAGACACTGTGGGTAGTGACGCCATTTGTATTGTTTCGACAATGTTCCATTGTTTCTTCATTTAAAAATGTCCCTTTTATTTCTTTTGTGTTACGTGTGTAATTTTTAGTTAAAAGCTTCTTTAAATTTGGTGCTCCTCTAAAAACAATTTTAGGTTCATTAGGGAGTATATTTTTTAAAACATCATCTTCTTTTAGAATGTCCCAATTTTTCTTAATAATCCTTTTAAAAGTTTTGTTCTTGTTATTAAAATCTGTAACTATAGGTAAAATGAAGTTATCTTCCTTAAGGTTATCTTTGTATTTTATCAACTCTTTTCTGTCAGTTTTTTCTATATTGTTTATAGTGTTCTGTATTTTCTGTGCATTATAGTTTTTCTCCACCAGTCTTTTTTTTAAGAAATGTGCTTGGGATTTAAAAACAGGGGTATCTGTGCAGTTTCTCCTTAGTCTCAGCATTTGGCTTTTAGGGATACCTTCGAACCATGGCCCATAGTGGCAGCTTGATTGTTCTATGAAGGTATTGGTACAAACCTTTTTAAAATGAGTTCTGGTTTTAATTTGATTATTTTGTATGTAAATATCTAAATCTAAAAATGTAACAGATTCTTGGCTGATACTGGAAGTTAAAATGATACCCCTATTATTATTATTGGAAAAAAAAAATCATTTAAATCAGGTTTGGTTCCATCCCAGATAAAAAATATATCGTCTATATACCTTCTATAGGTAACCAAGTTCGCACTCCACTGGTTATTAGTCCAGATCATCTCATTTTCCCAGTTGCAACCTCTTGTTTGAAGAGGATTAAAAGGGCGCAAGTAGGTATTTGATTAAGCTCAAATAAATACACAACCTTCTCAGAGACCACTTTTGAAATATATATTTTTACATGTTTTTTGACCAAGTACACAATTCCTATAAATGGTATTGCTACATAGTCATCCCCTTAATTTATTGGCACAGCATGAATATTTAAAATTGTTTATTTTTTACGGCTACGTGCATTTTGAAACTATTTTTAATACCTCTTCTGGTTGTAATGTTTCACACATAGTAATGAGTTTGAATTGAGGAAGCTGGCATTTCCGTATCTGCCAAAGGAAAATTAATTTTGATTGTTAATGTGCAGTGGTAGATATCATCAGTTCATTGGTATAACTATTCTGGGTAGATTGAACAGCACATAATCCGCATGCTGTAAAGGAGCTTGCTGCTTTATAACATTTAAAATACCACCAACTGTTAGATTTTAATGTAAATAAATAAGTGAAAATTAAAGGGGAACTGTCACCTTCGCATCCTTTCGTATCAACAAGTTCATCTTTCAAACCAGTATTTAGCTAGAGCTTAATGTTTGTCAATCACTATAATGGTTTTGTAAAAATAAAGTTTAATTTCCTGTCCTGGAGTTCTCTTCATTGTCCTGCTAAGCATTTTAACATAATGGGGAGTAATAATCATACGTATCCCGAGAGCAGGAAGTTAAGATGACTGTTGTAACAGATGTAAATTGGATTTTTAATACATGTTCTTTGTGCTGATTGTTTTAATCTGTATGTGTAATCTGTATTGATATCCCACATTCTCCAGAATCAAGTCATCCTTGTTTAAAAAGCCCCTCACCTTTTGTGAGTTTGTGGTAGTATATTTTTGTGTAATTGAATCACTACCACAAACATCTGCAAAGTGTTAAACTACTATGGGTTTTAAAAAATATATGGTTTGAAGAGGATAAATAGAATTGGCAGGCCTCAAAGATGTTCCAAATAGGACATGAGTACAGGATGACCAGATGTCCAAATTGGAAAAGGCGCACCTCCCAAATGTGGCCTTTTATTCCCTTAACAATCCAACAAACATATGCATGGGATGTATCACTGTATTCAGGAGATGTTGCTGAACACATGTTGCTTGGCAGTGACATATACCAGGAGCTGTATATATCAACATAACTGAATTACAATGTGTGTGGGAAAAAAATACTACTGCAAATTTTGAGGCTGGTGGTAAAATTAGTGCGTGGAAAGTGTTAAAATACCAGCATTTAAAATGCCATGAGGTGTTATAAATGATTTCATGAGGTAAATTAAATTGGCTGGCTTCAAAGATATCCCAAATAATGTGCAGGATGACAAGATGTCAAAATTGCAAGGTGAAAACTAAATTGTGCATATCCTTAATCTGGCCTTTTGGCCCCCAAGCAACCCAACAAACCAATACATGGGTGGTATCACTTTACTTATGGTGAACACATATTGTTTCTTAGTAACACTTTAAATTCTTAGTACATTTCATACCTGAAATGCAATCTGTGTGAAAAAAAATCACCAAAAAATGTAACTCTTTGGTAAACTTTGGCAAAGATTGGTGATAAAATGGCTACAAGAAAGAAAGTATAAAAATACCCTAAGTTGAATACCCTGAGTTGCTTCAGGGATTCACGGCAGATAGCAATGTTTGAATGTCTCTATACCTATTTTAAAATAGCAATATGCTACTTATTGGTTATTTCCCTATATCTTCAAAAACAATTATATAAAAACATTGAGTATTTCTAAATCCAGGACAAATATTAGCATCTATTTAGCAGGTTTTTCATTTTAGAAAAACAATTTCACCTTCAACTTTTTACCATATTTTATATAGTAAATAAGATTACCTAAATTGTACTTAACTAAAGTCCTTCTTGTCCTGAAAAAAACGATATATAACGTGTTTGGGTTCACAAAATGATATCCATTACATCCATTGTCACGAACGGTGCAAAAGTTAAAAAACAGCCCTGTCCTTAAGGGGTTAATCTGTGTAATTGTTATAGCCAATTTTAATGTGCACACCCAAAATACGTTATGGTGGGGACAAGAAAGGTGATATACACACACACATATATTATATATATATATATATATATATATATATATATATATATATGTATACAGGCCCGGACTGGCCATTGGGCACAGCCGAAGCTCCAGGCCCCTACCTTAAAATAGGCCCAGTCAGGACCGGATTGACTGGGCCTATGCAGCCTCTATGGCCGTCTATAACGCAGGGCAAAAGGGGCACCTGCCCCTTAACCCTGCAGCAACTGCAATCGGACCCGCCACTCTAGGGGGCCCGGGCCCACCGCTTTTTTGTCCCAGTCCGGGCCTGTATGTATAGATATATAAACAAAAATAGTAAAAGAGATTTATACAGAGGGTCATTTAACTGCCGTTCAGAATTATTATTATTATTCTTTGTCAACCCTCTCCAAAACCAAGACTTTGAGAAGCATTAATGTTTTTTTCTTGGAGCAGAATTATGCCTCTTGTGTTCAGCCTAATTAAGTAGTGTTCTGTGACGTTAATTAGCAAGGATCAATGTGATTGATTCTAGAGTTCATAATCAGTAGCCTTAACAATTAATACATTGTTTAACTTTAGTATAGTTTAAGTATTTTGGAGCACTGGGTATATGACAATAATCCCCAGTCAGACAATAAGGTAAAAGTCAATCTAGGAGGCAATGTTCTTCTTCAAAATGCAATGATTAAACTCGAGTGCTTGTGGTAGCCACAAGGTTATCTAGAATGCTTTCTGGATAATAACTAGCACATTATGTAACAAATGTTATATATAAATTACACAGATACTGAAACTGTGAAAGTTAGATGGGCTTTAAGGACATTTGGGTGCAAACCAGGTTTTAGGATGCAGTAACAGTCAAGCATTGAGGAGAAAACGAAAAGAGGGGATAGAAACGTGATGAATAAAATGTATCACATGAAAGAAATTCAACACAATTAAATAGGGAAGTATATTTGCGTTGCTTCTATACTTGCACATTATACTTTACAGAATCCACATTGTTTTTTTCTGGTTCGCAGTCAGTTTTTCTGCTGTGGTAATTGTACAGCATTTACCATGTCACAGGTTGACTCATGATGGCATATGGTTCTGCTAACAAATAAATTAAATGGGATGCATATATATTTATAACTTAAATAATCTTAAACTCTTCCTTGATAACCATTTATGGTTAGTTGTTTTTGTTCCTCAAAAAAAATGAGATTGTTGTGTTTCTCTTCCCTGAAAACATTGTGATGAGAAACCACAACGTGTGCAAACTTACATAGTGAATTTCTCAAGCAGAAGTTATGTTCTTAGTACATACTGCATTGCTAAATGGGATCCTAATGCTAGATGTGTTTGAAGTCCAGATTTATTATAAGTGTAAATTGGAAAGACTTTTGTTTTTCCATGAAATGAAGATGAAATTGGATGCAGATGCAAAATTTGAATTGCCGTAGTCCCTTTATTTGGACTTTGTTTCAGAAAGTGCTTTTGCACTGGAGGACCGTGAGTGATGACGTTCATTGTATTTGCTTGTTATATCTGGAACAATACAAAAAAGTGTCTCAATATCTTGACAATGTGCGTTTCACAAATTACCCTCATGATCTGCAGGCCACACCAATGCTGACAAAACTTCTGTATCTTATTTATCTTATTTACATTGCCATTTTTTGAGAATATTTCATATGTCCCAAAAGTCTAGGGATCCAGAGCTTCTTCATTTAAAGGTCCTGGTTACATAAATAACTAAAACCTAAATAATTATTTCCATGGTGTGAGGAAAACATAAGTTGTGTGGAGAAAGGTTAGAGGTAGTCTGGGGGTTGTGTTGGTGACAGGGAAATTGTAGCAACTAAGATGGTATGCTTTCCTGAAAAAGTGGGTTTTGAGATTTTACTTGAATGTTGGGAGGGAGGGTGGAAGTAGATTCCAGATATATGGGGGCAGCACGAGAGAAGTGAGGAGGAAAGCTTTAGCCCTACACCCCTTGCCATGACTCTAACTGCATCTCCTAAAACACGTTCTACTTTTTGGCCATTTGATATGTTGAAAAAACATGGATATATATATATATATATATATATATGCAAATTTCATTGGATATGCAAACATGGTATATATATATATATATATATATGCAAATTTCCATTGGTATATATATATATTATGCAAATTAACATTGGGGATATATATATATATATGCAAATTACCTTGGGTATATTATATAATATTATATATATAATACCCAAGGTATGCATTATATATATACATATACCAAGGGATAAATATGTATATTATATTATATATATTTATATATTACATTGGGTATTATATATATATATGCAAATTTACCTTGGGTATTATATATATATGCAAATATTTATTTATCATAAGGATACGGGCCACCATAAGATCCTTTTTCTAATTGTTCCTCATATTATGCCAAAGCTTCCCAAAAGCCAGGTGAAATACTTCTTAAGGAAACTATGTTGTTGGAGTAATGTTTACTTAAGTCGTATTTAATGTATCTCGTAGACAAGGCTGAACTGTGTGTTTCTAGAACTGTGCTAAAGATTATTTCTCTGCTCCAGCAGCTGCTTTACAGCCTTTGGATTCAGTTATTGATTAACCTTAACGTTGATTTCATGCGTTTGGAATTTTTAAACTTGTGAAGAAACCCTTTAGATATAAATAGTGTTGCCCTATTTACATGCACAGCCGCTCTGACACGAAAGCCTTTATATTTGTTGATAAGAGAGAGTTTCTAGTTCCCAAATTAAAGTTCAGTTAAATTTGGAGAAAAACCACAATGCTCAACGACACCTGCTCTGAGTTTTTGATCCTTTAGGCACGCACACGCTGTGACTTTTACTTAAAGAGGAACTGTCACCTTCATGACTACATTCATTAATTGAATGTTGTGTTGTTTGTTTATCTCATACGCTAACTTAACAGCCGCTGATGTTTTATTATTTCCTTTATTTATGTATCTGTTATTATAACAAAAAATGTGCTCAGTGCCCTGAGTTGTAAAAAAAAAAAAGACCTAAGAGAAAATGCTACAACAATACAACACATGTACAAACAAGTCAAAAGCACTCTGTATTTGTACAAATACATACAGATTCAATATGAAATGGAGTGCTGAATTAGGCGTGTGTGCACACAGTCAGGGATGCACCGTGTTGGTTATAATGTTGACTGCACCTGCTAGTATGTCTGGAATTGGTGTCTGAACAGTCCCGGTGTTTTTGCACTGTCTCTTGTGTTAGATCTTAGGCTAGCTGTGGGCAATGAGGATCATAGTCTAACTGACCAGCTCAGGGAGCTTCATGTGCCGGTCAGAGAGATCAGAGGATCAGGCACTGCTCAAACTGGGTGTTTCTTGAGCTGGATGTTCACTTTCTGGGAGTTGCAGTTATGCAAGAGCAAGATGAGCAAGAGTAACTACTGGCAAGGGGGAGCTAGGGGTTAGTGGCACTTGGATACAGTATTTCTTTGATGCCCTCCCCAAACCTAACCTATAAACTTGCTCTAACACTCACCCTTTATAACACCATAAACTTACACATACAAATGGACACTACCCCCCCTCCCTCGAACGACTGATCTTAGGTTCACCCCTGACACTTTAACAATATACTCTAACATACACACATATATACATACATATATAACATACACCTTACAATGACAGACAAACTCATGCTAAAAACATACACTAACACCCATCAACACAGCATACACTCACACCATACGATCACACATCCATATTCTAATGCTATACAGTAACACACCTGCAATTCAGTAGCATGCGCTCACTCTAAAGACGTAGACTTACACATACATACATACATACATACATTCACTACTCTATCCCACCATCACTGCAGCTTGCATGGTTCTCCCCTCTTCTTCCCTCTTAGTTCACAAGGAGCCCTGTCCTCACTTTATCATACAAATGCTGTATCATAATATGTATATTTACACAACCTTATTTGGGAACAATTTACAGTTTTGCACAACTCTATGTTTCGGACTGTTCTATTCTTGGGATATAATTATCCATGTTACTGAGTTAATACTTATTTTTTTATCCCAGCCCTCTTTGTTATATGTGGTGATATGCAAGGGTTTATCTCTGTAGGGATGGTCTTACTTTGTCGTTATTTTATAGAGTTTACTATTTATAATTAATAGATGATTGAATGGCTTTGAGCTTTGGAATTTTAGTGTTATTTGTCTGGTATAAGAACAAAATGTTAGAATGTAACCTTTTTGATGTATTACTTATTTGTCTGACTGTTTCTATAGTAATTTATTGTTGGAACTCCAAATATTAACAATAAAGCACCGTGATAGTTTACAATAAAATATCAACTGTTGACCATAAATCGCAGTGATTGAATAACTACCATAGACGAGTTGAGGATTGTAGTCCAAGGTAATGAGAAACAGTTCTCACAGTTAGGTGGGACTGTTCCTGTCATGCACATATCCTTCTCTGTTGCTTTCCTGCCTTGATGCAATGAGGTAAAGTATTATTATTGTAATTTATTTATTTATATAGCGCCATCGTATTCCGCAGTGCTATACAATGGAAAAAAAATACATAACAAGCAGTGTATAACATAACGATTTGACAAAAAGTGAAGAGAATCCTGCTCAAATGAGTTTACAGTCTGGAAGAATAATCTAAACAGATTTGTGGAGAAACGCTTCTCTTTCTCCATGAATCAGTCTTCGTTATTCTGGCCTCTGGGAGTGCTTCGGCAAAAAGGAAAATCCAGGGGGACAGCCTCCCCCTATTCCTAAAATCTGAGGAGAGGGTTGCGGACAAAGAAAGAAGAGAAGGGGGCGAAGAAAGAAGACAGAAGAAAAAGAGAAGAAGCGGAGCTGCAGGAATAAAGACAGTAGCACGGAAGCGGTTGGTGGAGAAGGTAGGGAGACTCAGCCAACATAGACTTTACCCCTCGCGAGACGCCCCTGCTATTCAGAGCGTCCAGGTACTAGGCAAGGCTCTAGTTAGAGCCGCAGATCTTGTGTGCTGCACCTTGATGTCCGGCGGCCACATTTGGGCTGAGGGCCACATATGTGACACCCCTATCTATAGCCTTCCCCATCAAATCAGTTATCGCTATGTGTGCAAATGGATGTACAGTGTTTAATTACATGTTATAAATGTGTAACTTTCTGAATTGCTATCTGATTAACTAAAAAGTGACCATTATTTATGTTTATTAACTTTTTAGAACATCGAAAGGAAGACTATAACACAGTCAATAAATTATGTTAAATGTTTCCATATACCTACATTTATCATTCTAGGTATTTCAAAAGAACCAACATTTTTAGTGACGTTATAAAAGTGTGTAGGCAGATGAGCTTGTATACTCTCATCTCCATTTGTGTTAATTTGATATATTACCTAGAGTACATTTAAAGACACTTAAAGACATTTAAAGCAATTTTACAGTCTGGAATTCGCAGTCAATGATTTGAGCTGTGTTCTGTTTAAGATAATCTGCAGTCCAGGGAGTGGTGTTTATCAGTGTCGCCTTCAGATCTGGAGTCTTCAAAGAAGGCGCTTTCTCCCCATGCACGTCCATCCAGCTCTTTCTTATGTCTTTTGTGGCTAAATGCAGAGAGCTTGTGGTGCAGAAAGAGACAGCTGGCTCTCAAGCAATGTAAAAAAAATCACACAGCTGGTGCCATTCGCAACTTCAGTTATCAGCTGCACATTAAGTCTCCATGCCAGGCACACTGGCGAGGAGTAAACAAACATCCATAACTGAACAGCCGCATAATACTCCCTAATGGTGGCTTTATGTGCATTGCCCTGTAAATTGGCTTTATTTTTGTGACACAAAAAAGGGTAACTAGGAAATTTGAGAGGCAGCTGCTTAGGCTACAGAATGATCATGTTCCGATTCTATTGGGTGTATTAATTAAATTTCTATTCTGAGCATATCAACTGACCAAATTTACAATGTATTATGAAGGCACCAACCGTGGAGACCTGTCAATGTAAAGGGCATACTTAATATATACCATGAAAGTTGTCGTGACAATGCAGCTATGGATTACACAAAATCAAATAGTATAAATAAAATAATAATTTTTTCCTCATTTGGTATAAGATGGTAAATGTCATATTTTGTTTCTTGTCTTCATTTATTCACCTTAAATTGGTGCTGCCTTGTGTTGTTACTAATTGAACAGGAATTATAGAGACCTATAGACCATGCAAGGAGAAATCTTGCGCCACTCCATGTACATGACATTTTTAGGAGATCATTTCCTGCATAATTTATAAAAATGCATTTGATGGTCTTACTTTCTCCTAGTAAATGGAATCCTGCACTTCAAGTCATCCCTGAAGAGATTGCACATCTTTCAGTATTAAAAAATCCTCCTTATTTTCCAGATGGTTCCTAAACAAAATATACATTAACACACAAACATATACCCCATTGACTAATATATAAATAATTTCCACAGTCTTCTTCCTTTCAGTTCTAATCATGTTTCCCTCTCTGCTCAGTTCTATTTTTCTTATATGTTGTTCTTTATATATCTTGGTAAAGAGACCTCATATATATCTGTCTGCCGCTTAACATTCCACACCAAGATCTAGCTGTCAGATACAAATAATCCATCTGTATAAATAGTGTCGCAGCTGTACATACTCCTGTTTATCCAAATGCATGGAGATTAACTTTATAGTAGCGATACAAATATGATGTTTGCTACAATACTTTCAGTAGCCAGAATTTTTCTCAATAGCAATTTTGTTTCAGCAAACGTTATCTTTGCAAAAACTGTGTAACCTTTATGAATGTGTCTTTCAGTAATACAAATAATTTACATCAGCACAATACTGTGTTAAGATCAGGGGCGTAACTAGAAACCACAGAGCCTCTGTGGGAAAATTGCCCCGGACCCCTCAATTCACCAAGCAACATGTCCCACAAGGCCATCTTAGCTCCCAAACAGCTTATCAGTGCTATTTTTGGCCCCAAACAGCTTGCCTGTGCCATCTTCATCTCCAAACAGCTTGTCACTTCCCCAAACAGCTTGCCTGTGCCATCTTGATCTCCAAACAGCTTGTCACTTCCCCCAAACACTTCTTGGTGCCATCTTTGTCCAAAGCAACTGGTAAGTGTCCCAAGGTTGTGTGTGGGCCATCTTTGTCCCCAAACTGCCTGCTTGTTCTCCTACCAACACCACTTACCTACAGGAGTGCTGTGTCTCTCTTTTTCCATACTGTGTGCATGTGAGGTGTGCAAAATTTGGTGTTATCGCTCTCACACTCTCACACTGGTCACTGAAAGTTCAACATGGACCTCACGGCAAAGAACGCTCTATGGATTCGAAAAAATGTTGCTCTACGTAAAGATGGCCTAGGCTATAAGAAGACTGCCAAGACCCTGAGATGCAGCACAGTGGGTAAGACCATACAGCGGTTTCACAGAACAGGTTCCACGCCATGGTTGACCAAAGAAGTTGTGTGCAAGTGCTCAGCATCATATCCAGAGGTTGTCTTTGGGAAATAGACATATGAGTGCTGCCAGCATTGCTGCAGAGGTTGAAGGGGTGGGGGGTCAGTCTGTCAGTGCTCAGACCATATGACGCACACTGCATCAAATTGGTCTGCATGGCGTCGTCCCAGAAGGAAGCCTCTTCTAAAGATGATGCACAAGAAATCCCACAAAAAGTTTGCTGAAGACAAGCGGACTAAGGACATGGATTACTGGAACCATGTCCTGTGGTCCGATGAGACCAAGATAAACGTATTTGGTCCAGATGGAACCATGAATGCCAACATGTGCTGTGACATACCTTGAAAAAATCAGTTTCAATAAATATTGTGCAAACTACAATATAATACAGCTCTTACCCACTCACATCTACATAATTGAGGTGATGGGTCCATGGTATGGTTGGAGTAAATGTTGAGGTTTGGAGCGAGTAAAAATATTTTTGTGCTCCAAAATTGACTGAAAATATCATACACTTCTAAAAATAAAAAGGTTGGTCAGAAATGTGTATAGGAAAGATAAAGATATGTCATTTAAAATGCAGTCATTTCTTAAACTATGACTCAGCCAAGTTTTCAAACATGCAAAGCACAACAGTAAGCTTAAGTTCTCTAACAACTTAACAAGGTAACACAATAGCTTAATAGCGATGATTGTATTTTTTACAATATTCTTTTTTTAATGTGGTTTACAGAAAAATGGTGGTGTGAATTGACCTGGATCTTTAAGTTGCATTAAACTCTGAAATAACACATTATTTCAAAAAGTTCTGGCATTATTTTAGGTGGGCACATGGTAAAAGTATCTTAAATGATAAAACACATTTAACTCTGTGATCAATATTGGAAGGTATATACAGCATTTTATTAAGCCAGTATTATCCTATACACTATAAAGCTATTTTTCTTTTATGCTGATCCCATTCTTGTATTTTTATATTTATTTCTGGCATTGCCGATTGTTGCCAATTCACAGCCCAAAATACCTTTTAATAATTTGCTGCCATAAACTATAATACATTAACGTTGGGGGTTGAGACCAGGATGCAGAGGCTGAACAATGAAGAGGACAATGTAAGGAACCGGCTCAAACATGTTGACGGATCAGCTGGGTCAGTAGTGTAGTAAACTGGACAACAACAAAGCAAAATCAGCAGACAAGACGTGGAGACAGAAGAAGCACAGCATGGTCAGCAACGGAATCAACAGGACAGCACCAAACCAAATCAGCATATAAAACCATAATAAAAAAAGTATTTACACGAGCAATGCACCTGGTTACACCAACAAATGATAATGAGGAAATGACGGCCTGCTGTTGAAATGGTGAAGTCTGGCAGAAACGGGGTCAACTTGAGATCAGGAGGTCCCTTTAAGATATATTGTCCTCTGTGCACACCAGCCTAGAAGGATGACATGAAGACGGGCATCGCTCAGTCACATGACTGCACATGTGAGGAAAGTTTGGATCTGGCCTACTCATGATGTGGAGAAGGAAGCAAAGCAGGTAATGGAAGATTGTCGTTGAGGATCGCCAGCTCTGGTGCGACAAAGGTAAGTCGTGGCATAGAGCATCCAATGTCCACCTAAGTACAAAGCTGTTAGTATCAGTTCTGGTATGCCCATACCTGGGAACTCTCCGGGTCAACACCTGAATCCTCCGGCTCACGGGAGCAGGGTCTTTACAGGCCCCACTCCCTGCCGATTTCCCCTTTAAATTGGGGTGTTTCCCACAATGTCAGCGGTAATGCCCACTGATGTCACCGGGAACTCCCCTCGACGTCAGCGGGAACGCCCACCGACATCAGTCGTCGGTCCTGGCTGTGTCACTCAAGGGCAGGCTCCGGTTAGCTGAAGCCCAGAAGTTCCCAGTTATGGGTATATTTGACATCTTGCAATTCGGCTTATAAGACGACCTCGATTATAAGTCATTTTAGCTCGAAATGTGACACCATGATTTTTTTCCCAGAATCATAATGAACACATTTTATTTTAAAGACAAAGACCCCCTTTTCTTTTAAACAGTGAGTGTAGGCAATCGATAATGCTTAAAAAGGATTACCATATTAATGTGCAGAGTGATATGTGATTGTATTGCTAGAGATGTAAGTGCTAATTAAAGTATGAAAGAGAGAGGCTTTCTTTACAGATGTTTAAATCCTTCTAATCAGAGTAATTATTCTAGGAGGTAAGCTAGTGCTAAATGGTTACAAATGGCTTCCGTTATCCATGTTATTAAGGTCGTGGATATAATCCATCCGGACGCATACTGTAAATATCACAGGGGTTTACTTGCAAAGTTAACACCTTTAGTACCAGGATGAACGATGAACTGTGTAGCATGCCTGTACTGTTGTCCTTGTGTGTATGTATATATATATATCTATACATCTATATCTATATATATATAAATATAGATATATAGATATATATATATAGATATATATATACACACACACAAACAAAAAAAGTACAAAATATAGATGAGGGTTTATAAAGGGCTAGTTTTCACCAGATAACTCCCCTGTTACAAGAAAGATTTTGCTGCTTACTTGTTGATGTAAATTTACCTGCATTGCTGAAACATATTGCTGGGTGCGGCTGATGCCCATTAGGTGATGAACGATAGAACTTCTCCTTTGTTCTGATGTCATCAGCATGTAAGAAGCCTTTTTTAGTCATGTTATAGCTACTAATGCGTGGAAAATGCATGTCCATTCCATGTTATGGTATTAGAGTACCACAGCCAGCAGCAAACAACCAGTGGAGAACAGGTAGGAGCTTGGATGCATGTGTATGTTAGTGTGTATGCACGTGTGTTGATGTACATCAGGATGTCTCTGTATCAATGCATATGGCTGTGCTGCTTGTGTGGTAGTCTACGGGTGTACGTGTGTGTATGCATGCATGTTGGTGGCTATGTTGGTGTAGTAACACAAAGAAAGTAGCAATACATCTGCATCCATGGTGTATGTAAAAAAATGTTCTTATACTGTGTTTTCTGGTGGACACTATTTTGTTGGGACATTCAGTTGTCTGTTAAAACCTGAAGGCAGTTTTGTAAGAACAAAAATGTGCTTTGCATGTCGGTCCTTCCAACTTTGCAGGTAGTCCTATTCATGTCCCTTAAAATATGATTCAGAGTGATGTTACTAACCGGGGGATGCCAATCCCAGCCTGGATGTTATAAATAAAAAAATAAACAATGGAAATATAATTGCCCCAGAGAAATGGACTAAATAGTTAGATTATAGGGGCCCGCCGGATCTTGATCCACTTCTGATGATCATGTATATTGATTTTCATATGGCAGCTTTTTGTTTTTGTTTTGTTTTTTTCTCCCCTCATTCTTTTTTATGTAAGGCTAATACTAAAACTATCTTTGAAAGTTTTCAGTGGTTAAAAATAAACAATTTACCTTGCAATGAAAGTAAATCTCATCTAATTCTGGAAGACAGAATCTTCTGCAAGTAGAAAATGTAATTTGGCAAGGAACTGCAGAGCATGCTTAAGGCAAGTGTATGCTCACATTAGTTTCTTAGAAGAGTAAACACATCAAGTAATCCGAACGTATTTCAGAGATGTCGTCTTAATGTATTTCGAACCTATAACTTCCAAGATAATATAATCAGTCGCGACTTTTCTGTTGCTTTACTCTTGGTTCTGTTGTCCAAATTTCATTGAGAATCTATCATGGATAAATCTGCTTTTATCTGTGGGTTAGTCTTGTTTTATGCGGATAGCACCCCAGGGGATTGAAGGCAATGACCCCTTTTTCAGTTTAAATTAAATTCAGAATGCACAGACCAAGTACCGAATAACCTTCACACTTATCGTCACACTTAATCTCAGATTTAATTCACGAGATACAGTTTCCATAATGAAACCTCAGAATCCCTCACAAAATCCTTAACGTTTCATAGAACTCTGAGGATTTATGCCTTGATACAATATTCACCCCTAACATTTCGCTTGGTATAAAACTTAAATCAATGTGGCATTTATGATATGTAAAAACCCATTAATCTGGAAAAAACACAATCTACTGTAGGTATTAAAAATGCAAAGGTGTGTAGTGGCAGCAGTCACATATAGGATTCTCTACTCTTTAAACCCCCCCAGATTATTAATGTTAGACTGTAAAGATATGGGTCAGCTATTCCAAAAAGTATTTATTTCACAAAATAAATTCCCATCTACAAGTAGGGGCAGACATCAAATAGACGTGGCTACCACTAATGATACATAAAGTAGCATGAAGACCCAATAATTTCTTAATATAATCAAATTTAACCGGTGTTGAAATTTCAAAAGTTGCCAAGTACTTCACTGAACTTAAATTGACTACTTGGTCTAACAAATTAGTATAAATGTCAGTTTTTTTAATATTCTGTGATGGTAACAGAAAGTCAAAATGAAAAATAAGGGCAATCTAAAACTTTTTTTTAAAAGAAATTTAAATAAAAAGATGCAATGTCTGTACAAACCACACAAGTTTCAAGTTTTAAAATGATGGAATACTTCTAATCAAATCTAATAATAATAATAATAATAATAAAAGTTAGAATAATTCTAATCAAAAGGTAAACCCAGATTTCGAAGCATTCACTGGGGACACTGCTTTAGGGACAATTCTAGGCATTGGTAAATAGTGTTGACTCTTTTGTACTAGGAATGAAGGTTCAGTTTTTATTTCGGAAGCCAGTAATAGACCAGGAAATGTCTGTAATTTCAAATTGTTAGCTGTCTGTCTATGTTCTGCATGTGATCTTGTGCAATTTAAATTCATTTCTACAAAAAGTTTTAGATTATCTGGATTTTGGATTTTTAACTATCCATTATCTTTAGGCGTCTGTCCCAGCCTGGGTAATCTGTGTCCCGGAAAGTAAAGTAAAATTGTGTCATTGTGGAGTTCATAGTTCAGACACATAAAAGACATAATATGTTATTTTACAGCAAAGGACTTCTTATACATACAGCTATATATCTAAATTCTGGACCAAAAATGTTAAATTCTTTTTTTATGAATCAAAACTGCAATAGCATCATTATTTTATAGTAAAACTAAACTGTGAGTAGTGTTGATTTGGTAATCCCATAATCGCACAGCATCTGAAAATACTCAGTATAAAATGGACAGTTTAATGTCCCTGACAGCCCCTGTTTTCCCTGCCTTCCCTGCTTAATAGTGTGTACTGTGACCTTTATGGGCTGCATGTGCAATAAACGTGCATGCACAACCGCATCCTGGACAAGTTTACTAAGAGGGGTAGGAGAATTTTAAGAAATTATGTTGGTTCAATTATTTTTGCTATTATTTTTGGAAAAAATACTCTTGGGGGGGTTAATTAATGGTTTTGCCTCTATATCATGTGATCAGATGCACGGGTTGCCTCAAACTGTGTATCTATGAATAGCTTAACTTGTTCTAAATAAAAAAAAATATATATGGGCTTCGCTACTTAAAATGTAAACTGTGTATATATATATTATATATATATATATATATATATAGTATATATATATATTGTTACCATCAATTAACTATAGCAAAACTACCAAAACTGTCCCTGTCTCTCGAGAGTTAAAAATGTGCCCGACCCCTGACATTCAATGGGTTAATACCCAAACAATAGAAAATATTGCTGAGATGTTTCCTTAACGTCAAAGCATAAAATGCACATTTTTGGCTTCTAATGCACTTCATCTGTCTCTTCAATATAGATGCTGTCTTGATATGTCTCTCTATATCATGGTCTAACTCATGGTTGCGTTTTCTTTCCCATGTAAATAATTGAAGACATCTGAAAGTATAGGTCACTATAATCCCATCAGACGGCGGCCTTTTTCCCCCTATAATTTATGCCTGCAATAACTCTGTTCTTTAAATGCTTTTTCTTGCAGCTGTGAATATTATAACAACAATGTTATGGTGGCTGTAGAAGGCTCAAGTAAAGCTGGCGTCCTTTGACCAAACTCAATGAAAAGAGAAAAAGATTTGAAAGCTAAAGAAACACAAAACTGGTATACGAAGCAATTTAAGAAACCATAGCATCCTACAACATCAATATATACTCACAGTCTCTTAAATAAAATCCTAGGCCAGCAGGTCCCCATAACACCAACACTCAACAAGAGATTACAGCTCTCCCTACCCAGCCTATTAACACTATGGAGGTCTTTGCCCAGTCGGCACAGTTTCCTTCAGCAGCAGACATTACTTAGAAGTCGAGTTTTAGGGTATGACATCATATCTCAATGCTCAGTAGAAAAGAAAAGCAGTGCGGAGGCACGGGAGGGAGCCCTGGGTTAGACCTAGACAGCGCCAATCGTAAATACGCCACTGAAATGAGGTTAGGCCATTGCCAAAATAATACTATAGACCTTCTGTTATTTGTATCATACTACAACTATGGAGCTGTAAGTTTTACATTTTAGTTTAAGCATTTTTTTTGCTTTGTGTATTCATCCTCAGTTTTTAAGCCAAACATAAACTCAGTAAATCCCTTTCAAAAACCCAAATAGGAAATTAACTGAGCCCGAAGAAGCGGTATTTTATTTATAAATTAGAACAGTCAAATAATCGTTAACATTATGATTTCTTAAATACATATTATACATCACGCCTTTTTTCACAATGATGTGAAAGTTTTTGAGCGTGCCAAATCCACATTAATGCAATTTATCTCGTACGCTCATTGTAAAAATGATGCCTGCTTTATGGTAGTAGTCAGCATGATAAATAGTGTTTAAACAGCAAACATATAGGAGACACAGACCAGAGAAACCCTGGAAAATTAAAATATATAATACCTCAAACAAAAACTGCTCCAGAACTTTTATCAAGCTGATACAATACAGAAAGGGTTCACACAAACAAATTACAAGACTAGCCCTAAAAATGAATCATGGTTACGTTTTCTGGATGCCACAATCCATGGCAGAATGGAGTTTCTAGGTAACAGAATCTAAATAGAAAAGAAAAAAGTCAAAAAGAGTCGACACAAACATAAGGTGTGAAATATGATGTATCTACTAAAGCAAATCATGCTAATAGCATGCATAGCAAGTCTACTAAACACTAAAAGAGGCAAATTGCCAAGGAGCACACTTTCCCAGTCTATAAGTAGCATCTCCTGATGTGAAATATGTAAACAGTATGTCCATCAGTCAATGTGATTGGGAATGCTTGGCAAGGGGTTGCACTGGATCCAAAATCTGGAAAAAAGAATTGAAAGAAGAAAAAGTAAACAAGGAATAATTAGATTAAAGACAAATGAAGGGAGTGTCATAAAGGATAAAGATGTAGCCAACTTCCTAAATCAATACTTAGGAGGGTGAAGGGAAGGGCCCTCAGTTAGAAATGAGGAAGACGTGGAAAGACTGTTTACAGAGGAAGAAATTCTACTTGAAGTCTTGAAGTTCATGAGATCCAGTGGGATGCATCCAAAGTTATTAAGAGATTTGAAGTGTCCTGGCATTTAACCAGTCACTATTGACAGGAGTAGTTCCAGACGATTAGAAGTTGGCAACTCTAGTAGCAATGCACAAAAAAAAGGTAGCAGGGAAGACTCGGTCAACTATAGACCAGTAAGTCTTACATCAGTAGATGGAAAATGAATGGAAATCATGCTAAAGGATGTGATTGTTAAATATCTGGAATGGTTTGCAAGATCAAAAACAGCACAGGTTTACCACAGGGAGATTTGTCAAACTAAGTTAATTTTATTAGTAACTAAATTAATTGACCAAGAGGAGCATTACATATCTGGATTTCAGAAAGGTATTTGACACGGTCGCTCATAGAAGGCTGATAAATAAATTGCAGTGTTTGGGTTTAAAAGGAAGCAATAAAGTGTCACAAAAAGGAATCAAAGTGTTGGGTTGTATAGCTAGAGGCATTAATAGCAGAAAGAGGTGGTGGTTCTTCACAGAACTCACCTAGAGTATTATCTCCAGAAGGACATTGACATATTGGAGTGAGTTCAGAGGAGGGCTACAAAAATGAAAAATGGTTTCCAGGATAAAAGTGATCAGGAATGATCTCATCTTCTATAGGTTGGAGGAAGAAAAGAGAGAGGAGGTTAAATATAATACTGATAATTTAATACCTAAAAGGATTTCAACAAAGTACAGAAGGAAAGTTTATTTCAAACGAGGAGAAATGTTAGAACAAGAGGTCATAATCTAAAACTAGAGCGTCATATGTAGGGTTAAGAAGTTTTACTTTACCGAGAGCCTAATAAAATAAGGGATTTTAAACGAGTGGGATACATGTAAAGCTATCCCCAATCTAAGACAAGATAAAGGAATGACTTTACCCCAGGACTAGATGGGCCGAATTGTGTGTTTCTAATAAACTGTACATTAAATAAAAATAGCTTTTGTTAAATTATGCAGGCAATATCATGATTATTGTTTTCCCCCCACAGTGATATGGAATGACATTTTCATTGTCACTTGCAATCACTGTGATTTGTTGCATTTGCTCAAAAGGAAATTTGAATGGGAATACACACCATTTTTCATCACTAGTATCAGATTAATAATAAGTTGTGTGGTTTCTTTTTTAAAACACTTCTAGTATTTGCATAATGTTTTTAGACTGGTGCATATTTGTAATTTTTTATTATTGTTGTAGCTCTGTTATCTTAGCCCAATCTACTAGAAAAAAAAACCCTGACACGTCACATACTGCCTACGGTAAGCAATAGATTGGCTCAGTCTTAATCATCCTGTCAGAAACTCTGGTTCCGCAAGTCTGTGAAGGAATAAACTTTTTAAAGCCATAAAGAATCTTAGTGTGGTATTTGAGTAGGGAGTCACCCAAAATACCACATGACTGACAACGATGGTAGCCCTTGTGCAGCAGATAAAGGAAAAGGATAGGAGGAAAAAATGCCAACCTATAGCACTGTATATATCACTGGCATACTCACCAACACCCTGCATGACCCTGCAGCATTGAGCCCTGGGCTACCCAGTACAGATGTTGAGTAGTTTGGAGCTCTTTTACAAGCGTTGAGGCTGTGTCTAGTAGGCTGTGTGTGTCTAGTGGTCTGTGCATAGGCAGTATTTTCATGTCGGGACAGACGCACATTTTATGGGACAGGACCCAAAAAAAAGACTTACCTCTAAACATGCATGAAATAGCCATAAAGCTATCCTGAATCTAAGATGACCAATGACTGATTAGGTTCTTTACATTAGGAAAAATAACCAGACCAAATGGTTCTTATATGCCATATCATTCTATTCTTCTCTCCCTTGTATCTATATTGCTGTTGGAACTTAGAGAATAAGCTTATATTAAATACAAAGTCTCGGTTTAGGGAAGCAATTGTCTTCTGATCTCTTATCTTCCCAGGGTTACGGAATAACGAAATTTGTAAGCCCAGTATGTTTGGTAGATTAGAGCCTACCACATATGCTACAGCATCGAAAGCCACAATAATGCCAAATCAAAATATTAAAACTGAAACTTTTTTCAAGCACTAATTGTTTTCAACTATAAATATCTTACAAATTGCGCATTCAAATAAAATAAACTTTGGTTGAGATAAAATAACCGCCTTGAATAAGTCGATAATATGTAATCTCTTGCTAAACATTTAAACTGTTGTTAGAATATTACAGATATTGGTGCTCCCTGGTCTCCTCAGTGTGTCTTCGTCTCACCAAGACCCAGAAAACACTGGATTTTCAGCCATTCCTATAAGTAGCTTTGTAGACATAGTCCTTAACATGTATTGAAGCTAATGTTTTCACATAGGAGAGCAACAAAAAACCGAAGACAAGATCATTGCCACATAACCTTAGGGCCGACACCTTGTTGCGTTAACAGGGCAAAGACTACCAAACTGAACACATAAATATAATAAGTAACATCAATAAATGTAAATAACTAACAAAACCCATAAAGCCCACAAGGCAAACTAGGAACCACCACACAGGGAAGGGCAAGATGCCCAAACCCAAACCTGAGGCTCCCAGCACCACCTACCGGGAACCTCCCATCAAATACTCTCCCCCAGAGCATTCACACCCCCTAGATGCCTGGTAAGCAACCCGCCGACTGTGTCAGCAGAAATACCCCAACATAACACAATAAACAGGGAGAGAAGGTGGGACGAACAACAGGGTAAAGTGACTACAAAATGTCCCTCAGTCTCGTGTCACAACCCCTTAAATAACTAAATCCTCTAAACCCCACCCTCAAGTTACCAAAAATTGTCGCCAAAACCTGGCCCTGCTCGGGATCCCAGTCAGGGCCCACTTTGGCCATGCTGGACCCCGATGGGCATCATGTCTTCACTGTGTTTTGTGTTGAACTATGATCACAGCTTTTGTTTCTTCTAATAGCACATGTTTGTGAATACCCTTTACGAAAAAATGACTGCAGTTTTTCTGAAGTAATACTGCAATTTATTGGACATGAAAAAACTGCAATACTGCACTTTTACTGCACTTATTTTTTATATTCCAAACCTACAGTTGTCCTTCAATGTACTGCAGCTTTATTGCATTTGTACAGTAAAACTGCAGTAAATGTGCAGTAATACTGCAGTAAAAGTGCAGTATTGCAGTTTTTTCATGTCCAAAAAACTGCAGTATTGCTTTATTTACCAAAAACATTCTTTTGGTTGCCATTGTGATAAAACCACATTTAAACTTTGTGCTTGAGTCGCCTTTTAGAAATATTCCCCTCAGATTCTAAATAAACAAGCTAGGATCACTAAAATAACGAATAAAAAGAAGTCTCCCAGTCGTTCTATATTTTAGAATGCCATATTCATATTAGACTTGCAGTTTTTATTATAGCAATGTGTGTTTTCATTTTGTTTAAAAAAAAAAAAAAAAAGTTTAATCTGCTTCAGTCAAAAATAGATCCTGTTTTTATCATTTATTGCTTGCTTAATATCGACTACCCTAACATAACCTTTAAACCTCATTTTTCCATTTCTGAGTAAATGATTTCTAAACACCATCTGAAAATGATAAAAAAAAAAAAGTCTCAGGAGGCAAACCAAGAATTTAAATTCTTCCAGAATTAAAGAAACCAAATGAGTTCATTAAATAATTTTGCATGGACTCAAATGCGTTTTATTGCATGCATTAGTTATTAAAGTTAGAAAATGAGCCATATTTTCCAGGACATATATGCAATCCACATGTTGGCAACCAGGACATGTAAAGTACCGCTCTGTAGCATGTGGCATGTATAGCTTAGTAACTGATTCTCTTCTGTGATTTTGTGCATCAAAAATGCTGGAGGCCATTACATTACATGCGTTGGTCACACATGAAATGTACATTATTTCCCAGAAAGGATGGCCAATGCTGTCACCCTACCTGTTTGCTTCTACTGAAACCAGAACGTATTTATATGTAGACTGTAGGGCCGGTTACAAGGGAGATCTTTGGTGACCCCAACCGACGCTCAGCACAGCCTCCATAGACTTCGTTAACGCCATATCCCAGTGCTTAGTTTCTTAAAGACGTTCCGCACCTTTTGTTGTGTCAGAGACGCAGGCCATAGAGGTAAATACAGCACTGGATAGCATACATGATGTGAGTCTCCATAGTCTCATTTTCTGTTGCTAATGTATTGTAGTCCATGCAAAAGGAATTTCCAGCATATGGAATATGACTGGAGTATTTCAGTTATAAAATATAACATAAGTCTTAAGAAAAGCTTTCCGTTTTCCCAGATAGCCATCCTCATCCTCATCGGTCACACGGTTGTGGGATCTGACACCATTCTAAGCAAATTAACCATAGTCCGAAGTCACCTATCCTAACTTATGTTACCACTAGCATTTAAATTAATACTTGCGGGTACAATAAAGACCACTAAAAATACTCAGAGGGTGACCAGGTACCAGAAAACAGGCACCTCTATATTGCATGATTTCAGAAAATGATATGGTGGTGTTTCCAAGCCAAAAATTACCTGCAAGGAAATCTTGATTTGTTGTGAGCAGGCATTTCTGGGATGTTGTTCCGTAGAGATACGCTTCCCATATCAATTTGCAAATTCGCCTGACAGAGGCTATTTTCCGGTACACGCTGTGGAAGCAATTTCACTTATCACACGGGTGAGCGCTGTTACCAGAAGAGGACTTGATGTTAGGTCAGACTTTCTTAGCAGCAGGTAATAAAATGTTACGTAGGCAAACCAGCGTGGAATTATATGTATTATATTTGCATGAGAGAATTGCTGCGAATATCATATTTGAATAATTTATATTACCTTCATCATAGTCATTAATAATGTACAGGGTTTTTAAATGCTGACTACCTATGTTTTATGTACCTGTGCTCAGTTCACTTATCTTCCAGCTTGGAGCAGGATGGCGGATTGCAGAAAAGCTTGAGATGTTACAGGATGGGAAGTCCCAGAGAATACATATTTGTATTTATGTACTGTAGGAATGAAATGCACAATAAGCAGAGCATGAATTAATAGGTCCGGTAAAGTAGTCCAACTAACGTTGAATACTTTTCTATCTTGTAAGTAGCTTGCGGCAAGATGGCGGCTTGCAGAAAAGGTTGAGGTGTTACCGAAAATACCCTTAAATAGTTTGGGAACATTAATTTAACCGTAGATGGCAGTGGCCATGACGTTTACATTCTGTAGCATAAAGTGATGAGAAATATAAGTATGTGAATGATCTATAAAAGTTCTGGAAGGATATTATTATATGATTATTATATTATATTATTATTATATGGCCATATTTTAACACTCTGTGTTGTGCTTAATGAATTATGCCCCGTTCCCCTTTATATCAGAGTTTATTAGTGTCTATTTTATATATTTGCTCTTACATATATCATGGGACTGCATAATATCAAAAATAATGTAGTACCATTTTACAAACATAGTCGCATACCATCATACCTGGGAAGTTGCAGGGATGGCTACCCGGAGCGTCCCTATTTTTAGGCGATGCTAGCATAATTTAGATGGGGTGGTCGGGAGTAGGTGGTAAATGGAACGTGGTTGGGGAGTGGGCTCGGCCAAACCCTGCTCCCCAGCCTGGAGATTGATGAAACTGACCCAGAGTCTAGGAGAAGCAGCACTTCCTGTAGAGACTTCCAAACTGGAAAGTTCTCAGGTATGCATATAGCGATCTGCTAGTCAGAAGGCTAAATATCAACCAACTTATTTGTTAAAATACCATTTTAGTCTGTAGTTTTTTCTCTGAGAAAACATAGAATAAGACCTAGAGTCACATATGCTTTCAGGATATTGGAGATATCTTATTTATCTGACGAAGAGACCTCTGAAGTCCCAGAAGCTTGTATGACTCTACATCTGTTCCTGTGCTGTTCCTGTGCTATCTCCTTTAACTAAAGACTCCATCCTTTATTGAAGTAGCTGTATCCATTTTATTTATTAACAAAAGCAAAGCCTGGCCCCTTCTTTCATCCAGGTTTGGGTTGTATTGCAAGGCTACAACTACTACTACCTTTTGAAAGATCTGATGCTGATGTCTGTAGCTGTGGCGACCATGTTTATAGACAATTCTGCTACAAAGGGGTCAGTGTAATGCAGTTACCATAGCAACCAAATTTTTATACTTTTTGACATCAAGTCCCAATATGTTATTAGTCAAGTCACTGGGCTGAATGCATCACTCCAAAGTTTTGTCTTTAATAGACTTTACTCGTATTTATAGGACAAACAACGTATCCTATAATAATATAGCAATAATATTGCTGCCAGGACCAATTTCTCTGTTTGTTAAAGTTGTCCATTTTATTGTTATTCCATTAATATTTAATTTGTGATCATTTTGTTTGCTTCAAAAAAAAAAAAAAAAGTAACTGTGAATACATTTACAAACTGTATCATCTTACCGGTTAATGCTTTTTGGCCCATTTCCCAAAGGAAAATTATAGCGGATGCATTACACGCTGCCTGTAGCCCACTACAATTAGGCTTTTAGCTTCCCAGAATCATTCAACAGTCTACCGCACCTCCAGGTTTCCTTAAAGGAGACGAGTAGCATTCTAGATAATTCCTGATAGTAATTCTAATACCTTACATCACGTTATTCGCCTTTTTATTTCTTTCCTCTAAAACGAATGTATTGTAAGTATCTATAGCTTGTGCTCGCGGAACCGCTTTGAGGATATTTAAATGCCTATCTCATAAGATGGTTTGGCCAACATTAATGAGTATCCAGTAGTCCTGAAGCTCTCTAACTTTTCCTCCAATCTATAACAATCAGCAACTTTGTGGGGAGGAATAATCATCATTTCTTAAAACAACACAGATTGTGCTTGGGATTGCAAAGTGATCTTTAGTGAGGGATCTTGGGCAATAAATAAACATTTGTATGGAATGATCTGGTTAAGCAGGTAGAACATTCCGGGTTGATTGTATAATTAAAAAAGGTTTTGACCTGGACCCCCCTGTAAAAGGGAATTGTTTAAAATATTTTTAGTAACTAATAGATATGCAGATATTTTAGAGTTAATGTCGAGAAATGTAATGTTCATGAAATACTTTAAAGTGTGCTAATGAAATATTGATGAAGAGTAGATTTTATTTCATAACACGGAACCAGTGAACTTCTCAAAACAAGGTTTCAGCACCTCTTTCGAGCGCTGCTGTTTCTCATTTCTATTGTAAATATTTGCATAAGCCTTGGTTATTCCTAAAGCCAGCCTTTAATATCCCACTTGGCTTGGACTGCATTACCTAGGTAACAAATGTACCGGCCGAGCGACGCACTGAACATCAACGTGATAGTGGAAGCAGGAATCTATTCTGTCTGCCTATTCAAGGTTGGAATATGATGTCTTGTGTTTGATGGGCAGAGCTAATATTTCCTTAAAGCCCAAAACCGCTGCTGTCCAATAAATGAAGGGACAGGAGCGGATGAAAGAAGATTTTAATGTATGAAGTTATATTTTGTAGGGGTGACCCAATATGTCTACAAAAAAAACTACAAAGAGTTTCTAGAAAGGCGCTTTAATATAAAATTGGTGTCCCCCTTTTTCCACCTTTAACTACTTCCTACTATCCATCTTGAAGACTGCTGCTGCTCTCATCATCCTATTGTTTTCATCTGCTGCCCCATTGCCTTTCATGAGGATCGGCAGTTCAGGTGAGGTGGTTGTAGCACCTTTGTCCATGTGGCATTGAAACCCCTACTGCGCTTCTGGACTGTTGTGCTGGTTGAGAGATTCCTTTGCCTAAAATATCCTTGTTTAGCTGCACCAGCCATTTAACTAATTATGCAAACCACTGACCCTAGGTGCTCAGATATTTGTGCTTTATTATAAACTAGCCCTGTCTAGTCCTCTTACAAAAACGTTGTTTCTCCTGGTTACGTCTGACCCTGATTATGGTTTATGCTTTTGTTGTGTTGCTGATTCCTACTTACTCATCTTTGGCCATGTCTGACCGTGATGATGCTTCTGTGTTACTGTCTCCTGGTCACTGACGCCCTCTGGTTATGTCTGACCCAGCTTTAAAATTCCCAATTTTGCCATGTTGCTGAATTCTAGTTGGTATCAATAGGGTTGGACTGGTGTTGATGAGGCGGTCCTGGCCCATGGCCTTCTAGTGACCGGGCCTGGCTATCATCATCCTCAGACACCTTCCCTGTTGTTCTGTACATTGCGCTTCCCTCATCGAAAAACGTAATCAGGGAGACCCTCGGAAGTATTCATGGGAGGTGGTGGCCAGATGGCCAAATGGTTCTTATCTGCCTTCAAATATTTATATGTAGTACAAATTTTAAATGAGAAATACATCCTATGAATAAAGTCCGCTGTGTACAGTCTTCTATAGATGGTGCATGATAAATGTACGAGCAATGGGTGGCAGATCATTAATTTCATTACAATTTAACTTGAGAGGATTCATGCTTTTTTGCCTTTGGTGCCTGAGGGCGTCCAGTGTTATCAGGTGCCATTTAGCTTGCTTTCCGGAGACATTTACGCACGGAGTCATCTCTCCAAGTGGAAAGTCATTTTGTTTAACTAACCTTTCCTTTTCAGGCATCAGTGTTTTCTGTCCATTTGTGTGGTCAGTTTCCTTGCTTCGCATGACAGGTTGTATCCCTGTGCACACATTTCTATCTGTGCTCACTACCTAGCAAATTATTTAAATTGTGTTGGATTTTCCCTGCTCACAATTACTTTGTATTCTTGTGTAATGATATACAATACCCACAGAGCAGGAATTTCTGGCCGTGGCTGCATCTTCCTCAACTCTTTCTCAAACTCTGGAAATACATTTCTAATGTAAAAGGAATACACATTAAAGTGTTGCATAGCTTTGTGCACTGGTTTTGGCGTCTTTTAGATAGACATACTGTATAAATGTAATACATTATCATTTACAGGAATCACAGTATTGGTGGGGGTTGGTAAACCATGGTGACACAAACATGATTTATTTTAACTTATTGAGAGACTTCTCCAGTTCCTACTAGGAGGACTACATTGATCTTGGGAATCCATGTACGCTAGTAGAAGGGGACATGATGTTCCTGAGATGGCAGGTAGTGGGCAGGGCTGCCATCAGGGAGGGTACAACCATTATAGTTGTAAGGGGTCTGGCTGTGGTGGGGGGCCTGCTCGGGAAGATAACCTCCCTCCGTTTTTATTTTCATACAAACAGCTTGCATGAGCCATCATTGCCACCAAACAGCTTGTCTGTGCTTTCTGTGGCCTTTCAAACCCTCTCAAAAAGGAATCTCAGTTCTTGTGTCATATACAAATGCTGTGCGTAATTATTTGGGTATATTGTGGTACTGGGATGGTTTACCATACCTGGAAACTTCCCAGCCCCAGATAGGTTTTTAAGGGATGGGAAGTGGATGGAACCTTGGTTGGAAATGATGTACCCATTTTCCACAGGTGGATATCTGCTTAGTAATAGCATTGTGTTAGCCTTTCAGTTTGTGGGGGATCCTTTAAGCCTGACATTGGTGAACTTTAGGACTTTTCAGAGGCATCAGCTCTGAAAAATGTTGTATCATCTTACTTTTTACAATGGTATCTTTGCAAAAATTAAAAAAAAAATCTTTTTTGTGTATCACCAGGTAGATTGTCTTGTAGTTTGTTCATTCCTGACAGACAACACCATAAAGAATTATTGTTTGTGGGGGTTTTTTTACCACATTTTTAATCTTGACCTCTATATTTCATTATTTGTAACTACCCAAGAAAAAGTACATAATCTATATTGCCCCTTAAAAGTGATTTAGTTCAGCCGAACTAAATCATTAATTAAATGCAGGATTAAGCAGATCATTTCTAGCGCATCTGAATGTCCAAATCGTTCCCAAAGATTACACAACATTTTGACGCATTCATAATTGCCAGAGGCTGCATTATTATCACACGCCACGAACATATTTTGGTTTGTATCAGATACCGATCGGATAACGTCTACATACGAGAGAGTGCAACGTTTTATCCAAGTGAACAGCACCTTTTGGTTGGATGTCCAGTTTGTTTATAATCGAACCAATCTGATAACCTTAAGTAAGTTATAAAATAAAGCAGTAAGTGCACAGAAATTTGGAAAAATCCTTGTAATAGAAAAACAAGCTTGAAAAGGTAATATATACAGTGTTATACCAGTTTATGGTTTCCTATGTTTTGGGAAAACTTTGCAGTAAAGACAATTAAAGGAATAGTGTCGTCCCAAAAAATGCACTTTTATTTTACTGCATGCTAGTTGGAGCATACTTTCATCATCCATCAACCGGAGACTCTGGGTGAAAGTAGGATAGTTCCCAGGTATACATGTCATTGGCTTGGGACAGAAGAACTCCAATAAGGAAAGAACACCTGTACCACCTGTACCAATTTGCATTCAGTGAAATCCAGAACCCATGCAAAATCGACTCCAATCTGCACTTAACATGAAAAATAATGTCTTTAATTTTAAGACTATAACCATTTTTTTTAAATTGTAACGTTAAGTTGTAAAGTTAAGTTAAAGCCAGACATCTATTTTGGATAGTTCAAATTAAAATTTTCCCAGATGACGGGAATTAGGCATTGGTAGCATTCCTGGAAAATCACAGGAACTGGAGAGCTCCTTATTTTAAAGTGTTTAAGCAGCATCAATGTACTCCTACGACTCAGGGAGTTTCAATTCATTATTAAAAGACACAACATCCCAGCGTAAAGAATGGATTATATCCAACTTAATAAAAATCAAACACAAGTACTTTAACACGAATATCTTTCAGTCTTCCCGTTCCAAATCATCACAAAATCAAAATGTTTTATTTTTTTTTTTCTTTAACTGAAATGAAACCGTACATTTTACCCAGCTTTTAACACAAATGCAATTTTAAAGAGCGTTTTGTGTGCTTTATGTGTAATTGTTGTGTGCAGTTAAAATAATGGGATATTTTACATCAAATAAGATCTGCAGTAAAGTTGAAAGTAAAACTCCCCTTGCTTCTTCTGTTCAACCCTTACAAAAGCCAAATAACCAACATACGTCTCTAGAAAGGAAGATAATGACTGCTCACGGGATTATAGGTATCAGCTGTCCTTGTAATCCACGTTTTTTTGTTAAAACAACTCTTGGAGGTTTATTAACTATACCGAACTTTTTTATTTAAGATTGTGGAGAGTAAAGAACGTAACCGATCCTCTTTACACAGGGCTGTTAAAATGTTGTGTAAAGCCACAAGTAACCATAGTTCTGCAGCTAAATAGTAACAATTACTGAAGATCCACCGGTTGGTTTGTTAGATGTAATTTGGATCCTGGTTTAACACCGAAAAAAAATAATATATATGTTGACTTGGTGTAATGTTATCGTAAAACAATTATGCTGCATAGCTTCTTATGACTAAAGGGCAAAGTCACTCGGCCAGGAATAGCAGCCTATCTAGAAACTTTCCGGGGCAGGCAGCCCGCAGAGCACCCTTTTCTGGCGGAGTGGCTGGCGCCAGAGAGCATTTGGTAGGAGAGAACTTTTTGGGGAGAACTGAAAAAAGGTGCAGGGAGTAGGTGGAATGTGGGTCAGGAGTAGCCGTTATAGGGATTGGCCACACATTGCCACTATGGCCGGAAAAAAAAGAAACTGACCCAGAGACCCCAGGAAAGCAGGGTCAGTGTGGTTTTTTTTTGAGGGGGGAAAGAAAAGTGGTCGTGCTCACTCCCCTCCCTCCACCTAATTCCTGCACACTTTTCTTATGAAAGTTCTATAGCTCTCGTTGTGATTGTGGGTCTGAAAGGGGCATATTCCCAGGGTCGGAGTTTAGGGGCATATTCCCAGGGTCTGACTTTAGGGGCATATTCCCAGGGTCTGACTTTAGGAGCAGATTCGCAGAGTCTGACTTTAGGGGCAGATTCCCAGGGTCTGACTTTAGGCACCGATTCCTAGGGTCTAATTTAGAGTAATTTATTCTTTCCAAATATATTTCTTTAATAGGTGACATAATTCAAAATATGTTAACCTTCTGGAAAGTGATGGTTTCCATGAAAACTGTTATTAGAACTGTTTGGTCGTTGCAAGTAACTACAATAAAATTATAAGGGTTAGTAGTTGGAGTCTCTGTGTCAGTTCCTTTATAAAGTTCAGAGATATGGAGGTCGGACACCTAGCAAGGCGCTATTCTGATGTCCCATAAGAGATTTTGGCGCAGGAAACAAAGCATAAACCCAGTCAATGCTTGTGGTTTGGCTGCCATGATTGTAGTTATTGGCTTGGCGCGCCCTGGCATCTTTTTAGAAGCCAATTAAATTATGAGTCATTTGTTGAGTTTTGAAAGCCTTGCATCAATGATGTTTTCTTATTTGGAAGCTCAAAAACAATATAACATCTGCTTGTAAAACATTTTATAATGTTTTTGCAATATGTAACGCTACGGCCATGTTAGATTCTGTTTAATATAACTTTAATATTTCATTACATACACATGAAATATAACCTTTCTTGGTCTAATGTCTTCTGGTCTTTGGCTATTTGGTATCCTAATCTTCCTGTATTTCTTTCACTCGGCCCTCCTGTGAGGCTTTTTCCTAAAATCATGATATTGCTTTTAAGCATTTAGATTTTTATTCTGATAGCCTCTGGTTTTATTCTATAGATTTTAAGGAGGAACCGCTACACAACAGAATTTACCCAATCCTAAGTATTGCAGGGTCAACTCAGACTTTCTTGGCCTTGATAATACATAGGAATAGTTCAACGCTCCTGCTAAATATCATTTTACTGAATAGACCCCATTAAAGTACAGATATATGGTACACTTTGCTATTGCTGCTGTTGCCCCATGTGTTTCTTCACCAACCTACCAACATCTGCTGTAGCATTGCCTCCTTCCCACCCCATCATTATATTCCCTGGGAAGGGCAGGGTTTGTGCAACAGTGGCAGATAATCTCATCTTAATTCAGTAAGTCAATAAATTTTTGCAAATCTGCAATGTTAAAATTCAATGGTATTGTCATTCTTATTTTAACAACCCATCGTTGGCAACAGATGTTGTTATCATTATCCATATAACAAAAGCAAACAGCAATATGTGAAATTGCCATACCAATAACCATATACATAATTACTTATATTGCTAGTTGCCAATACCTTTCAGAGTCCCGCACACTCTTTAACTCAACACTCTCCATGCTTCAATAATTTGATAAAAACAAGACTGCATAGGGTCAGGGAGCCTCAGAAAAGGCAAGAAGCCATTATAATTCCTTATCTCTGTAGGGCCATGGCATAAGGAAAAGCTGCACAGTTTGCTTCATGGGCTAATGTTATATTAATATACTCATCCTTCCAAGTAGACCATGATGATGTGAGTCCACAACCATCCACTACAAGCCAAGCCAGGCCTCCACTGGAGACACCGGTTCTTGTGCTTAACCTCGTAGGGAGATCTGCACAACAGTAAAAAAAAAAAAAAAGAACAGCAACTGAGTGACCTCATTGTTATTATAATTATTATTGTATCATTTTATTGTATTGTTGGTTTTCTTCAATCAAAGCTTTCCTTTAGCTGGCGTAAATTATGTTTCCCGAAGCAGATTTAATATGCTGTGTATATAGGAAGGGGTGAGCTGAGAACATCTCTCTTGCCTGACCAAGCACATATCAGCAAGTGAGCTCTCGTGTGGACACCTTATCCTTCTGGGAATTATTGAACTTCTAATGAATAAGCTTAGCCCAGATTCCGAGTGTTCGGATTCCTTATTGAGTGCTCGACGTAAAGCAGATGGGACTGGCTGGCATATCTGTCCGCCCATGCCCTTCCCTCATATGTCATGAACGGAATCTGGTTTTTTTTCCACGTAACCTGTGTTGTGAACGCAATGTAATGCAAAGCACAACCTCCATAAACAGAATTTCTTTCAGAACAAAAAAGGTTTTTTTTTGTGTCAGAACTTTATCAATTCTTGAAATATTTGAAATTGCAGTGCGGATTTAAGCCTGTTGAAGAAAGTCATTTTCCTTTGTCTTTCTACATCTTTGCACGTGAGCGGTTTGCAAACCTAGTTAAAGGTCATCAAGATTAAAATTTAAACCTAGCCCCGGGTCATGAAGTGTAATTTTCTGTTTCATCTCGGGTTCTAAATGACATAAAATTCTCCACTTCTGACATGAGTTTTCAAATCATATTTCTACCACAAAATATCTTTATTGGGTACTTTTTTAAAATATGTAAAAAGAACGTAGGTCTGATAAATGTCTTATATGTCTTAACACTTTACGGAGAGATGGCCCCTTTAGAGATAAAATGAGTAAACCAAATATTCGGGTCTCTGGGCTGTGATTCTGGCCCTGAAATGACAGGATTTTTGTTCTTGGAGACACAGATTCAGATTTTAACTGTTACTTTATTAAGACTATTTACAATGTGCATTTTTTAATGGTTGGAGGTATTTGGGTTCAAAGAGAGGGACTGTTTTATCTCAAAGAGAGGTTAATAAGGCAAAGGGGAGGAATTATCACTCAGGAACTGCTCCAATTCACAAAACATAGGAATATTTAAACCATTATATTTAACATAGTAAACACTTAAAGTGACAGATCCGAAAAAGGCACGGGTTTTTCATTTATTATTATTATTATTATTATTGCTGTGTTAACGTAAGAGAAAATAAAGTCTTTCAGTATATTTGGGCAACATGGAAAAGGATGTACAAGACCTCTGAGATCCCAAAAATTCTGATACTTTATATCATTTCATTTTCTATGTTGCCCCAACCCAACGAAAGGTATGAATTTGGACAAAAAAAATCAATTTTCTGTAGACTAAAAACTGCTACTAAGATCCTACTTCTACTGAAAAATGAAAGGAGACAGTACATTTAATGGTACCAGTTAGACCAAGACTTCTTGTAGTAATGTGGTCAAAATGAATGCCTTGTCTAAGCAGAATAAAATATATGAACACAAGGAATTATAGCATTGTAAGGCTATATCTAACATTATCAAGGATGATAAGTTTTGTGGCGCATGATGCAGTGTCAAAATTATGACATACATGTTTCCGCACTCTGAGTCACCTCCACACCCAGGTAAATGTAACACTTCGGTTTGTAAATAACATAAATATGTAGAAGTCTTAAGCAATACTTTAGTAATGTCATTTTCAAGGTGCTTCCTTGTCGATACTGATGTTTATCTTTTAGCTATGAACAGATCTCAGCAAAAGCACTGTAAAGTTTATAGTAAACTGTCGCAGAAACCCGCAGGAGCCACTACCTGCCAGCTCTCACCGGGACAGTAGGGAACTTGAGTGCAAAAGGGTTAATAAATAAATAAATAAATAAAAAACAGCCCACAGGCTTACACAGAGTTACTACACCTTAACTCCAAACGTGTTCACACCCTGACCCCAAAACTTTACTCACTGCCACCACCAAGTTCTATTTAAGCTTTTAGAAATACCTAAGAAGGCTTCGGTAACCCCTAAAAAAACACAATTTAGTCAAAACCTAAGTTCGCTTTCTGCACCCAATTGATGTTGCTGTAATGCCTCGATGTTGAGGCATTCAGCAACACTGAGATCGGCATCAGGGGCAATGTCTGGCCCCTTCGCGGGGCATCAATGCCCACCATACAGTGTATGGTGGCGGAGGCCCGTTTTAAAAGAGTTTTGGAGGTGATCAACACCCTGGGGTGTCTAGTTTTCAAAAATAAATGGTTTTATAGGACACACTGAATTGGCCAAGTTCAAAGATGTACCAAATATGGCATGGGCAGTGGATCACCAAATGTCAACGTTCAGCATTAAAAAATGTACATGCCTCAAATGCGGCATTTGCCCCCAAACAGTCAGGAAAACCAATGCATGGGGGGTATTGCTGTACTCGGCAGATTTTGCTGAACACATATTGGGGTGTTGTGTGACAGTGATGTGAAAATGCAATAAAATGACTACCACAAAGTTTGACAAAGGCTGGTGGTAGAATTAGTGTATGGAAAGTGTTAAAATACTAGCATCTGAAATACGTTGGGGTGTCTAGTCTTCAAAAATATATGGTTTGATTGGGTAAATTGCATTGGCTGGCTTCAAAGATACCCAAAATGCGACACTCCTACAGAGTGGGGTCATATAACCTGGCAGCAAACTCTTGTCTGATATTTTTTATGTCGTATTTTGTTGTGATGGTACCTTGTATGTTAATAACTCTGGAGTGATCACATCCCCCATGTTATTTCAAACGTACAGATACCAAACACCCCTATGTACCCGATAGCTAAATCACGCACTGTTAGTTCTCATGATTTAACCCCTTCCTGCTATGGATCTGGAGGTCACATTGTTAGCACACCACACATCTTCATGTTATGATTCTGTTATGGGAATGTAACCATACAGTATTTTGGATATCATAACTCTTAAAATGCTGGGTGCTGTGTCCCTGGTGTGACCCCAGTGTCTGGTCCCCTAAAAAATATTATGGCACCCAGAACAAGACATTTGGCATCCTTTGAAGATGCCCTGCTTGGATGCTCTTTCTATTGCACTGATTTTATGGTGGGGTCTGGCCAGTTCTCCAGATAACAGTTACATTTTCTCTTATTCGCTATTTGACACAACAATTGGCCCCATAGAATACAAATAGTTTTTGGTATCCTATACCTTAAAAGGGACCTACACTGACTTAAGCTTATGTGGTTTTCATCTTACTTTACCATACCATAGCATTACCATAGCATTAACCTCTTTGCATATAGTCATGTACCAGGTACATCCCAAGAAATGGCCTTGTAGGACCAGTGACGTAACTGGTATATCACGTTAAAATCAGTGCTGCAGTGCTACACCACAGGAGTAGCAAAGACCATGCTGGGGTTTATTACCAAATGATTTGGTAGCATTTTTTCTTTGTTTATTCTGATTTCATTGCATTTTACAAATCACAGCATTTGAGATACAGCATTAATAGTAGGCAAAGTGGCATTTTGGCCTAAAGCAGTCAGTTACAAAACAATACAAAGCATTATGGAACCCTCCTTCAGCAGTTTAGCCTTACATACATCCCGATGAAAATATACAGAGTGTCTTTGCAAAAGCAACGCCAGTACACATAATATAGCGTGACTAATAATGGTGACAGAGAGAAAGAAACCAGGGAAATAATATCGGACCTGAGCATAGACATTAAATATGGATTTTTAGTTATTGTTTTTTACATCCTCCTTAATAATTTGCCTTTCCCACCGTTCCATCCAAAATATAGCGGGTCATCCTGTTAAAGCCCAACAAATATCTCCCTTCCTGAAACTCAACTAACCCAGGATCTCTCAGGCAGGGTGGTCAGATACTCTGCCACATAAAACCATCCAGATTTGGTAGCATTCCTTCCACTAGTAAATAGCATATTATCTTTGTCTCCTTGCTTGCCATAAATGTGTTTGACAAGTGGTCAGACCAGAGTCTGCGTTTATTTTTGTACGATCATATGTTTTGTGTATTGTTTATAACTGGTACTATTGTCTACATGAATTCAAAGTACATTCAGCAATGTAATTATTACTCATTTCAGGCTATTCGAAGCTTTCAAATTGGACTGCACCTCTGTCCCGCTAACACGGAATTACGGGAAGAGGATCTGACCTGGGCACGCAAACTGCTAAAACAAAAGAAAGACCATGAGGCAGAAGAACTCAACAATAAAAATGACATCAATATTGGGCAAGAATTAATTCCCGACTATGACTTCGAAAGTGATGAGGTGGTGGCAGCCTGTGCTGCTATATCTCAGAGGCAGAAATCCATGGAAAATAACAAAGGGGTTGTCGTGTCGGCATCTGGATCAGTGACAAATGTTGAACAGAAGAAGAACAAGCCCACTCATGATGATCCCAAAGAGTTTATAAAAGCACGGTAACGGAAAAGTTCTAGTGCTGTATAGAAGGTCATGTAAAACATGGGTGTTTATTTCAGGCAAAAAAAATAATAGTGAGAAAAATAAACAGTAGATCTGTAAATAAAGAAAAAATATAGAAAAGTTGTTTTTTAGATGCAGCTTCGAAGAAAGATATATTACAGAGTGTGTAGTATCGGTGGTGACCTTAAATGATTGTTAATTTGTTTATGTTTTTTTTTGGTTTAAGACTACTTGTTACTTCTGTATTGCAGGCTAAGGTGTGATGTCTCCATGATATATGATGACATTAAAGCTTGCAAGGTTTGCTTAAAATATAGACTTTGCATATTCTTCTAACATAGCTTAGAGCGCACATTTTCCATCTACGGTAACTAGTATTTTGTTGTTACAGTGTTCACTTCGAATACGTTATAAATCATACTGTTTAAAATAGATAGGAATGTCTTCTTTATTATATTTTACCTAAAACAGATACATATCCCGTCACTGTTGCAATATTTTATTTCAAAGTCATATAATGCCAGCGGAGAATTTTTATTTATTATTAACATCATTATTATTAACTCAGGGGCGTTAATAGAAACCCTAGGGCCCTGGTGCAAAAATTGCCCCGCGCCCCCAATGTCAACAGCTGGTATGTGCCATCATTGCCCCCAAACAACGGGCTCAAAATGCATTGTTTTCAATGGGTTTAGGGACCTCCCATTGTCCTTAAGGAGTTAAGATATTCATGCTCACATACATACAAACAAAAAATAAAATACATACTACTTCCCTCCTGCGCCCGCCCCCGCTTACCGCTCCTGCAGCTTCCTGTCTGGCTGCTCGCACATTGTACAGGCAGCCTCGGTTTCACAGGAGGGTCACGTGACCCTGATATGTCTCCCAATGCCGGTTCTAAATAGTTTAGAAAGGGCCCTTCTGACTTGGACTGGTCCAGTCCCGATCGGGTTGTTTCTTAACTGTTTTGAATCTGCATGTGGAGATGTGAACAAGGGGTCTCAGGGGACACCCCGTGCCCCCTGTAGTTGCGCCAGTGTATTATCTTTTCGTTATATACTGCCAACAATTTACGCAGCACTTCTTACAATACAAATAGTATGACAAGACTAGAATTGACACACTAAGACAAACAAATACATTATTTGCAGCATTAAGTGTGAGTGTGAGCGCTATTCGGGTCCAATGTGGGTCCACGGGGTCTATGTGAAAAGCCATCCTATGCAAAGGGGCAACATTTTGGAAATCACTATAGCAACCAGTGGAATATTCAGGCTGAGTGTTCCACCTTAAACAGGTGCTCTTTATACATAACTAGTATTGTATGTGAATATTATTATCTTTAATTTAAATAGTGCCAACAACTTACACAGATCTGATCAGACGTGATTGGAGACTAAATAGTTCTATACAGTCCAAAGGGATCAGCACACTTGCATCAAGGAGATCGCCAACTCTCAAAACCATAGTTTTAATTTAAGCTTCTTAAAAACACCTTTCCAGGATAACAAAAAAATTACATTAAATGGTCATATGTTTTGGACTTGTTTGTATATTTGAAGCTTAGTGTCCAGATACACCTATAAATTGAAGCGGTGTCTCTATATATAACAAATAGGAAGGCCTTTCTGTCCCCGGTAACTTACATAATTGAAGATATATATTTATATTTCTTACATCATGTAAAACTCTGCCTCATTCATTATTTTTGTCGGTAGGTACTGATACAGCTTCTTGGAAGTCTCCCAATTGTTATAATAAGATGTCCGATCTGCTGAGTTTATTTGTTTAGCATACTAGGGTGTGCAATTAATGTTTTGTCTAAATGGAACAACAATTTAAAATCTACAGAGTCCAGCTGGATTATGGCTCGAGGATCCGGTTTGATAATACTTGATTGAATGTGACTGCTAATTATGATCTGGAATCTGTACAGATTCATTCACAAGACAGTAGAAGACACTATGCGCATGTTTAATCCGTGTAAAAAACTTCTGTCCCTTACTCTTTCCATTTCCTTTACTTTCCTGATCTGTCTGTTCTCAGCTGAATATTTCTCTGCATCTCACACTATTTAACCCTTTTGTGGTAAATCTTAGTTTTACTCTTTTGTGGAAATAGCACATCATACTCAATCAAATACACAAAAGCAATTTCTGGGATTTTCCTTCCAATGTCTGCATGAATTTAGAAATGGTGGGGAATAAAATGTTGCATTTAAATACTGGGAATATTAAGACTCTATACTTGAAAAGGTATGAAAAGTTTGAATGATTTTGGCATCCATTTGTATTTCGTTTAAACAAATAAAAAAGAACGACATAATAAAAATATATGTCAGATAAAAACTAATTTTAAAGTCTTATAGAGATTTTTGTACTAGAGAAATCATATTTAATATCTGTTCGGAATCGTTCATACTAATAATAAGTAATGCCAGTGATTATTTAGCAGACATGAGTTATACAGGATACCTTGTGGATGGATTTCTTTTTTTCTTGCAGAATGATTTATAATGAAACTTCTTAACACAATAAACATTTCAAGCCATTATTAAAGAAGAAGGTGGATTAAACAAAAGCATGAAGTTATTTCATGTCTTGTACTTTTCAGCAGAAAGTATCTATAAAATGATATTGTTTAGTCTAGATACTGAACAAGCATGCAATGGGACCCAAGGAGGATCGCTCAAATCCAGTAAAGACTATCTGTATAGATCCCGTAATCAATTACAATATATTAATAAGTAGGAAGAGAATTCAGATCTTTTTTTAGTACGGATTCCAAGGTTCCAGTTATTTATTTATCAGGCTGATTGCAATGCTAAGCTGGCCATGATCTGTAACTGCTCGTCCAAGAAACACAGCCTCCAATCCACCACCACTCTTCCACCTTGGAGTTTTTCCATGTGTGTTTCTACTAGAATAGCAAATTGAGCAAGATATGATGTTATCCACAGTTTCCATAGCCAAATTTAACAAAGTGACGAAGGGAAGTTCATATGAAAGGAGGAGAAATGCTAGAACAAGAGGTCATGATCTAAAGCTAGAGGTTTAGAGGCTTAGATGATAGATAAGTGCAGCAGTCTCCTAGCAGAAGGCAATGGTAATCGGCATATGAGTATCCTGACTCTAAGACCAAGTGCCAAAATTAGGACCAGAAACCAAGATACAGGTGTCCTTAATTAATGTGTAAGTTGTTTCTAAGGTTGTCTCCAAAACATAACATTAGAAAAAGACACAAAAGTTCCGTCTGTATTCTGTGGATGCATTCATGTCCAAACACCCAGCGCTCAAAGGTTTCAACTGCAATTCTGCTTCAAAGTAACCTGCAAACTCCAAATCACTGCTCATTTACTGGGCCTGAAAAGAATTCATGTTAAGACTGTTAAGATCAGTTATAAAGGAACAGTCCTGGTTTGGAAGTCATTCTGTTGCAACGTATAGAGTTGTACAGTGTTAGCCATAGAAAGAGAGAAAGCATATTAGGTAAAGATGATATGCTTGAACAAGAGACCTAGATAGTCTTGAAAACTTACGATCCATTAAACGTCATTTAGCCAATAAAAGTATCGTTTTGGTAAATTTGGAGTTTCGTACAAAGCCCCGAAAATGAGACCAGGAGAATCGAGAGATTGGAGGAAATGACGGGGAGAGGACACCACTGCAAGCGCAGTTGGATGATCGGAAGAGGATGTCACCCCAAGCTCTACCCTATTGCTCTAAGCTGACCCGTGCCTGTTATACCGTTTACGAGATTGTCGCCGCCTGTCCTGACCCATGCCTGTTATACCATTTACAAAAGTGTTGCTGCCTGCCCTGACCTGTGTCGTCCATATCGGCCTACGTATTGTTCCTGCTTGGGGTATCCATTACCTAACCTTCTATGCTGACACAGAGGTTACCACCATGACATACTGATAGGGAGAATCAGGCATCTTGAGATAAATGTAGAATATGAAGGAGTATATATAACTATTAAAATGTTTTAATAGATCTATCTGCCATCCTGCCTTGAGCACTTTGAAAACCTGAAGAGTATGTTTTCCTTTAACAAAACACAAACTTTTTAATTAACAGATTCCTTCTAGTCACCAGATCTTGACATAGCTACTTATATTCAGTCAGCCAGAACAGTTTGTTTGCATTTGAGAAAAACACCAGATTATAGATAAAACTAGTTTTAAATCCTTGAAAATTAAGGTTTCGTTCTTTAACATTACTATCCTGAGTCCATTTAAAAATCAAACAAAAGGTTTGGATTAACTGGCTCAAAAAATGCCAATCAAACTAAATCAGGGGAGAATAATACCCAGAGTGACCACATCAGCCATGTTTTCCAGGACACACATAATAATTTTTACATATTGCTGACCAGCCGTAAGTCTATACAACCCACATACTGTAGGAGAGCAGTTTACCTGTGCTATCAGCAACAGGAAAAATGTATACGTTTTCTGGAAAACATGGCGGATGTGGTAACCCTTTGTGGCCACCTTGTGACACTCCTGACCATGTCCCTCACAGGGCCAACCATGCCCCCTACCTTTCCTTAGCGACATCAACGAAAGTGTCCTGACGTGGGCACCTGAAATGTCGAAGTGTTCACTAAAGTGTCCACATTTGGCCATTTGAAATGTTGGTAGGTATTCAATATTAAGTATCCTACTTCACAAATAGAGACGGTCCATCTCCAACCTCTCGTCTACTTAGAAGGGAGCAGACAGATAGATGAGAGCTTGAGGAAAAAACATTCCCTAACTGTTTTGTTATTTATTTTTCCCTTCAACCTACAGCCCAGGAGATATGGAAAGAGAAGGGAACACTCCTGCTTTACAATAATACCTCCATATGCCAGCCCTGGTTTTTTTTACAGGGTACCACAGATAGAAGGTTTTTACGTGTTTATACATAGATATAAACGTCTTTCATCATAGTTGCTTATTGCTTTGGATGGGTATTTCCTATTTTACGATTAAACTGATAACATAATCAGCAACATTTATGACCCATAATAAATCTGTTTTTATTCTCACTGATCTTCAAGAGTAATCTACATGAATTAAAAAAAAAATGTTTTATTGAGGATTTAAGTATAGGAAAAATCCATGACGGCTTCTGAATATTTCACCACAGGAAAGTCACGAATGTAAAAATTCTGATGAACTATGATCCAATATACGTAAAATATGGGGTCCCTTCTAACCTCTTTACAACAATTGATGTGTCAGCCACGTCACGGATATACATCCCCTTAACGACAATTGACATGCCTGGCACATCATGTGGTTGAACGAGTATAGAAAGCAACTAATGACTGCTTTCTTCGCTCAGCTAGTGTTGCTGCAATGCATGTCTCTAACAGGTGGCAGTTTGAAATGCTCCTAGGAATGGTCAAATAGGGCCCCTGACTGAATATTAAAGTCTATATGCTTTTCAATTATGGCACCGGGGGTTAATAAGAACTACTTAGGAGGCAATCGATTGCCATCTGCTAGTGACATGGCCATCGGTTAGAGATGGTATTTGAAGAAAGCCCTTCTCTCCCTGAAAAAAACAATATATAACTTGTGTGGGTACACTAAATGAGTGAGGAGAAAATTACATCTAAACACGAGCACCGCAAACGTGTTAAAACAGCCTGGGCCCCAAAAGATACAAAAAGTATAAAACAGCCTGGTCCTTAAGGGGTTAATATCTAGTTATATATTACTACCACTATTTTACCCGGTTACACTTTTTTTAATGTAACTCCACTGGCCCGGTGTAACTTGTTAAACTTGTTAAAGTCACAATCCTGTAAACAAAATTGCCGTGTCTTCAGGGCCGGATTAGCGATGACAGAGTGGCACTTTGAGGCCAGAGGCTTCATGACATTAGTGCAGGTCACGGCTGGATATGCGCGGCCACGCACTCTTTTTATACTCAGGTAAAGTGCGGACGGGCAAATCCTTCAAAATTAAAAGAGAAATAAAACCCTGATCTGCTGCTTTTTACAGTTGAGAAATGTAGATTGCTGGGATTTGAAATCAGTCCTGGTACAGCGGCTGATAAATGATGTATATAAAGGATACATTACATGGAGGTCACAATCCGTTTGGGCCAGTCCATTACTGTGTTACCAATAATTATAAAATACTATTGATTTCCCTGAAAAATGCACACTTTGGTATATTAGATGTGATATCGGAGTTGTACGTTGTACCCACTTACTCTTGTCATTTACCCATTTGCTCAATGACTTCCTGTTTGAAGCATGAAACCACAGCTTCTGTATTTCCTCTTTTTACGTTTGGTTTTGCTATGTTTCATAGTTTCAAATCTCGATGTTTCTGATATAGTAGAACACCAGGCTTTGTAAAGAACGTTCAATAAGACCATTAGCTGCATAGTCATTTCTGAACTAGGTGACTAACTAGGAGTAGTTACACACAAATCTGCACTTCATTTGTTTAGTTTGTGTCTTAAAGGGAAAACAAGAACCATTCTACCATAGTAGAAGCTGCAGCTCCAGTGCTGCAGGGCCTAACCTTCCCAATGGTGAGACGTTTCACACCACTGGTTGGCAGGAAAAAGTTCCTATGTAAATCTGTTTCATTAGAAACACCAGGAACACTGAATGAAGCAGGCGTGGAGCTGACCACCAAAATATTGGAGTAGAGGCTGGAGTGTCCCTCTAATGGTGTTAGGGTGACCACGTGCGTGTCCACTAACATGGCCCGCTTATTTCACATGCAGTTCACAGTACAGTTTGGCTAATAGAATAAAAGTGGAAGTGCATCCTGGTTTAATAATTAAGGTGCAATATTCTGTATTTCTTACAGATCTTGGTTTCTTGGATATTTATTATAACATCATACTACGTCAAACAGTTCAGGGTGGAAGCATCTTCTCCAAATCTTAAATCAAATTTATAAAGTTCTAAATAAATGAATAATGTAATAATACATGCCAAAAAGTGGTAGAGTTATGTATTATTCAACTGCACAAATCTAATAATGAGTTCTACATACATGATGGCCAAATTTCAACGCCAATACGTTAGCTGACATCAGTTTTCGAAGGTTTTATAAAGTTGCCTTTTTCGGTGCCTGTGTTGGCTAAAAGATAGATTTTATGGACATGGTCCAACTACAAAATAAATGGTGCATGAAGGAAGCGTTACACTGACTGTAATTTGAAAAAGAAAACATATTTTTCTTTTTTTTCTGTTTTTGCTCTGTAAACCGTGTTCTTTCCATAAGTTATAACATGTTTTTAAGATTTATAAGGTTTACACACGCACACGTTTACTCCTAAAGTGTGATTATATTATTGAGAGATTTAAACTGTGTATGTCAGCCTTAATATGTTTTATAATTTTTACATTTTCATCCCCAATCTACAAGAATTGCATTTTCACAGATGGCTTCTAATTATGCCTTTAGGGATTGTTTACTTAGTAATAATCCTTGGAAACAAATAACATGGAGCATACAAACAAATCCAAAAACATAAAAAATTACAAACATGCCAACACCAGAGCATGTCCTGTGTCAGCCGTTTCTACCGCTGCAGGAAAGTAGCCGTGCGAATATACGTGGTTTCAACTTTTAGCTCCTATATGCCAGGGCCAGGTCCGGTTTACAAAACAGCTCATTCATCAGCCCGAAAAAGATTCTCCTTTAAAATGGAATTTTCCCCCCAAAGGTTGAACATGGTTATAATTTGAGGGTCCGGGTCTGGACTGGCCAACTCGCAAACCAGGCAAATGCTTAGGGGGCCAGTGCCAGATGGCGCAGGGCATTTACATTTGCTGCCACTTGCTATGGCTTACGCGTGACCGCGGTGTGTGACATGAGTTTGCGGTACGATAATGCTTTTGGTCGAAACAGGTTAATGAAGAGTGACAAACTTGTGAAAAGCCAATAAATCTTCTAAAAATGTATTTTTACTTAATAAAAATAAGATACGTGCAGCATCCTGCTAAAACACAAATAAAATCACCCATCACGTTTCACTTATTACTAGCCCAAGATAAAAAGTTTAGTTAAATAAATAAATAATAGTCGATACCTTTTATTCGGTCAACATAGAAAAAGACCTAAAGTTGCATGAGCTTTCAGGAAACTCTGAAGGAGAGACTGACGAGATTCCGAAAGGATATGTAACTTTACATCTTTGTCTATGTCGGGTCAGCAAGAGGTATTATGGTAACTTTATAATATCGTGCAAAGTGGAAGAAGAAGGTAAGTATTCTTATAGTATATCAAAGTCTTCAGATCTACACACTGTATACATTATATGCATAATATTATTTGCTGATTATCACTTGTTTCGTGCGGCTGGTATTAGTGTTGCAGGGCAATCCAGTTGAAGTTCATTTTTTTGTAAGCACTTTTGACACAATTCTTTTTTTTTCTTGCGTTAAGTGGATATAGAAATAGCGCAGACATTGGCAGGCTAATAAAAACATAATACTTAGAATTCGCAGGGGAATTGGATTTTCCTAATAAAGACATAAACCATTTTGTCACATGCTTTCCCTAAAGGAGTAGTGCGTATTTGCACTGCAGAGTCCGCCTCCCCATGAGGATTGTGCTGGCACATGCGGCAAATCCACGTCTGAAATAATTAACCATATTTATATGTGAGCTACACCAAAATGAGCTGCAAAGTTAATGAAGCATCGATCCGGGGGAAATATGATTGCTCTTTTTTTCAGGCAGATTGAAATGATGTTTGTTTATGGAATATACCCGTAATTGGCACATCATTTGCCATAAATAAATATGGGGTAAGTAACAATTAAGCAGCTTATAGGTATCACGTTGCATACTGATACGTATGATTCTGTATTCCTATTTCAATATCCTACAGAATCCTATGGAAGAACCCAAACAATTGTGTACAACAAGAAAACAACCATGCGCATGCAGCTCAAATAAGCCAATAACATCTACTGTATAGGTAGATATATATATATATATATGTAAATGTAATAATAACAAATTGTTGCTATGGATTAAAAAAGAATAGGTAGAATATAAAAAATAGTTGCAAGATTTGGGATATTTTAACAAAATATTTAAATTATTGGATATGAACAGACATGCTAATATTATAATAGGGGATAAAACAACAGATTGAACTATATATATATATATATATATATATATATATATATATATAGATAGATAGATAGATGGATGCAGATACCTGGCATTCCCACATTTTCTTTACAGAATGTAAATAGCCCACAAAACATTACAAGATCTGCATCTAAATGGCTGAACAAAACCTTACAAAAGCATTCTGATGACCTACTGGTTATATATGTACTGTAATATAAAGGAGGATTCACACCTGACATTTATAATGACTGGGAGTCTGGGACAAAGTTATGCAGGCAGTGTCTGTCGTGTTATTCGTGACGTGTGTGAACATATTACATGTGCAGTATTGACTGTTATGAAGTACAATTTCACACACTTGAAACCTATAATTTCCAAGATATGTCCATGACATGGGATAAGCACTGAAGGTGGCTGGTTTTTGAAGCTCTCATTGAAGGGTACTAAACAGGGTTTACGGAGAGGCTTCCAATGTTCTTCCCAGTGTGTAACAGACCTATGGTCGCTGGGTGTAAGACCCATCAAGTCCTAAGAACAGAAAAAGGAAGGAGCTATGGGCAAATGTTCATATTGGGAACTCTTTGGATTTGCCCCAAAAGCTCCAGATCGCCTCTCATCTCTGGATGATGGTGGCAGTACATAGATCTGTCCATGCTGTCCACGGTAATAAAATGCCTTGGGCTTATCTAGCACCCTGGTTCAGCCTATCCCGTCTTAATTCTAAAATAGAGGAATCAAGATGTTGCACATCCGTATTGCTTAGTTAAAGTCCAATCAAGTGCTTTAACCCTTTGATGTTCAGTTTATTTTGGCCAGGATGCAGACTCTGAAGCAGGAAAAGTCCAAGCACAGTACAAAAAAACCATAGGCGGTAGAATGGTCAACAGTCACTGCATCAGGGGCAAGAAAACAACAAATCCAACAAGCAGCCTATAGGTCAGGGTTACGGACAAATAGACGAGTAAAAGAGGCCAGGCATCAGCAACAGAGATCAAGCAGGGAATCCGGTAGTACTGGTTTCTGGGGAAATTAGAGTTTTACACAGCTTACCAGGGTGCAAGACTACGGCAAAGACGTCACCTTGGAAATCCTCCTTCTGAAGTCTGCTATCCCTCCATACATGATCTGTGCTGCAATTCCCTATCACTGGACAGTTGCCAAGCTTAAAGTCAAGTACCTGCAAAAAGCCTCCACAGATCCAAGGGAGCCCTCATTAAATTACACATAATGTTACGTTGGTTTTAAAGAAACCAATTATTGGGTGGTTTAGTTTATACATAGTTAACATTTTAGATATTGCCACCCCATAGCTTTTGCTTCATACAACTGAAAAACTATAATCGCTCTGTAAGCAAGCAGATGAATCATACTAAAAGTATCAGGGGGTGTTTAAACACAAAAGAGGAGTAATTCTGATATATTATTAACGTAGAAGTAATGACAGGAAAACTCAACAGCAATTGTGAAAAACCCAGATTATAAATGCACTCAATATTGTATATGTGTAGGTGTCACTGGAAACCATTTCCATATGTAAAACAAGAATTGGAGACACGAGATGGGAATATTTGTTTAATTCTGCTTGATGAAAAACGTGTATTATCCTTCCTTGTGCAATTCTACACATCGTACATTGTGCACAAAAAATAATAACACAATGTGTTTTGCGTGTGTTTACCCAATCAATATACCCATAGAGTATCTGTCAAGAGCGAGCAGATGGTTGGATCACCATTAATCACGTGTTGCCTCTATAGCGACATATTCATTGACAATGGCAAATAGGTTCGTTTTACTAACCTCCTACTGTAAATCCATTGTTGGAATTATCCTTCTTCATTTACTAAGCTCTAACACATCCCACAGTGCAGTATAATTTAAACATGGAGTGATTAACATATATATATATATATATATATATATATATATATATAACATACGCATACAGATACAAGAGGAGTTGAGGACCCTTCCCATCAGCTTGCAATCTAGCCTAGCAAGAATGGTGGGATTGTGGGGGAAACGCCAGTGAGCTTACATTCTAAAATCATTGCTTTTAAATATATTTTCTTAATGCATACTCGTATCAAGTAAAAGCAAATAAAGAAGCCACACTCATAGGAAGTGGTTGGTGCTTTGGTTGAAACGTAGACAACCCATAGAAACCTTCATCAAGGTAACAATGACATATTGACCAAATACTATAAGTTGCTTATATGTACTTTGGTTGTTTTGAAAATATGCAAGTGCGCATCTATCTGTCTATCATCTGTGTGATATATTTACAGTAAAGCAATAATGTTTAACAATTACTCGCACCCAGTGTTTTAACGCTAAGCTAAAGTTATCGGGTGTGAAATGTGAATGTTTCCAGATTTCCCAAGTAGATGTTTGAAGATTGAATAGACTAGTGATTCTTATCGCCAGACCATGATGACTCCAAGATTCCATTAATATCAGGCAGGACACAGGTGCTCCCAATAGAATAATGAATCTCAATGACCCAAGGGTACAATCGTAAAGGTCAGAGGTTTCTGGAAGAAGGGATTTAATCATAATATCCTCTTTTCTAGCTTTTTGCTACCTTGTTTCATCTGTTGTTAAAGTTGTCCTTGGTTACTATGTTGTGTTTCCATTGTTATACCCATGAGATTACTTTTTATCTACTCCAAAGGACAAATTAACTTGTCATGGTTGTCAGGGTTAAGTGTCTGACCTTGGTCGGTGCGTTCTACGTGAAAAATGAAGAATGCATATATAGTGCTGAGTTTCCAATAATATATTTCTGTTTCTAACATAATTATTACTCTCTCGATCGAGGGGATGTGTTAAATGTGTTCATTCCTTCTCTGAGGACTTTCAGAAACTAAAAAAACACAACCATTCACATCTGTCCATATTATAAAAAAAAATGATTAAACCCTCCCCAGAATAAAGTGGCCAGTTAAAGAACTGCGGTGCCGTTTGATCCCACGCACAGATTGGTGTAATGTAGTCATTTCAATGTTCCTTCTGCTTGAGTTTCACCGGTAGGTACGTTACAAGTGGCCGGTCTAACCAGTTTTTCAGTCTCATCTTTCACAAAGGGACGGCACAGTAATTTGTGAGATTAAATTCAAGCACTAAAACTACATTGGTCTCTTCTTCAGTTCCTAAATAATTACCTCCCGATACAAAATATTTTTGTCTGTTGGGCGACGCTGTCGTGTGTGATAGAGGACCAGCACCGGTTATCAGCTTATTTTTATGACACCGTCTGCATGCGCTTGTTACACAACTGATCAATCTAATCAATACACAATCTTCTACTTTTTAATCGTTTTATTTCTGTTCACTGCATTCCTTGGTAAAAAACAAACAAACAAACAAACAAAAAAAAAACCCAATAAAACTCCAAATTGGATCTCTGATCTACAAAGGCTTTTAAAAAATAGTTGCCTTTATTTTACTCTGGAGGTTATTGTTTAAAGTATTTGTGATTGTTTCGTCGACCACCTTTAATTGAGTAAGAAACGGAGTCGCATAAACATTTAGAGGTCCCTTCATTAGATTAAATTCCTTGAAATTAGGAAGAATAGACCTTAAAGTACCAGCACATGGCTAGCACATTAATGGGTGAAAAGTTATGTTTAATCTCAGCATTTTCTGAGCTATATCTGTTTTATCTTAATAGTTTGTTTCATTTATTTCTTTGCTGTTCTATTTTTATTTTTGTTAGTATTGTTTCTGATATTCTCTGTATTTTTGTATATTTTATATATATTGGTGATATATATATATATATTTATTGATATTATTAAACTTGTACATTTTGTCTCCTGCGTTTTTTTAATATTTTTATTTATTACTAAAAACTAATTTCAGTGTGTCTGAGTATTTCTTATTTGTCTTTATTTCCCTGTGATTGTCTGACCAATGACTTCCAATTACCTGCCCCATGTAACAACATGTTTTACTGATAAACCATTTAATGATTCATTTGCGACTCCCTGGTAATAAAGACTGTCTTCGTAAGGGACAGTTAGTTAAGGTGTCCTGAATACTAAGGGAAACAAAGGCAACACACAAACAAATTAGCTTAACAATGCAATTTTATTGTGATTTGTCCCCACTCTCCACCCGCAAACAAATATTTTGGCCAATACGACTTTTGCACTTATACAGACTCAGAATGTAATTAGAACAAAGGAATTCACATGGACCACAAAAAGCAACACAACATGCTTAATTCATGGCTTGGTAAAGAAACCCCTTTACATAGCTATACAGGATTCACAAAGTGTATGATCAATAAACACAAATAGCTTTGCAACTAAGCTGCCCCAAGAAAGTGACCGATGGATGACATCATATTCTAAAGTGTGAGAAACCCGTAAGACCAACTGCTTTCACTGGTTCCTTTTAAAGCAGGTTTGGGTAACATGATCCTGACACGGCAGATATACTGATATACCAAGGCGAAAGGAACCAAGACACTCAAGGCTGTTACTCGTTATTGCACAGGTTCCCCACTTGACCACTGATGCCTCATGAGCTGTAAAGCAAGTCTAAAGCAAGCTGAAGGACACAAGTGGATCTCTAGCTGGGTTATAGGCTATAAGACAACAGGGATAAGACAGGGATACACTTTAAATGCAACCCATGCCAGATGGTCCTGAAAAGGAACTGGGTTTTCCATCAGCTGTGACCTTGATGAAAATGATCATCTCCAGATGTTGTCATAGTACAATGCCCATAGAGCTCAGCTATTCAAGTGGGTTACCTTGCCCTTCTTTAAAGAACAGGAGCATGATAAATCAACCTGCAGCTCCAATATGCTAAGAAACATAGAAACAGCTAATAGAACATATTTTCTGAAGAATGCATCATGCAAGGCTGACCTTATCACCTGTTATTTCTACACAGAATGTGCTTTTAATAACTTTTTAAAATGTCTTAACATGTAGCTCCCACAAAAGCAACAGGCAACATCTGAGACTGTGAAAGCTTATGTGACTCTTCTTCTGGGCTGGACCAGTACTAATTGTCTCATTTTGCTACTTCACCCTCTCTTAGATGGATATGACTATTGATAAAGGTGACCCATGCTCTCCAGCTTGCACCTCCACATTTAATGGCTGTTAATTATAGAAGATATTGATCAGTAGCTAAAAGACAACAGGTTATCCACCTTTAATATGTCCAGCACTGTCCAACTATGCCCTTAAATATTTTTCTTTATCCCTCAGCCTGTTTGTAAAACCCCACAGGTTTTTGAATGATACGATCCTCAACATTAAAAATCCGGACAGCACTAGTCTAGAATATAAAATTAGTGAATCAGCCACCCAGCGGTACTGAACGCTATATCATACTATAACATGGCGTCACATTCTGTAAATGCTACACAAAGTACAACAACAAAAGTTAGACCGTTAGCTATGCCGGCATGACGCCGAAAGATTGTCTCGGCCGCAGTAGGGACAATTTGCTTTTTTTTCTTATTTAAAATAAATATTTCTATTGTTCATTATTATTACTACATAAAATTTAAGGAATTGGTTTTTGGCCATGTAATATGTACATTCCGAGCCAGTGGCATTGTGCAAATAGCAGATTCAACTTTTAGTTTCTCTTTGAAGTTATAGTTTTTAACAAAATACTGCCCAGATGGAATCAATTACATTTCGCATCGGTTGGTTGAAGAATGGGAAGAGCTTCTATTGTTTCAAGCTCTACATTTTACCCTTGTGGAAAGCAGTTGGAAGTCTTTTGGGTTTTAGTCTATTTGTCAAAAAAGTTCTAGGAAAATGAAACGTCACTAGCATTTTAACCTACTCTGTACATGAACATGCTATAATGTGATGTGACATTATCAAGCTATATTAAGAACAGCGATAACATTTAAAAGGAACTTTGACTTTTGAAAAAAAAACACACAATTTCGGCCAATACCTAAAACATGTATGATTTAACCGATCGTTTTCCAAAATTCCAACCCACAATAGATTATTTTTTGCACGGCTGGATCCCCATATGGCAAAATAGGTACTTGCATTAATATGCTGTGTCCAACTGGTAGTTCCAACCACTCCTGATTAGGGTCCTACCATTTTGACTCACTCCCTGAAGCCCTTCATATACATTCTTTCATTTTATATTGTTTAACTTTTTGGAGGTGTTGGTAGTGCCAGCATGCTTAATGCCCGATGTATATTAAATTGGGTGCCACCTGTTTATCTAAATAGATTCCACCTATTTCATTGTTTCCTTTTTATATACTTAAAGTGCTAGACACCAGTCATATGCTTCACCTGTTCATGGATTATGACTTCTATCATAGTCAACCCTGTTTGAGTACAAGAGATTATTTGTTCCACCGGAGTTAAACTTTCTTCTTCCATGTGCAACTAGTGGGCACGCCAAGGGTTGTGAAGGATCAGAAAGATTTTGGGAGCCAAGTGGCAGGGACTGGGAAGGAAATAGCTTCGGAGAAAAAACTTTCCTGCCTCTGAACTTAAGGCACTGCCCAGATATTTCGGCAAAAAACTGTTATAATCATGGCTTTTACGGCAAATCTGGAAAATAACGAATATGCTAATATGGGTTCTGTAATAGATGGTGATCCACATTTTGTTGCCTTCTAAAACATTAAAAAATACACTGTATCTTTTTTTTTTTAAGTGTAATTGCCGGCAGTAAGCGTTTACATTCAACAACAATGCCCATCCGAAAATCTGTATCATTGTGCAGATTGCGGCACTGAGGAATTATCTATGTTATATTACAGCATTGGTGCTTGTAAATCTATATCTGCATATATTTACACACACATACAGTATATATATATGTATATATATATATATACATACATATATAGATGATTTTTGATAGGTTTTAGTGCAAAACTGTAGTAGAACATTAATAATACCCCTCATTTTCTTGAGAAACGCAGGATAAGTAAATTGTATTTTAATCCATAACTAGATAACTTGATCTAAAATCCTTCTCACAGAGAAGACAATAAATAAATGTACATTCTTTATACACACCAATATTCAACCATAAAAATTCACATTTTTAAAGCTTAGCCAGAAATTGACATCATATATCAGGCAAATTTAATTTGCCCCTGAAAATTGCAAAGTTAAAGTAGCAAATTAAGGGTCATATAACAATCAATCGTTTGCCCCCTTTACAGAAAAATAAGATCCTTTCATGAAAAGGTGCCATATTCACACAACAAAAAGTGCCAATAGTGTATGCCAGAAAAAGTATTCTGCATACTTAAACTATGATAAACATCTCTGGTTTACTCAGTATTGTTCAATCATCTGAAAAATGATTTGCCATCTCATGACAAGACACCTAGAGCATGTGCCACACGAAAAGACTCGAATAACGGTCTTGTCATGAGAATGGAGCGCCAAGTTAGCTCAACAAGCTAACGGCATCTTACCAAAAAGTCCTTACAGGTCTGTACCACAAACCTCTATATACATTTTTCTGACAAATTCAATGTTTCATCTGGAAATGTGACATGGAGTGGATTCCCTTTTGGTGAAGTTCCGTTTGGAGTTGTCTGTGTCACCTGAGTCTCATCTGTAATCAACACTTGATCGGAGTCTGGTCCCTGAGAAGAAACAGACTGGTCTGAACCATGTAACGTCCTGCTTGAGGTTCCATGTGTGTTGATGGCCATGGTGGCCCCTGGCAAAATTGTGCTGCCCTTGAAACTACCATCGCTGAGTTCCAAAGGATAAAGTAAAGTCTGGGACGTTGAACTAACTTCTCGAAGCTCCCGGGAAACAAATGACGGAGAATGGCTTGAGAGGGCTGACGAGACCCTTCTACCATCAGTGCAATTGAAGCTCCCTGCAGAATGTGGTCTCCGGCCCCCTCCAATCCGACAGAACAGGCACTTTATTTTTTCTATAAGTTTGCTAAGGACGGTCTTCCTCAGGAGGATATAAATCCAAGGGTCCAATATTGGGTTCACAGAAGCAATTCGAATTGCCTTCAGATCCAGGTTACTTGAGACATCCCTGACTAATTCAGGCTGATAGAGCTGGTTCACAAAAACACGTACCTGCAAATGAAAATAGGATATATTTAGCACGAGTAAGTTTATCTTTAAAACAAACAGAATAAAACGGCAGACATCAACTTCAAAAAACGTTGAAAGCGCCAGTAATGGGAAGGAATTTTCCACCGCAATTAAAAATAAAATAGGTTTTCATATTTGTTCTTTGGGAGTGAAACGTTCTTATCTGTAAGATAATGTATAGTTACCTCTAGACATATATATACTTATAACTCGTTTATGTAACGCATTCCTAAAAAGTAAATAGATCAAGTCATTTTATGGCTGTGTTGAAAGTCACAATGTTGATATTCATAACCAACTGTTGTGTGTTCTGCACGAGAAAGAACCCCCCGATTGCCTATAATCGCTTCTTCTCTTAAAGAAAGTATGTGAAATGAGAAGTTTTATAGATGACCAAGATCAAAGTAAGGAGCACTTGTCACTCTTTCTTCTAATATATCCTTTCAATTAATTTTAGCCATACATAAAAATGTACTTTTTTATGTCCCAGTTGGAAAAAAATCCTACAGTTATTAGTAGTTCAAAAAACCAAAAGGAAGCAACAGAAATTAATCCAGCGAGACCAGTTTTCCAGAGACGTCACATCTTATTTTACATATTACATTCTTGGCATGGCAAGTTGTTGGCGTATTCGAGGTAAGTTTAATTCTTTCCAAATACTGCGTGTTGAAACTTGTTGGACAAAACACTTCTTGCAATTAAAACATTGTTGCAAGTTAGTTTAATCATTCTTTATTGACATCGGTGCAATGGTCTCAAACAGGTCTAATGTCCAGTCAAAAGAACAATCAAATAATTCCCAGCAGAACTCAAACCTTGAATGCTCCATTTCCTTTCCAAAAGTGTTTCTTGGGTCTTACTTGTCAAACCATGCCCCTTGGCATTTGTTATGGTCATAATGGGGGCATCTTTCTTTAATGGCATGGGACACAGGGGGTTTCCAAAACATTTTCACTTGATTTCATGACATATAGCTTGTTATTTGACCAAATCAATAAGAATATTGGGATACCCGGACTAAGCTCACAAAAATTTGGATCCCAGAGACCCCCTCCCAAAACTGGGACACTGAGGAGATGTACAAGATAAAGAATACAAATTAGGCACAAACACAGAGTTTTATAGAAGGCACCAGTAGTTTTTAGTTTTTTTTTTGTGCTGGGTAAGCCATTGAAGGCTAGAATCAACTCTGTGGCTTAGCCTGACTTGTCATTTAAAGTAAAGAGTTTTAACTTCCGCCCGATCATATAAGACTCGCTAGCTATCACTACACTTTGTTGGGCTGGTGAATAAAATGGATACAGTTGTGGAGAGGTGACCTTATTATATTTTTTTCATACCACCAATCTTTCAGCGTATGTTCTTTTTTTTGTGCCAAACCTCTGGCAAAGCTCATTAAGACATTTTATGAAGGATCCTTTAAGATCTGGCCATTTTCAACGAATGGGGACTAATGTCTAGAAACAGTCGTGGCTCTTGCTAATAGATATTAGAATGATAGAAAACAGATCACCTATCCAGGGGCAATCTGGCGTACAGCGTCCATGCTTCTGTGATTTCATCTATTTGTAACAAACGTCTCTTTATCTTTGGGGGTTTTGTAGTAATCACATATATTGAATTTACAAGAGCCATAGAGCCACGTAATTGTGAACGAGATTGCCACCGTTTGTCTGTGTTTGCTGCCAATACAATTTAACCACGAGGCAATGTCAAGTGCTGGTGTGTTATCACATTAACACAACTATATCCTTTAAAAAGGCAGTAACTTCTCTCTTGGCTGGATTTTCTTACGTTCATGAGCGCAGGAAGTCTTTCTAAAGTGAACATATGGTAGTGGGGCCCTCCAAATTTGCATGGTGCAGAAGAAGACCTCATGAGCTCAAGAGGCCTCTCAAATTTAGGGGAGAGGCAGGAGCACAGCTATTATCTTACTTCTCGACTTTTCTTGTAAGCAGTGACTTTGACAGCAGATAAGAACCATTCGGCCCGTCTAGTCTGGCCATTTTTCCTGAAGGCCAGGACCTTAATCAGTCCTAAGATTCAGGATAGCTTCATGCCCATCCCTTGCATGTCTAAAGTCCCTCGTTGTATGAGCCTCTACCCCTTCTGATGGGATTATCTGATCAATTATCTATCACCCTCTCAGTAGAAAATAATATAACATTTACCAGTGCACTTTATTTTTGACTACAACACAGTTATTAGAAACAAAAACAGTTATTTTCATAAATGCCAATGACAGATTGGGCAATATAATCTTTTTTCAAATAATAATAAAAAAATACTGCGGGATTTTAACTCAACCACAAGTGGAATACTATATTTTAAACAAAAACATGTGTATATTATTCCAATGGAAAACCATATATAATCGTTATTTAACTACTACTGTAAACAATCCAGAGAGGGACAGAATGCTCGCAGCTCACTAATGGGAACCGTACCGAAAAGGAGTCCCGCTGGCAGCCGGTACTTCTCATGCAATGTCTAAAAACGAGATGCACGTTTCAACATCTCGTAAAAATGCTGTAAATAACCAAATAATTTCTAGTGCTTTTATGGCCAGCAGATGGCACTTCCTGCAAATCGAAAGAAACGGCCACTGTGAGGATTAATTTAAACCTGTCTTTCAACACCGACACCTAATCCAAGTGTTTTACGCTCTAATTTGTTAAATTATGATTAAGATTAAATTTCAATACTGTTGGCACTCATGTAAAATAACCACAAATCACGTGCAATGAGGAAACTCACAGAATGTAGTTTAGCTTAATGTCTTTATTAATAACAATAATAATTTATTAATGATTAACAATGTTTACATAAATGTAAATCAAAAGGTGACGGCAGCAGCCATCTTGTTCTAGTCACTGCATCTAGCCTTAGTAACATAATGTCAGGCCTAATAAAAATCTTTCTTTTCCTGTCAAATAACTTTCCTCTTCTAACGTGTAAATATTTTCAATATTTTGAAAAGGTGATTTATTGCTACCTGAGAGATCAACTGCAGATGAAATCTGGTGGAAAATCAATTTTAAAGCTCATTTTATTGATCTATAATCACTGGGCATTGTACATGTGGAGATTCTGTGACCTCCACAAATGAGCGACATCTACGGCTTTAGTTAAGGTCGCTCATATATATTACAAGATCACATTTCAAAGTAAACTGTTTGCTGATAAGTCTGACATCAAGGGCTAATCTAATGACCCCTGTTGATCCCGTTAAAAGTCATGGAACTGTTTTGCATCTTCATGAAAGAGACATGAAAAACCGAGTCCTTAGGGGGCAACATGTCGGAGATCGGTGATAAAAGGGCTTTATCACCATTTCTTAGCCAAAGGGGATTGATTAACCAGGATAAATGAACACTGTATGAAATGTTAATGGATATTTTACGAAAAAGTTACAACCCGGCATTAGTGCATTTCCCCCGGGTTTAACAATTATTTTATCTCAGGTCAAAATCTGTGGCAACGACAGAAAATCCGAAAGAAAAAAAAACCACAGCTACAGGAATTAGACTCACAGACACATGATAAAAAAATTAAATTATACTCCCAGATGTAGAGGATTCATTTCCAGAAGATGTTCTTAATGAAGGAAGTAAATGGCCCCAATTTAGTTTTCTTCTTTCTCATTATATATATATTGGGAATTTACTACCCAGGCCTACAGTCTACATGGAGTTTTTACATTTAAAAAACAAAAAAAGGATCAGAGCCGTAACTTTGACTGTGAAAGGGTTAAAATGAGTATTATTTCTCATGTGTAATTTTTAATAAATTATCTGTGTTCCATTTAGCGAGTGGGCTGATACATGCACAATATTCACAGGCCCGTACTTGACGTATAATTAAATAATAATTTCAAATGCATCAAAGTTATTTCGTTATTCCCAATGAACATTTGACACGATAAATCTTTCTAGTTCCATCATGTTAGGCAGAGACCTTTTAAAAAAAAAAAAAGTTGCGTAACTTTGCTTCTTAAAGCAGGAATCCGAAAGCAAGAAGTCCTCGAGGCCACAAATCCACCCATAGTTTAGCACATATCTGATCAACATATAATTAAGCAACTCACTTTGTTGCCTGCATCACTAAGCGATCAGTGTATGCTTCTGTAAATCTAGTCTGTAAGACTGTGTTGGGGATGGAGAGATGTCCCATGTCAACAAGAATGCAGTACACTGGTTTATCTCCGGTTGTTTGTATTGTTGATAATTACGTGTCTTCTGTGTCTACTGTTGGCATGACTATGCCTTCTCAGACTTAAATTCTAGTGTCTCAATTTAACTTCCAGTTATTTATTAGCTTTGCTGGCATATACTGCAGCAGACGGCTTCAGAGCTAAAGGAATTGACTTACACGCTCATGTGGAGCCATCATCCAAGACCCATTAGCATGTTCTGCACAGGGGCGCCTCAAGGTTATTAGGAGCCGTACGCAATAAAAGTTATCAGGGGCCCATATTCTACCCATGCAATAAAATAATAGTTATGCACAAGCAATATTTATAACCACAAATTTGTTTAAGGGAAAATTCTTTACAGCTATAAAACTTTGTGAGGAACCTACGTTACACTTCTAGATTTCTCTCCTTCAAGGAGCCCAATGGGGAGTTCATTCAGATTTAATCATCTGCGCACCAGGATGGTTGTTTTGGCATGATTTGTGTACTTTCAGCCTATATACAGGTCTGGTTGGCATGCGTGCCCAAGTTCTTAGCACATGTGTCTGGCATGTCACCTGCCAATTCCCCAACCAAGTGATATCTTGGAATTCATGTAACGATACTGTCATGGACCCAAAATTTCCATGGGATAAATGAAATTAATCTTTCTATACAAAAAAAAAGAATTAGAAAGAAAAACCTGCTCACTATTTGTGTAAGAGAAGCCATCTGCTATTACACAGACTAAATAGTACGCCGTGCTTTATTAACAAATCAAGGTACAACTTTGACTTGTAAAGTTTTTGCAGCGTTAGACGTTAACGTGATGTATTCTTGGTTTATAAAACACACTTTGCTTAAGTGGTTGTTAAAGACTTGGATAGATTAAAAAAAACCTTTCTCCCTCTTACGAGTTGCAATGTTCAAATAACAGCACAGTAGACACAAACACAATGATATTACCGGTAGTTTAACTGAGTTTTAGGTAGATTTCTACATAATTGTTTTAATGGGCGAGTTCTAAAAAAAATATATTGAATAAAATTGGTGATTCTTATTTAACATTCATAAAACATGACTAGCTAACCTATAGGATCTACTTTGGAATTTATGGGTTTTCATAGATGTGACGCTATAAGTTTTCAAGACCAACTGCATTTTACATGGTTCTATGCAGGTAAACCAAACAATATGTAGGAAACAGTGATGATTTCTTACAAGAGAAATATCAAACTACCCCATTCTGGCCTGTTTGAACCCATTTTCCTTGCATGCTATGTAGCAAGGTCATCAGTCATCAGATTTTTGTCCACTGTTCAGTATTGACTGGGTTTTGGTTTTCGATTTTCTCAGTAATGTACCATGTGCACTGAGGTCCGACGCATAGTGAAAAGCACATGAGAATCTCTAACTTAGATACAGAGATAAGACGCTGCTGTCCTTTAACTCCAACCTTTGTCACCAAAATGTAATGGGTCATCAACATGACATGGCCAAAGTGAACATCAGCACTACTACTCGGTATAACAAACTGTGTGTAATGTCTGTTCAGTGCTTTTTTTCAGATGTTATGCTAACAAACTTGTCTTTAAATGGAATCAAGTGATCAGCTTGATTAGACCAATGATAAATCTTTATTTTCATGTATTTAAATTTTTGCAGAGTTTTTTGTTACAGAATTTTTGGTCAATGAATGACCAAACCCTTTCAACCGTCTTACTGTCCAGCGTTCTGCTGTGATGTGCAGCTACTAGTAGGTAAGGTCTAGTAGGTAAGGTCTAGTAGGTAAGGTCTAGTAGGTAAGAGTGAAGCAGTTACTATCAAACCAAAGTGATGCAGATGGTAGATTATATTTCTCAAAATGACAAATAAAAAATGATCAACTAAAAACATAAGGGGCATGAAAACAATACTGCTAAACATGTATTAGCTTTGTATTAATCATGTATCTCAGACAACAAAGCAGAATGCGACAATCAATTTAGGACATTCTTATCATTAGGTTGAGTTAATATTTGTCAGCGCTAGCAAAGTCAATGATCAATCAATGCATTATAAGCTGAGTACACAAAATTAATTGTTGTGAACTTGCATCCGCGGTTAGACATTTTAATAATGCAACAGAGCAATAACACGGTATTTTTTAACTATTTGTGAATACAATTAAATTTAATTTGTAGGGTCAAATTTCTAATAATTACCAAGTTATCAGGTCAGTAAAGTTATTGTTGACTATGTCATACGAAAGGGTTAACTGAGCACAGCTTCCCAGCATTATTAGAACATAATATGCATTAGGACATTGCAATTAAGGGCACCGCCCTGAGCAGAAATTGCTTCTCTGACATATTCTATTACTGTGCAATCACAATTTTATTTAGATACATTGTGTTTTGGAATCACTACATGGAGAAGAATAACACCTTAACTCAATAAAAAGTGGTGGTGGTGTTGGGGGGGTTGTTCAAATAGTTTTGGTGTAGACTAAGCAGAGGCTTGGCTGAGGCAGGCATCATGAGATCCTTGTGCTGTAATAAACTTTTTTGTCCCCAAACTTTTTTCCAACTTCTCATTATTAGAAGTGCCAAGTTGCAAGAGTTCATAGGTCTTGGATGCAGACAACCCTGGGAGGAGGACTCTCTAGAGTAGTGTCTCTGATCTAAGGAATCTACTTGTCTGTTAAACCAGATAAGGTTGAACAAGCAGGAACTATGCAAAGGATTCTATTCCAGCACTACTGTGTTCAATATGCATGGTGGTCCAGAAGAAGCTGGAAGTTTGGTCAAACATCTAGTCACACAACATCAAGGACTTTAGCCTTACACTAAGACATGCTTTTATATACACTGACACTTTCTATGTGTTTTTACTAACTGTCATTAGGCTCTTCTTGCTTTTGTTTGTACCATGTACAAGAAATTAGTGGTTTCAAACAAGATGACCTTGAGACACTGAGGTTTCTACCCATAAGGTTGTGATAGCAATGACATATTTTGTGATTCATCCTTAAAATGTTAGGTGTCTCAGTATAACTGTAGAACTGGTAGTGATGAGTCAATGCCACGTTCCTGCAGCAGCCCAAAGTGCCAAGAATAATTTTTAATAAGTAATAATCAGCCGCCAAGTATGCAGCCCATGCGTAGACCTCGCCTATCTCCTGTAGGACATTAAACTTAAGCAGCTGGTTAATGGTAAACATCAAATGTAAATGTTTGATTTAGATAACCAAGCTGCCTGATATCACACGAATTATTTGCCACTCAAACATTTCACAATTTGCAAAACTATTGAGCAGTTTGTTAAACTCTTTAGATATCATTATAGAAAGCTCTCAAGCAATAGGACACTTAGCTGCAACTGGACACTGATGGAACCATAATGTGTTTGAGTTTGAGTGCAACTATATGTTTAGCAGTGAAATGCCATGAAAGTTTGCTTCATCCAGAAAAGTTTTGGAATCTCCCCATTTCTATGCCAGAGGTCTATATATACTGAGGCTTCCCACCCTCTTCCACTGGAAAACCCACTGGAGGAACTTGATCACCAGAATGTCAAGAGTGATTCATTTTTGGTACCACTTGGTATCACAAGGGGAATTATGCCGGGCAGGCGGCGAGTAAAATAGGTTTTAAAAAATCCAATTTTTATACTATAACTAAAATTGGCATATTTTATCTCAAATGCTATTTGCCTGACATCAAAATATCAATTCTTTCGATGTCAAGACAGCAGCAATTTGTTGTCTTCGGAGTGAAGCAGGCAGTGGCAGGCAAGACACACTGGTTTCTAACTCTCATCATGCTCTGCTGGTCCTTATTATAACCTTGGCTGAGAGTGATGCGAGATGTCGTCTGTTTGGCTTCTAGTGGCAGAGGTCGCTTATTACATTATATGAGATGTGGATGTCCCTTAACCCTGTCAATGTCTGAAAAGTGCTAAAAACTCTTTGCTTGCCCGGGATGCGCAGGTTTCTTTCCCAGAAAAAGGTTAAATCTATTATTATTTCGTTTATCGATAATCTCTATTAAATGGTAGTTAAAATCCTGATATAGGTCAGCCATTTATTAGCCATTAGTGATTTCTTATTCTTACATTTCTGGTTCCTTTGGCAGAGACAGGTACAGAATAAATAAATAGTCAAATGCCGCAGCAACTTGAACCTATCTGAGATCATTCACACCTTTACCGATTTGTATAATTAAGGTGGAGTGGATTGCACGTTATCTTGTCGAACTGGCAGAACTGGGAATGTGAGTGCATTATCACACTTTCACAACAAGCTACTGTTTGCCCTCATGCCTCCGTGGACTTTCTTAAGAGAGACGGTTATATCAAAAACTTTTGCCTTTTTCAAAAACAAAACATTTCAACGAAAAGAGAAAATATTGCTCGTTTCACAATGGTTATTTTTTGTTTTTCAACAAATAAATCCGGATAAAGCACTGAACCCAAAAGTTTGTCAAGACACATACTTGCATTTTTCGAATAAAGTTAAGGCAGAATAATATAATATATATATATTATTATTATATACTAATAAAAAAACTTTATATAGCTTAACCAGCTACTATAGTCCAGATTTGCTGCTATGGTGAGTAAGTGCTGGAAGTGAAAGTGATTATTCATTATGAAAATAATGACAAAATATCTTGAAAATGAATTATTTAGACATCAGGCTGGAGTCTGGGTTAACCAGGAATGTTCTGACTTCTGCCTTATTAAATGTTTTATGGTAGCAGTAACGCAGCCCACAGTACCCCGGCATCTGTATTAGTCACAATTAAAGAATATATACTCTTGGGCAGTATAAAAATAAATAGACTCAGCGAGCGGTCACGCATATGACACGGACTACTGAATACCTCCACGCCACTCAGTAACTGGACTTTTATAAACCCAGATTCTGGGTTATATCAGCGTTGTCTCCAGGCAGCTGCCAAGGGCCCGACCAGTTCTAGTGGCCCTTTGTGTCTCAACCTGCCAAAGTGGCAGCTAAAGGGTGGCATTATACCCTTTGTGTGCCAAACTTAACAAATACACATAGTTTGCAATGTGTTTAAATCTCTGAGGTCTCAGCACTTCCATATTAATGAAAATGATGTGCAGTGCTGTGGAATCCTGTGCCCTATATAAAGATAATATTAGTAAAATGCCACTCTCTCCCCTGAGGAGCTTACACTCTTTACAGATGGCCCTCAGACTCCAATTGTTCTGTCCATCTGCACTTGTTGAGACCAAGTTCATATTTCCATAAGCAGAGGCATTCATCACAAGCTGACTATAGCTTCCAATATTACAACTAAGCCGTGTTAAGCAAAGAGGTGATGGCTGGGGGTGATGGGAGTCATGGCCAGGAACAGAGAGAAACACTTGTATCTTTAATTTTCCTGGGGTTTCTGGCTAGACATGCCAACCCCCTACTTATTTGATCTGTACACACCTTCAGTGGGGGTTGGCAACTTCTACAGGTATAGTAGAGATGTATATATATTATAAAAAACCACAAAGCCATTGGATTTTAACCATGTGTGCACCACAGTGCCTCAATAATCAGCTTTTAATGGGACAAATGCAATGAATAGAGCTGGGGGGGGGGAAGGCTGAAGGGACTCACCACGAGGGGGATGGAGCAGATCACCACCACCACGGAGGTCGCGATCAGCAGGATGACCATCTGGATCTCTGCCCCGGCCATTCTCCTAAAGCTCCTGCGCCTCCTGAAGTCCGAGAGCCGGGCGTCGGTGCCCAGCGAGGTCCTGCGGACAAACTGCCGGTGCATGCGGATCAGAGCCACGCACACCAGCACATTGCACAGCACCGTGGCCAGGATCAGGAAGGAGCTGAAGCCCGCATACATGTACGAGTAAGCGGCGTGGGTGGACACGTTGGTCCGCCAGTCTATGAAGCACCAGGTCATGGGGTACTGCATGGTGGTCTTCCCCAAACCCATGCTGGGCAGAGCGCAGAAGAGCACGTTGGACACGTAGATGGCGAAGAGGGTGAGACCGGCCAACTTCTTGTCCACATAGTGGTTGTAGAAATAGGCGTGATTGATGGCCAGGTACCGCTCGATGGACATGGCACATATGATGCTGAGGCCGGACAGTCCAAAGAAGAGCAGGATGAAGGAGCTGTACTCGCACAGCTGATGCCCACCTGGCCATTTATTCTGGACATACGTGGCTATGGTGACCGGGCTGACCAGGCAAGTCCCGAGCAAGTCAGTGAGAGCCAGTCCACAGACCAGCGTGTAGAAGGTGGTCTCCTTCTGCTCCTTGCGAGATTTGCAGAGGACTATGATGGCAATCAGGTTACCCACCACCCCAAAGATAAACATGACGGCTGGGATGGTGGGGGGCTTACCAACCGCCCCAATACTGCTGCTCACATTGGGGGCAGAAGACATGTTGTATTCGAGGGACAAGTTATAACTTTCCAAAGTAGCCATTTCTAAACTCACATCCAGATATGGAGCATAATCCCAGGTCCAACAGCTAGACGAGGTCTTCTCTGTCTCTGGTCACCTTTAATTGATTTACTATAATAAATCTCTAGGATCAGGCAGTCATTCACTTTTTTTTAATTCTCGTTTCTTCTTCGTCCAAGAAAGTGATCTGAGTGATCAAGTGATTATAATAATTTCTTTACTCAGAGCCAGGTGAGTCCCAGCGCCAGGTGTCAGGTCCAAAGGTCACACACTTCACTTCCTTGAGATAGAAGTAGGTTGGAGATGGGGGTCATCAGGCAGGTTTAGGTGCCACCATGCCTTAGCTGTGCAGATCTGCTGGGCATGAAGTCCGCCTTATAGCTTTTCATGGTATCACCTCGGAGTCGTCTCCCTCCTGACTGTCATCGGGACCCATCCACTCCCCTGCTGCAGCAGACACTACAAGACTTGTGCTCAAGTTTCCTCTGTTGTAAGTTTCTCAGAGGGCGGGGTTTCGCTGCTCTCCGCCCCTCGGCTCGTGTGATTGGCTGCGCAGATGTCAGCGATGCGGGGAGTGAGGACTCGGTGTTCTCGCTGCGCTGCTGTCCGCTCCCGGGGCTCGGGATGCTGCCCGGCAGAGACGGAGGGGATGAGCTGATCTCACACCGGTGAACCAGTGCGGGCGCCGGAGCCCCTAAAACCTTGGAGGTTCACGCTTCTCTAGCCCGCTAGTGCTTTGGGGACCTGCGCCCGTTACCCGCTCCTTCCTGAATCTATCTGCAGCACGGATTTTACCACCGCTGGTTAATAATACCGGCAACTCTCATCATCCATCACCTACTATTAGTTTAAGTAAATGGATGGGCATGATGAGAGCTGTGACGCTCAGTAGCTGTTCCCACCAGCTTCACCAGTTCGGGGACCATGCTGCACTATCCTGGATTTCGTTTTGTGATGGGAGTTGCAGTCCACGACAGCGTGTATATATATATACTACAGAGAGAGTCTTATTCATTCCCATAACCTTTCAGCCAGCAAGTAATAAGTCACTAAGAATGGTTAGTTAGGAAGGTAGCACTGATATAGCCTTAGCTCAATAGTTTGCAGAGTGCTGACTGTGAGTGATGTGAGTTGTGACGACCATCCAATAGATTGTCAGCTCCCAAGAGCAGGACCCTTATCTGCTTCTGTACCGCTATGTATTAATGTTATTGCCATTGGCTTTTAAAAATATTTTAACAGCGCTACGGAATGTGCTGGCGCTATATAAATAAATGTAATGACTGTAATGTCCATTTAACATGTCAAGCTTCACAAACCAATTCATTTGGAGGGCGTGATAGGAGTTGTACATTTATTTGGATAGAGGATAATGGGCACCCTAGCAGTTGCGGTTAACACATCGCACGCCACGCGCTAACCAGAGAAATGCAATCTGGGGTAATAAACGAGGTGCTGCGTCTGTATGAACACCGGTCAGGCTCTGCAGGCGTATCACGCGCACGCTCAGGGGCTCTCCTGCGTATGCAAATGCGTCTTACTCTATTATCATTCACAGGCGATCAGATCTAAGGTTCTTTCTATTATCGGTATTATTAGCGGCAGTGTATCCCTGGTTCTTGCAGTTGCTTCTGGGCTGTGCTACACCTGCTGGATAGACATATTAGAATTCTGGAGCTTAGATGTAATGTAAGGAAGTTTTTCTTTACCGAGAGAGTTGTAGATCAATGGAACAGCCACCCATTAGAAGAGACTAATACAGTGAGGGGATTTAAACATGTATAAGACATTCATAAAGCTATCCTGAATCTAAGACCCAGGATTAAACGGGCAGACTAGATGGCCAAATGGTTCTTATCTGCTGTCAAACTGTATGTTTCTATAAAGATTTTAAATAATAATAATAATAATATAATAATCATTTTACCCTTGTGCTGCTTTCAATAGCAACAGGTAGCCCCATGCAGAAGGCCAGATGCCCCCGTCCCACACAAGACCACCAGGGACAGGCGTAGCAGTGTATCTGGGTCTTTCTTGATTTGGGGTCTAGTTGCAGATATATCTATCCCACCCGGGACCAATGTTCCCTCTAATTTTTCTTGGGTGATGTGCGCAGAAAATTTCTGTTGTGCAAAATTTTTCCCAGAGCCAAAATTTTGTGCGCACATTATGCTTCTACAGTCCATATATATAGCTCCACTCCACCCCCCACATTGCAAGGGGGTGGAGCTATATATTTCCAACCCTTTTTACTCCATGGTCTATTCTAAATGTGAAATTCTCACCGCAAAAAATAATTATGAGCGAATCATGAGCGGGGGCTCCGGGCTGCATAAAGGATCAATATATATATTACTATTTTTTTTATTGGGAAAAACTGCATACCATTGACAGGGGTACAGCCTAACACCTATCACTATATACTGAGGCACAGCACAACACCTATCACTATACATTGAGCCAGACATTGCCAATAATGTAGCATAACCCCTATCACTATATACTATGCCAAACATTGATGTGGTGTAGGCCTACTGCTTCAGTGTCTGGCTTAGTATATAGGGATGCACCGAAATGAACATTCTGGATCGAAAATTCAGCTATCACTTGACCGAAACTGAAAATGACCCCCCTTTAAAAAAAACCCCACTTTATTAAAAATAACACACTATAATTGGAAAAAAAACCAACAACAATATTATATATACAGTACACACACA